>QEOT01008552.1:17133-100473 GCA_003123785.1 Pterocarya stenoptera | reverse complement strand
ACGCTAGCGCTATACTGTCAAGACTCGAAAATGAGTCACGTTGGGCAAAGTCCGTATTATTTTAAGCTGTACGAAAATTAATAATCTCGGACCAACAACTTACTAATTCCTTCCAAGTATTAATGGGATTTCTTATATATTCTGAACTCCAAAAAAAATGGTCCCATTGTCTGCAGATATTAATGTTCCGTGCCGAGAAGAATTATGGCCGGTTAGCTAAATTGTAATAATTAATGACGTACTGCATATATAATTAATGACGTACTGCATATCTTAAAAGTTTCAGCCTAATTATCTCTTTGTACTTACGCGCACACACTAAATGACCAGCTATAAAGTTGAGGAGCTATTGCCTATCTATTTTTTTTTTTTTTTTTTTTTTAACAAAGAAATTAAGGGAAAAAAAAAACCATGCATGTCATTATGCCAAAGTTACCCATCCCACCACCCAACCTAAATAATTTAATGGTGTATGAATAGCAGTCAGCAACCACAATAAAAATATTTCAAGGTCCAATCTTAAAAGTTAGAGTACTGCTATATTTATAAAAAAATTACATAAAAATAATTTTATAAATTGCTATGATTTTATTTGATCCGTTAGATTTGCTTTATAATAAAAATAACTTTATAATATGACGAACTACATAAAATTATATTAATTTGTGTGATTATTTTTATATAATTACTTTATAACTAGAATATTTTTCTGAAAGTTATTACCGGACAATATTACTTGCAATTCTAGAAGCTGCGAGCTGCGACAGTTTGACACAGCAAGTCTGGATCAGCTAAAAGACGCAGCCGGTCAACTTTAACGATGGCTTGACTATTTAAGGTCGAAGACATGACTATTTAAGAGTAGGCTTCGTAGTACTACTACTAGGAAGGAAGGAAGGAGTCTTCTCTTGTTTTTTTCTCTTAGGAAAAAAGTGAGGAGAATGGTGGGTCCACTAAGATTCTAATAGAATCGAATGGGTTTGTTGGAACGGAAAGGGAGTGAGACGAGGGACTGAGAGGGTCCTGGGAGGCTCACGGCTACTGTACATGAGGGGAGAAGGACACAGCGAGGGCAGTGGGAACCGTTTCGGTTACTAAAATTGAGTGGGAAAGGTCACGGAGAGGGTGGCTCACGGCAGATGGCGATGTACGAGCTCGAAGAAAGTTGGGGAAAATCTGGATGGAGAGAAGACTAAGTCCTGCAGTGTTAGAAAATACTATGGGCAAAGTGTGGAGGATTTGTCAGTGAGCAAAGTTCCAGGAAGTAGGAGAAAAAATGTTTGTGATTCTATTTGCCAATCATGCGGATAAAGTGAGGGTGATGGAAGGTAGACCGTGGCTCTTTGACAACCATCTATTTGTCATAATGCAGTTCGATGGGCACACTCCTCCTTAGAAGCTGGATTTTGGGTGCGAAAGATTCTGGGTCTAAATGCACAACTTATCCTTAGTCTGCATGAATAAAGAACGAGGTGAGGTCATTGGAGCTACAATTGGTAAGTTCCTAGAGGTGGATATGCAAGATGATGGTAGTGGTTGGGGCAACTTCCTCAAAGTCTTGGTTCAGACATATGTGTCAAAGCCCTTGGCAAGGGGACGTACCATCTCTGTAAAGGGGGGGAAACACTGGATATCCCTGAGGTATGAAAAACTTTCACTCTTTTGTTTTAAATGTGGGTGTATTGTGCATAAGAAGAAAGAGTGTGAGAACAAGGGGGAGGGAGTGATGATCAATTTGGGGCCTGTCTTAGAGCAGGGCCAAGATTCAAAATGAGAGATGGTAAAAAAAAGATTTATGGGGAAAATAAGAAATACTCTGATGAGAATGGAGGAGGGGAATGATGGTTGAAGGGGAGGTTTTCTGAAAAAAATAATGCTGAGAGAGGGGAGGGTTCAACTAGTGTAAATGAGAAGGAGAGTGAAAGTGGCAAGGTAGGACAGAGTGAAATAATGGGATGGAAGATGCGGTTGCTTTCCACGGGTGGTAAACTTGTTCTCTTGAGACATGTTATTTCTAGCATGACTATATACATTTTTGCTGTTTTACAGGTTCCTCAAAGTGTTATCTCCAAGATTCATAGATTGATGAGCTCTTTTTTGTGGGGAGAAACCGATGGGCGTGATAAAAAGAAATAAATGGCTTGGAATCGTATTTGTAAGCCTGTGGTAGAAGGTGGACTCGGGGTACGGAATCTTTAGGACTCCCAAAAAGCCTTACATATGCGTTTTGCCTAGAACCTTATTCAAGGTAATTCTTTAAGGGGTAATTTCTTTAAAGCTAAATATGTTGGATCGAAGCCATGGGCTATTATAGAGACAAATAAAGGAACTAGATTTTGGAGAATGGTTGCTAGTTGTTTTCCTTGTTTGTTAAATCATTCTAAGTGGAAGCTTAGAGAAGGTGATCTTTTTTTTTCTGGTATGACAAGTGGAGGGATAATGACCCTCTTATTAATGAGATGCCTCTTGTGGGTTCACCACTTTTAAAAGTAAAAGATTGCAGGTTGGAGGAGAGTTGGGATGTGGAATTGTTGGAAAATTTAATAGGGTAGGATCAAGTTGATGAGATTTTAACTTTCTTATCTGGAATGAATTATGGAAAGGATGTCTTAGTTTGGACTTCTACGTACATAGGTTTGTTTTCTACCAAATCTGCTTGGAATTGTATTCGTATCGGAGGTACTCCTATGGAGTGGCTTGTGTGGGTTTGGCATAAGAGCATTCCTTTAAAAATGTCTATCCATTTTTGTAGGACTTGGCATATGGCTTTGAGTGTGGATGATAGATTGCGCCATATTAGTATTTCCCTTGTTTCTAAATGTGATTGTTGTAACAATGGTCATATTGAAGACATAAACCATATGCTTTTTTAGGGTGATTTTCCTCAAAAAGTCTGGTCATTTTTTGAAAATCTTTTTGGTATTCCTCTTGCTAGTTCTTGGAAGCAGAATGTTGGGATTTGGTTCCAGTGGGCTGGCTTTTCTTCCTAGATTGGTTTCATTGTTGGCATCATTCCCATCATTGTTACTTGGCGCCTATGGAGGAGGAGCTGTCTTGCTAGGATGGAAGGTACTCTGGAATCTCATATTACTATTGTTACTTCTATTTGCTTTTGGCTAGGATCTCTTAGTCAGACGGCTAAGCAGGTCAAGAGCCTGTCATGCAGGGATGGAATGCTCCTTGAGGCCCTACGGATTAATCCGGTGGTCCCAAAAATTCCAGTTTCTAAATTGGTAAGGTGGTTGGGTGGTACAAATTGAATACGGATGGTAGTAGTATTGGTAATCCAGGTTCTTGTGGCATTGGAGGGGTGATTTGTAATGATTCTGGTGCGCTGGTTAAGGCCTACACCTCTCTTATTGGTTTTGGCTCTAATAATAAAGCAGAACTCCTAACTCTCCTTCAAGGTTTAAAACAAGGTTTAAAACTTTGTAAGTCTTTAAACATCTCTAATGTGATTGTTGAAATGGATTCTATGGTGGTTATTGCTTGGTGGCTTAGAGGAAGATGTGGCGTGTGGTACCTTGAGGATTTCTGGGAGGAAATTAGTGAGTTATCTAGAACTATTCAGTGCCTTTTCAGCATGTTCTGCGTGAAGGTAATAGGGTGGCGGATTGGTTAGCCAAGGAAGGGGCTTCAGGTGCTGCTTTGGTTTTTTCTAATACTTGTAATATGCCTCGGATCCTTCGTGGCTTATTTCGTTTGGATTTGTTAGGCCTTCCTTCGATTCGAAGTTAGGTTTGGGTTTTTTTGGTGGCTTTTCTTTTTGAGATATAGGCTTGTATTAGTTTGGGTTTTTGTTTTTGTGGTTCTTTGGGGTTATCCATGGACCTTGATTTGTTACCACGATATTCCTCCACCACAAGTGATGGTTATTATTAATAAATTTGGGAGGGAGTGACTATAGGACATGTGGCCTTCCTCTCTTCTTTAAAAAAAAAAAGGCTTATTCTTTTAGGGTGCAATCACCAGTTTCTGTGCTACAGGAGGATTCAAGAGTGGAAGTTCTAATTGACCAGCAGATGGGAGAGTGGAAGGAAGATGTAATTAGATCCAATTTCAGAGTAGAATAGGCTGAGAAAAAACTGACCATTCCTTTGAGCAGAGGAAGAGCAACAGATAAGTTGGTTTGGGGGCCTTCAAAAAAAGGCATCTTCTCAGTGAGAAGTGCATATTTTGTGCTTATGGAAAAGAGGGAGAAAAGTAAGGGAGAGTGTTCTAGAGAAGTTGAAGGTGATGAAAGGTGGAGGAAGATATGGGATCTAGAAGTTCTTGTTATAACAAAAATGTTTTTATGGAAAGTTGGCAATGATTTATTACCTACTAAAGTAAATCTGTTAAAAATAGGAGTGGTGAAGGATAAAACATGTCCTATGTGTGAAACTGAAGATGAGACTCTTATGCATGTTTTATGGGAGTGTCATTCAGCAAATGATGTTTGGGGAAATGAGAAGAGATAATCTTCCTGCAGGTGTCTCCTACACCCTCTGTTTAACGGAAACCAATTGGAGTTAGCCACGTGTGCGGTAGACGGAGATTGGGGTGAGACGCACAACACTTCAGTTCTCTCTCTCTTGCAGAAAGTAAACTCACTGCACTACTCTCTCTCTTGCACTCTCGATTCCTCGAACGAAAACACCTCAGTTTTCTCTCCGAACCCAAAAATAAAACTGAACTCGGAACCTCACTCGATCGAAGGGCCAACCTCACTCGATCTGCAGAGATTCGAAACGGAAACTCACTCCGAAAGGAAGGGCGAACACCCTCCCTCACGCTGTCGAGGACCTTTCACTCCATCTCCGTCTATCTCCTTCCCTCCCGTCGAGGTAGTGCCAGATTAGGGTTTTATTTTCCTTTCTCCTGACAGTAGATTAGGGATTTATTGTTTGGATTGTGTTGAGCTTTTATTTTTTCTAATCCCTAATTTTTGGTTGATTATTTTTGTAGGTTTTTTTTTCACAAATCGATTTCCCACAACCCTAACCCTCCCTCGACTCCATCCAAGAATGAAGGTAATTTCTAGTTTATAGTGTACTTTTGTTTTTCTTTGCATTTTCGATCTGCAACCCAGTTTATAGGGTCCTCTTTTTTTTTTTCTTTCCATTTTCGATCTGCAACAGTTTATAGGGTACTCCTTTTTTTTTCTTTGCATTTTCGATCTGCAACCCAGTTTATAGTGTACTTCCTTTTTTTTGTCAATTTCAAATTTGCAGTATTAAAGTGACGTTGGATAGCATTCTGTTTACCAAGCAATTTGTATTTTTCACCAAGCAAATTTGTAGTATTAAAGTGACGTTGGCACTCTGTTTACCAAGCAATTTTTTTTTTTCACCAAGCAAATTTGTAATATTAAGGTTTTATTGTCTTATTCATCTGTTTAGTACTAAAACAGATGAATAACCTTTTTTTTTTTTAAGTATTCATCATCTGTTTTTTTTTGATAAACAGATGAATAATAATAAAAGCATTCATCTGTTTAGCATTCATCTGTTTAGTAATAAAAGCAACATTTGTAGTATTAAAACTGGAGCTCGAGCCTGTTTAGACCGTTGTATAGCATATATTCTAAGGTTTTATTATTTTAGTGCTTTTTTTATATTTAATGGTGGCCATAATTTGAATATAAATGGTCATGAAACCAAAGCTAGTGTAACTGATGTGTAAAATGCAGTATAACAACGGTGCTAGTTCTAGTTCAAGTTCTTTGAGTTCAAGAGCAAAAGATGAAGCTGGGTTGGATAGACCACTTTGCCATTGTGGGTTTCCATCAAAGCTAAGGATTTCTGCCAAAGATACTAGTTTTGGCAGACGATTTTTCAATTGTCCAAACTATAAGATGGACAAACAATGCAATTTTTTTCAATGGATTGATTTTGAAATGGAACAAAATAGTTGTTGTAAAATGACATTGGAGTTAGCTCAAAGACGGAACAACAGGATCAATCAAGCACGTGTAATCGTTGAAGAAGCAAAATTCAAAGCTATGGAAAAGAAGTACAAGGAAACATTACAAGTTCTATTGTTGTCATGGTTTTGTATTATTTTGCTTTGTGCTGTAATTTTTGTCATGGTTTGAACGATAATTATGTATTTGAACGATAATTATGTATGTAATAGGTTTGTATTGTTTTGTATGACCCCTTAATTATCGGCACTATTTTGTATTATTTTGGATCAAAAGCTGATAGTGTTGGGAGTATTATTGGATTGTAAAATATTCTGGAAATTTGTATGACCCCTTAACCTTCTCTCTCTACGTGAGATACCTCAATGTTTTGGCCAATGAAAGTTCAAGATTGCCCTTTATTGAAATGGATCAAGACGTTGTAACGAAGGGTCAGATTGTCTGTTCAAATTTGATATGCTTCTCATCGATCATTGAAGCACCTAGGTGACTAGGTAGATCAGTGTGGTATTATTTCTCCTATGTGCCTTATTGAGGTTCTTGACAATTTCAGGACTGGATGGGTTTCAATAAGATAAAAGTTCAGGATTATTATTAAATTATACCAAGATTTGATGTATACTTTGATTCAGCTGGGGGTGTACTGTTTTTTTATCAGTGATCTAGTATTAATGTATCCTAAACTTTGCATAAAAGAGAGAGACCCACTTACAAATACAATATCTTAATTAATTTTATGAAATTACTTTGATGTAGATCAGAGAAAGAGCAAAGCTAAGTTGCCTTTGATACTGGTGCATTCGTCCTGCTTGTCAGCACATGCATTCCACTTTCCACTACAAAATCGACATTGGACCCCAAATTTTACCTCACCTACAAGAAAAGCACAGCCCACCTAACATAAATTTCAAACCTTATTATTATTATAACATATATATATATATATATATATATATAAATATATATATATAAATATATATAAATATATATATATCAGCTAACATGAACAAACCAGAAAAATAGAACACTTGCATGTGGCATGAAACATTACAAATTATTACAGATCATCTCAGTGTACCGAAGCAACTAGAAAAATAGAAACATTACAAATTATGTGTCAATTGCTTCTTAGCATATTCATACACACCATCTGGTGCTATACAGGTTCAACTAGAGAGAGTTAAAACATTTATCTTGCAATAACAAGTGCCAATGTCTCGACCAAATGGAGCCAATCATTAAGAACACAAGCAAAAAAGTACAACTGCATTACAAAGCAACTTCGAGTAAATCCAGCCTTCTAAAGATCATCATTAAATCCAGCTTCGAGAATAACAAAGCCTCAATTGTCACCTGCAATTGATGGAATAATTATTACAAAAGCAAAATTTGTTTTTGATGTTTTTTGAAAGAAACAATTCAAGTGTTTTTTCAAAGTTTTTTTTTATAAGTACATTGAGTGCAGAAGTTAAGAGTACCATTGATGATCATCTCCATGTACATTGAAGCACATCATGTGGCTTCTTCAAGATCCACCATTTGTGATATGTGATCATTCTCATTTCCAATATCCCTACATGAATGACAAAAAAAGCATGAAGATGAAGTTATTAGATTAAAATAGAAACAAATAATTCAACCATTTCTATTATACCTTCCCAATGAAGGACAATTGTTCTTGGTATGACCCTCAATCTTACAAATACTACAACGCCTTCTCTTCACTGATTGAGTCTCTCTCGGATTTTTTGCTCTCAAAGATTTTGGCCTTCCTTTGGTTGGCACCCGTTGAGGATCTTGTATAGTTTGTGAAAAATTTGATATTACTTGTGATCTTAACACAGGGGGATCGTTGCATGACATACCAACTTCTAAATTTTCTTCTTCAATACTATTCATGAGAAGCAACTCCTTGTGTACCTTGTCCAAGGCAAGAGAAAGGTGGTCCATTTTAAACCTTGATTGTGAGCCAAGTTCTGCAATATCGTAAAACTGCATCATCAGATAGCTTTTTCGCATTATCGGATCTTCTTGTGTTGAAACTCGCCCATCGGGATTTGGTATTTCACAGATAGCTCGACTCTTAGCATTGATGGTCCATCGCTCTAGAACATACTGATGTGACAAACAATCTAACTTTGATTTCTTCATGAAAACACATAGGATATGTCTACAAAGAATACCCACGAACTCAAACATATGACATATACACATTGCCTTTCCTTCTTTACAGTCCCAAGTCACATAATAGATACGTTTGTCCTTACTCTTAGGTGCCACCTCATACATTTTACTCTCACCATCTTGCTGAACCTTTGTTGCTTTGTATCGTTGGCAATTAAATAGCTCGTCTTGAAAGATATTGAAGGACTTTCTTGTATACACTTTGGCCGCCTCCTCTTCAATTTCCCAACATGTTTTCAAAACCGGCCTAGTCGATTTTGTTCTCACATCTTTCTCTTTTTCCTTAAAATAGCGTGCATCTAAAGCTTTATCGTATTGATGCACAAAGTCACTAACCATCGTGCTGGATCGGACATAATCCTTGAAAAATTTATTCATGCTCTCGCTCCTTTGCGTGGTTGACATACCGGCACAAAATGTGGTTCGCAAGTAAGCCGGAACCCACTTCTCCCGTCGGTTGTAAAGATTCTGGAGCCAATCATTTCCTACTAGATCATACTTCACTAGTACTGAAACCCATTCCTGCTCGAACTCATCAGATGTTACAGTATCATGAATACAATGATGAAACTCTTTTTGAAAGTCTGGGAACTTGTTATAGACATGTGCCAAATGTTCTGGAAATTTTTGTAAAATATGCCACAAGCACAAACGGTGAGTTGTATTTGGGAGTACCTCTGCAATTGCCTTGGCCATTGCTTTGTCATCATCAGTAATAATGGTTGAAGGGGCACGCCCAAGCATTGCTTCCTGCCATGTTCTCAGTAACCATATATAGGATTCAGCTGTCTCATTAACTAGCAATGCACAACCAAACATTATGGTTTGGTGATGGTGATTAACTCCTGAGAACGGCACAAATGGCATCTTATAAACATTTGTTAGATACGTCGCATCAAATGTAACAACATCTCCGAAATATTGATAGGCAGACCTTGATCTTGCATCAGCCCAAAAACAGCTAGCCATACACCCATTCTCATCGACCTGCATTGAGTACACAAATCCAGGTTCCTTACACTGTCTTTCAAGAAAGTATGCATACAACCTTTGTGCATCTCCCTCTTCAAACAATTTTTTTCTTTTATTCCCCAAATAATTTTCGACGTCCTTTCCAATACAACCAATATTAAAATCACCACCTGCTTCTTTGCTTAATACTGACATTATCTTTCTTGTCGGTACACCAGACTCATTCAAAGTCTGAATGAGGTTTTTTTGCACGCGTGTCACTCCTCTATGTCCACGGAGCATACTAGTGCTCCTTGGTGTGAGTAGCTCATGATTGTGTTGAGCTACGAACTTGCATATTACCCACCTTTCACCATCCTTTTTTATACACATGGTAGCTTTACAACCAATCTTTGTTTCAGCGGGTTCGGGAATTTGTCTTTCTTTTTGTTTGAGACTTTCACGCCTAAATCCTTCCCTTGTACAAACATAGTGTACTCCAATTAATTTTTTGTCCCCTCTCGATAATTGTGTATGATTGGTTCTCATTGCAAAACCTTTTCGTCTTGCATACGCCTTGTAAAATGCTTGGGCGTCCTCAACTTCATCAAATTGCTTCCCAATGAATGGTTCAAAAAGTCCACCAGTAGAAGTGGAAATGACATTGACTCCATCTCCCATATTCATTCCATCTCCATCTCCATCTCCCAAATTCACGCTATCTCCCATATTCAATCCATCTCCCACATTCACATCACATTGATTATCCACGGTTTCATCTTCAATATTTTCATTTACAACTTGTGGACAGTTTCCACTCGTTAGTATCTCAACATCGTCACTATCCGAACTCCACCCAAAATCCTTCATCCCAACATAAAACAATGTAATCAATATTAAATCAATCCCTAAAAAAATCATAATATTAAATCAATCCCTTAAAAAACCACAACATACCATATGTTTTGCATCTTATTTTTTGGAAATTGGCACTCTAACATGGATAATACTATATACCTTACATAGATAGATATGCCACAAGCCAGTTTAATTTGATAGTTTATAGGTGCAGCCACTGTTGCACATGTTGATGCATATACATTTGTTACAACATAAACATTTGTTAAAACAGAGAAGTCAATAGTGCAGAAAGTGGGGATGCATTTTCTGTGTGTCTGGTATAGTGTATAGAAACTGGAATGAAGTCACATATTGAAGGGGCATAACACAGATTTTTCATTCTAGATTACAATTGGAAACTAGAGAAAACTAGCAAATAACAAAATACAGACCATTAAATTTTGGCTGGTTCGTCGTTGTGCAGACTGTGAGAAATCAAAGCCAAAAACCCTACAAGAAAACACACATAACACAGACCATTAGAAATTAGGGATTACAAACAACTAGGGATTACAACAAATTTGTGGATGCATTTTATCGGGGATGCCCATGAAATTGGTACCTGAGGTCGAAGGACCGTGGACTTGCACTACAGAGTTTTGGGAACCAGTGAATGACTCAATACAGACTTCCGGATTCTTGATTTCGTGAGGGAGATCGAAGTAGAGAGAGGGAATGAGAGAGAGAGAGAGAGAGAGTGGGTTTCGGGTTTTCGTGAGGGAGAGGGAAGGAGAGAGATCGAAGGAGAGAGAGAGAGATTCTGAAAATGGGTTTCGGGTTTTCGTGAGGGAGAGGGAAGGAGAGAGAGAGAAAATCGGCCTGTTCAGAGAGGAAGGAGAGTTCGGAGGAGGAAGGAGAGTTCGGACGGGGAAGGAGAGAGATCGGGTAAGGTGAGAGAGAGAACTCGGAATCTCTGCAGCTCGAGCGGGAAGGGAGAGAGTAGACTGAGCAGATGGTGATTCCCTGCTACGCGGCTTACAAGGGTGCAGTGAAGAACACCTACGTGGCAACTCTTGATTGGCTTCCGATAAATGGCCTTTATAGGCGGCACCTGCCCGAAGAGGACCTGAAATGAGAAAAGCAATGTTAAAAATGGGGAAGATATGAAGCTGACTTTCTGATGCTGTGGGAGAAGTGTGTTACCTTTCTCAACAAGTGGCAACTAGAGGAACTAGTAGTGACTCTTAGGAAGATTTGGCTAAGAAGAAATGGAGTGGTATTTGAAAATAGAATGGAATGTCCTATGAGCCTATTGATATCTGCTAAGGCTACTGTAAAAAACTAACAAGCAGCGAGAAATTCTGCTAAACCAGACAGGAAAGTGCAAAACAGAACTGATAATAATCAGAGGTGGGAAAAACTAGGGAAAGGATATGTTAAAGTGAATTGGGATGCTTCTTTGGATTAGAAAAAGAGGAGAATGGGTTGTAACGCCCGTCCTTGTGGTGGGTGTTTTTACAAAATATTTTAGAAAGGACGACGAGAATTACCATTCGATTTAAAACATTTTACTTCCGTTCACAGGGTGCAAGACTCTACATTATAAAATAAAATGTGCCTTTGGGTTAAAAGAGTGGAAAATATAAATCTTAAAATAAAAAAGGGTTTTCATACATTTAAAACCCTCATGTCTAGACCTCCGTGCTCTTCTCTTTGGGTTGTGTCTGTCTTGAACGTACTGCTCATTCAGTTCCTGTAGGGGGAGGGACACACATAAAAATTAAAATGAGTCAAATACTCAGTAAGCATTACTTCATACAGTTAAAATATAGTAACATACGTTTTCAGTCATGCATTTATCATTCCATACATACTATACGTACATGCATACATGCTTTCATTCGTAAACATCAGTGGACAGGGGTTTTCTTCTTTAAACATGCTTTTCTTTTCATAAAACGTTTCCCCCATCACTGCCTTCATTTCTTGAAGAATGCGATGCATTCATACATTGCTTTTCTTTCCACTTTCATAGGCTAGTGCACACTATTACACCCTGCGTGCTGGGGTTAGCGGCCCAATGGCCAATGGATTCACCGGTGACCACGGGTTGGAATCCCATTCCGTTAGAGTGCAGCGCTGGGTGCACTACCAGATACTATGACCCGGCATTGCAATCTGCCCATTCGTTCATTGGGTACCCCTTTTCATTCATACATGTGGCCGTTACGTATTTTCATACATTGAAACTTTCATTTCCTTTCAGCCCTTTCATTCTTTCATTCAGTCCATTTCAGTTCATGGAAAAAGTCATTTAAAAGCATGGGCTTGAACATCATCTTTTGTGGCGTCTATAAAGCATCAGTTCATATGGGCATTTTAACATCAGTTCATAGGGACCATTTTAAAACACTTTCTTTGCGTTCGTCAAAGCATCAGTTTAAAGCTCGGGGCGCAGGCCTCGACGTTTCTTTTATTTTCTTTAGAAAATACGTACAATAGATATTGCGTATAGTCATCCATTTACATGCGTTCAATTAATACTTTTGGGTGCGTAAAAAGGGGCTGTTGAGGAGGGGCCATACATACGTATACCTTTGAACATTTAGCATGCATTCGTAAAAACATCTTTCGTGTCATTTCGTAAAGCATCTTTTAAAGGGAAAACGCTTCTTTTTCTTTTTCTTATCTTTTAGAAGACTCTAGAAGAGTATGAACGTAACACTTACTTGGACTCCATGCTACTTTCATACCATGTAGTTCATTCATGCGTGTGTCAGATGGCAGCCTAAATGCATACACATAACCTTAACGTTATTCTTATCTAATACATAAGCAACTGAACTAGAAATAGAGCTATGCTTTATTTAGAACACTCTCCTTTTATCTCGTTCTCTTATGTGTCCCGTACTATGATAAAACCTTCGAGGACCCATTTACGGTCACTACTTCTTTCAACCTTACGTTCTACTTGGAGTGCTTACTCGCTAGGGTGAACCCATGATTCACCTTAGGATTAAGACACTAAGACCTTTGTCTCATTCTTCTCATTAACCACGTTTCGATGCATGACTTAGACTGACTAAGTCAAGCATCCCATTCTTAGACAATACACTCGTCATTACCCTCATGTATCTTAGCTTACTCTAATTCTCATGACCATCCATACACGTCACACGGCTCCAAACCACTTTGAGGCTTAAGCACCATGTAACCATACTTAGGACAGATTACCCATTACATATGGTGAATCCGTCCAGTACGTGTGTGTTCACGTGTGTCTAGTCAGAACATACACGTACCTTACCCCTTTATCCCTTAAGACCAACATATAGTACCTTGGTCACAAGCTCGTATGGCAAGTGCCATACTCCGCTACCAACCTTCTCTTACCCGGCTAGCACGACTCTTCATGCTAGCCGTACCTCATGACAGTTCATCCCAACACTTGACACGATATGACTCTGTTGATAACTGCACATTACGTCACACCATATTGCTCAAGACTATTCCCAAGCTACACCGTGACCTTGTCACATCACCCGGCATACATCCTAACTCATGGTAGCACGACTTCTCGATGGACCATGTCACTACGTGACATTGCCCAGTCATGCTTCGTAAAGCACTACTCTGATACTTTCCAGCTACTTCGTACATACTCCCAGCCAAAGGCTAACTACGCGGCGACACCTCATCTCCTTGGACTATAGCCATACTTTACAGCATAGCCTACAACACTACACAACACACTTCCCAACTACGCCCAACACTTCACGTCACAGTCCATTCATCACCATACTACACAGCTACTCCACAATACTAACAGCACAGTCCACAACCTAACCAACCAATTAGCATGTAATATAAATAGCGAGGGATAGAGGGTTATACCATCAACGGGATAACCCGTGCGTCGCTTGTTGACTGCCACAGCGATAACGTCGGAAGAAACGTATGGGGTGGTTACACCGAGTATGGTGACTGTTTAGGCGTTTGGATAGCAAGGTGTGGCCTTGGAAGGGCTCATGGTGGCTATGTGATGGTGGCAAGGGGCGTAGCACAGTGGATCTGGCCGTGTACAGTGGCTATCCATCACGTGGGTAGTGGCTATCCACCACATAAAGTGCTGGTTTTGACTTGGGCTAGCCTAAGGGAGGCTGCTGGTGGAGCCGTGGAGGCTCGGTGGTGGTGGTGCGGCGGTCCACAGTGGTGGACGGAGGGGCTAATCATGTGTGAGAGGGAGAGGTGCCATGAGAGAGTGAGAGAGAGTATGCTTGCATGGGTGGCAGATCAGGGCCAAGGGTGGTTGGGATGGGTCGGTGGTGGCCTGAGGAGGCTGAAGGTGGCGATCACACTCCGTGGGTGGCGGTGTACGGTGGTGGAGGGTGTAAAACCAGTGCGTGTGAGAGAGGGATACTAGGAGGTGGAGAAGGGGCTACTGGCCGTGGGTCTACGGGAGGAGGAAGGGGGAGACCAGGAGGTGTTCGATGGCCAAGGTGCTCTAGAAGCGTGCACAGTGAACCCATGCATGGAGGGAGTTGTGTACGTGCTTGGGGGGAAGGTGGCCGCATGGTGGAGGCCGAGCTTGCTGGAGGAGGACGGCCGGTGGAAAGGGATGCTACCATGGAGGTGGTGGCGCTAGAGGACGGCGCACGGCAGCCAGCAGCCACTAAGCCTGTTCGGGTTGTGCACTACCGAGGGAGAGGAGGAGAGAGCGTGGGAGTGGGAAACCGGTAGGAGGAGACTTGCCGGTATGAGAGGAGGCTGGTGGGAGGGGCGGTGAGGCTCGCCGGTGCACCGCGGCGCCGAGCTAGGCAGAGGAATGGATCAACTAGGAGGTGAGCTGCATACGTTGTACGCTAAAGGAGAGGGAGGAAAGAGAGAGGGAGGGGAAAAGTGAGGGAGAAGAGAGAGGGGCTGGGGTTTTATCCTAAAACCCATCCTTTGGGGATCTACAAAACGATCTAACGATGGACCTAAACACTAATTTAAAACGTGTAAACGTTTATTTAATTAAAAACACTAAGAGGAATTAAGATAGAATATTATTTAAAATAATATTGCTTAATCATTTATAAAATGATGAAGTCTTAGTTAACATATTTAAGAGAATAAAACCATTAAATTAATTTAAAGATTCCATCATTATTTAACTCATGAAATATTTTAAATAACTAAAATCATTTATATAGAATGATTCCCACAATTATAATATTTTTGGAGCTCTTCAAAGATATTATAATTGAGTTATTTAAAATATTACTTAGTTAAATAACGATGAGAAGAACCCATTTAAAATACACATAACTTTAAAACACAAAGCTAGCTTTAGAAGTCACGTAATACCTTTAAAAACATGTCATCGGGGTCTAGAACGCATAACGGGGCTTTTAGACACTAGTGAGGAGCGGACAACTATGTCCTAAGTAAATTCCATCCTTGGAATTTGCTTACGTTAAAAGGAAGGAAGGAGCAAGGTGTTACATGGGTATTGGCATTATTTTTAGAGATAAGGAAGGGAAGGTTATAGCAGCTGTTTGTGATCTGAAAGAAAATGTTGAAGAGGCAGCTGTTGCAGAAGGCTATGCACTGAGGGCTGCAGCAGAAACCTGTAGTACTCTTAATTTTTAGAAAGCAATCTTTGAAGGGGATGCAAAGGAGATCATCATGACAGTATGCAATGAAGAAGAAATGCTTACTTTTTATGGTTCATTAGAAGAAGATGTTAGGTTTTATTTTAAACATAGTTCAAACTGGTCTATTCAATTTGCTTATAGAGAAAAAAACATGGTTGCTCATACTTTAGCAAAAAAGGCTTTGTCTTTAGAAGAAAAAAGAGTATGGTTAGAGGCTATCCCAGATCATATAGTGGGATGTTTAAATAGAGATTACAATCAAATTGTATTCCTTGATTCATCAATGAAGTACATACGTTTTATTAAAAAAAAAACAAAAAATCTAAACTACGTACAGAGCAAGCCGGTTTCAAACTGTGAATTAAGCGACATATCGATGATCCAGAGCATGAATGACAATAGTTTGAAAAATATCTTGAGAACCGATTTTAGTTTAGTTTTAAAGGTGCAAATATCTTTATTAATAAAAATTGATGTCAGTAACAATATTTATTCTTTTATTATCTCTATAATTTTCATGTACCATTAATATTAAATTTAATTGTTGATTGTGATAATTAAATTACAAACTACTTGATTTTAAAAAAAAAAACTACGGAAACGACAAAACCAGTACAAGTCATACTAGCTAGTCTGCATGCATATGTAGCTTCCGCGGAGCTTCCAAGTTGTAACGTCCGATAAAAATTCAAATCAATAACTAAATATCACAAGGCTACGGTCAGTCTATGCCGGAGAAAAATGAACATTATTGTTGAAAGTTATAACTAGTAAATTAAGTGCGTACACGCGCTATACCGCGTGGCAAAAACCAACTTGTTGCTTACGGAACCAAATGATCATCGATCGGCCAAACCTACAATTATAAGCGGTATTAGACCAAGAACATAAATTGAGAGGCACCTCAATTGTATGCTCGACTTACATAATAGCTGAAACCATGGCGGCTCAACTCTCTCTCATGTTTCTTTCCTCTCTCCTACTCCTAGCAGCCGCCCTGCATAATACCCAAGTGGTGGAGTACAATGTCAGTAACCGGGCCGAAACAACCCCAGGCGGCGTCACTTTCAATAATCAGCTTGGTGTCAAGTACATGAGACAAACAATGGAGTCCACCTCCAACTTCATATGGAACATTTTGCAACAAAGCAATGAGGCTGACAAGAATAGCGTCCAGCGTGTGCCCTTGTTCGTCGATGACATGGAACGAGGCAAAATTGCTTACACTACCCTTGGAAATTATGAAATTCACGTTGGTGATGACTATATCCAAAGCATAAGTGGCGATATGATCAAGACCGACTTCAATGGGGTGCTTTATCATGAAATGGTGCACGTATGGCAATGGCATGATTATGGTACATATCGGTCTGGCAACGTAAGTGAAGGGATAGCAAATTTTGTGAGGTTGAAGGCTAAATATGTGCCTAATAGTGGCTGGGTGCAGCCAAAAGGCGGCGACCATTGGGACCAGGGCTACTCGGTGACAACACGGTTTCTAGACTACTATAATGATCTTAGGAATGGATTTGTGGCAGAACTCAACAAAATGATGAATGCTGGTTATAATGATAGATACTTCGTGTTGAGCTCGAACCACCCAGAAACACACCCAAACACAAGATAGAGACAATATGTAAGTGGTTCGGCAATTTGCCTATGTCCACTGAGCGGAAACAATTTCAATTTCAAAGTGTTTGAATAGAGTTTACAAACCTTCAACCAAATAATCTCTATCTCTACAAATGACTTCTTCTGTGTATTTTCCACACGCTTATTTCATTACAACCGATCTCATTTTATAGGAGAATCATCAGGAGACAAACAAAACACAACCATCAATTTTACAGTTGAGGAGATGTAGTAAATACAGTTGATATTTCAAGAGGGTGTAGCAGCTATTCAAGACTTCTTAGGGGTTGCTGTAATTTCATGTTCACACTTGGGTTGATACTTAACAATCACCCCCTCTACCCACGTGTGCCATATTGGGCTACTGCAAATTATTGCTTCCTTAAGATGATTTTACCACCTCATTGAAATACTCGTTATATCTGCCATGAGAGATTTCCTCTATTAAATACGCCCTAAGGCACCAACGCACCCGAAGGTGTTCAGCAGTGTGAGATATTGATCAATTTCAAATAGTGTTGGAATTTGATCCCTGTGATGACTTTCGTCAACATATCTGCTTGATTGTCTTCAGTGCCAATCTTCTGAAGTAGAATGTCTCCTTCATCTAATATCTCACGTATGAAGTGAAAACGAACATCTATATACTTTGTTCAAGAATGATACACTTGATTCTTGGCCAAATGAATTGCACTCTGACTGTCACAGTAAACAGTAACTTGTTGCTGTTTAAAGCCCAAATCTGTTACCAGCCCCTGTAACAAAATGGCTTCTTTTATAGCTTCTGTTACAGCCATGTATTCAGCCTCTGTGGATGATAGTGCAAATGTAGACTACAAAATAGATCGCTAGCTAACTGGTCCTTCAGCCATAATGAACACATATCCAGTTGTCGATCATCGTTTGTCAAGATCACCAACATAGTCTGAGTCAACATATCTAGTTACTAGACTATTTTCACACTTCTTGAACTTCAAACCAAGATCTACAGTCCCCAGAATATACCGTAAAATCCATTTAGCGGCATGCCAATGTGCCTTTCCAGGATTATGCATATATATCGGCTAACTAAGCTGACGGCCTGAGAGATATCAGGTCGTGTACACACCATGGCATACATTAAGCTTCCTACAACACTTGCATACGGGATATTTTTCATATAGTCCCGTTCTTCATATTTTTTGGAGACTGCAATGCACCGAGCTTGAAATATGGGGCCATTGGAGTACTTACTGGCTTCGTCTTTGAGTTACAGTTGAAGCGTTGTAGTACTCTCTTCAGATACTACTTCTAAGTGCGGTGAACTGTGCTTTCTACCCTATCTCTGTTAATCTCCATCCCCAATATTCTTCGTGCTTCTCCTAGATCTTTCATTTCAAACTCTTGACTCAGCTGAGCCTTCATTTGATCTATCTCCACCTTGCTTTTACATGCAATCAACATGTCATCTATATATAAAAGAAAATATATGAATGATCCATCTGCAAGTTGTTTGAAATACACACAGTGATCGTATTGGAAACGAGTGTATTTCAAGTCAATCATGAAGCGGTCGAAACGTTTGTACCACTGCTGAGGTGCCTACTTCAAACCATAGAGAGATTTCTTCAAATTGCAAACTCATTTTTTTTTAACAGCTTCTTTAAAACCTTCCAGTTGAGACATATAAATCTCCTCCTCCAGATCACCATGTAAGAAAGCTGTCTTCACGTTAAGCTGGGCTAACTCAAGGTTATATTGTGCAACCAAAGCTAGCAATATCTGAATGGATGAATGTTTCACAACAAGAGAGAATACTTCACTATAGTCAATTCCCTCTGTCTGAGCGTAGCCCTTGGCTACCAATTTAGCTTTGAATCGCACCCCACTTTTAGCAGCATGATCATCTTTTTGATTAAAAACTCACATACAATCAATTGATTTCTTTCCTTTTGGAAACTGCACGAGCTCCCATGTCTGGATTTTATGAAGTGACTGCATCTCCTTGCTCATCGCATTTTTCCATTCAGTCTGTTCACTAGATTGTATGGCTTCTTCATAACTGGTTGGGATTTGATCTCCTTCAGCTGGAAGTACATACGTCACAAAGTCTGCATAATGTGCTGGTAAATATATCTCTCTTCTTGGCCTATTTGTTGCAATTGATTTAAGTTGGATTGGAGATACTGTGACTGGACTATCAACCTCAAGTTGTCCCTACTCTCCATTAGTGACTTCTGAATCTTTTGGAGTAGTAAACCCCACCTTCTGCAAATCACAAGGTGCTTTGCTATCATGGCTGCCTTTATGAGAGTCCTTATGCTCATGTGACTTGAGCATCTTAGACACGTTGAAAGTGATATCTCTACTGATTATTATCTTCTTTGACTCTATGCATTAGAGTCTGTATCCTTTTACACCAGTACTAAAACCTAAGAATTTTGCTTTCTTAGCTCTAGGATCAAGCTTACTTTCCTTAGCATGATAGTAAGCTGAACATCCAAAAATATGTAAAGAGTCATAATCAATAGCATGTGTACCTTTCCACATTTCAATGGGTGTCTTCCAGCCATTGGTAGGTGCGGGTAATCGGTTGATGAGGTGGCAAGCATACGTCACAGCTTCAGCCCAAAATGGTTTACTGAATCTAGCATCCAGTACCATACACCGTACTTTCTCTAGCAAAGCACGATTCATCCGTTCTGCCACACCATTTTGTTGAGGTGTTCCTCGTACAGTGAAGTGTCTTACAATTCTCTCTTTCCGACATACTTCCATGAAGGGGTCTAAAGTGTACTCACCTCCATTATCTGATCTAAGCCGCTTGATCTTCCTCCCGGTTTGAGTCTCGATCATTTTCTTCCAATCAAGGAAGATCTTCAATACTTCATCTTTTTGCTTCATCGTGTACACCCATACACGACGAGAATAATAATCAACAAATGTTACAAACCAGTGTTTACCTCCCAAAGATGCATTTTTGGTAGGTCCCCAAACAAAAGAGTGCACATAGTCAAGTATACCCTGTGTACTATGGACTACGATTCCAAACTTGATCCGCGTCTGATTCCCTAATACACAGTTTTCATACAAAGACAATTTGCCAGTCTTGGCACCTTTGAATAAGCCTTGCCATACAAGTGTTTGCAAAGCTTTTTCTCCAGCTTGTCCCATACTACGCATATGTCAAAGCCTGGTGGTGTCAACATCAGTCTCATCTAGCTTCTCACAAACTGTGGAAGCTTTTCCACTAACAATACTTCATTGCAAGAAATATAGATTTCTTCGCCTTAAGCCCTTCATAGTCACTTGAATTCCCATTACCACTTTGAGAATTCCATCTTCTATGGTTATTCTGAATCCCTTTGAATCGAGAGTCCCAAGTGAGATAAGATTCTTCCACAAGTCCTGAATGTATCGAACTTCTGTCAATGTCCCGATAGTTCCACCATACAGCTTCAACTAGATGCTACCTATTCCATGAGTCTTACAGGCATTATTGTTGCCCATAAGTACTGCTCCATCAATCTTTGTGAAGTCAGAAAACCAGTCCGTCTTGGGACACATGTGATAGGTACACCCGGAANCTCGATCATTTTCTTCCAATCAAGGAAGATCTTCAACACTTCATCTTTATTCTTCATCGTGTACACCCATACACGACGAGAATAATCATCAACAAATGTTACAAACTAATGTTTACCTCCCAAAGATGCATTTTTGGTAGGTCCCCAAACATCGAAGTGCACATAATCAAGTATCCCTTGTGTACTATGGACTGCGGTTCCGAACTTGATCCGCGTCTGCTTCCCTAATACACAGTTTTCACAGAAAGACAACTTACCAGTCTTAGCACCTTTGAGTAAGCCTTGCTTTACAAGTGTTTGCAAAGCTTTTTCTCCAGCGTGTCCCATACGCATATGCCAAAGCCTGGTGGTGTCAGCATTAGTCTCATCTAGCTTCTCACAGACTGTAGAAGCTCTTCCACTAACAGTACTTCCTTGCAAGAAGTACAGATTTCCTCGCCTTAAGCTCTTCATAGTCACCTGAATTTCCATTACCACCTTGAGAATTCCATCTTCTATGGTGATTCTGAATCCCTTGGAATCCAGAGTCCCAAGTGAGATAAGATTCTTCCGCAAGTCCGGAACGTATCGAACTTCTGTCAATGTCCTGACAGTTCCATCATGCAGCTTCAGCCGGATGCTACCTATTCCCTGAGTCTTACAGACATTATTATTGCCCATAAGTACTGCTCCATCAATTTTTATGAAATCAGTAAACCAGTCCCGATTGGGACACATGTGATAGGTACACCCGGAGTCCATAATCCATTCATCAGAATGACAAATGAATGATAAACCTGTCAGGGCAAGATCTGCATCTTCATCTCTGTTGGCGACATTGGCTGTGGAGGGTTGGTTCTTCTATTGCCCCTTTAGTTTGGGACAATCCTTTTTCCAATGCCCTTTGTTATGACAAAAGGCACATTCATTTTTGGCGAGTCTTCTGCCGACTGATGAACCACGTGATGTGGAACGTGTTCTCGATTGAGAATCCTTCTTCTTTCTTGGATACCTTGACTGTGGTCTCCCTCTTGCTGTAAAGACTTCATTTGATGTATTTAGCTGTACCTCCTTATCTTTTCTGCGGTACTCATTATTTATCAAAACACTAGATGCATCACTAAAACTAATATTTTCCTTCTCATACAAAAGTGTGGTAATCAAATGCTTATATGTATCGGGCAAGAAATTTAATAAAAGTAAAGCCTTATCTTCATCTTGGATTTCTACATCCAAATTTTGCAAGTCTGCAAGTATCTGATTGTAACTATTGAAATGTTCGGACATAGAAATACTTTCTCGCAATTGGAATCTGAAGAGATTCTTCTTCAAGTATAAGCGACTCTCAATACTTTTTGTCAAGTATTTTTCTTTCAATTTCCATCAAAGTTCAATTGTTTTTGTCTCTCTCGTGACAAAATATTTTTTATCTTTGGCAAGGCCCAACCAGATTGTACCACAAGCTTGTCCCAATCCGTATCCGTTATGTCCTCCGATTTCTCTTCCAGCGTAATATCCAACTCTTATTGGATTAAAACGTCCATGACTTCACATTGCCACATGCCAAAGTTATTAGTTCCATCGAATTGCTCAACTTCAAATTTGGCATTTGACGCCATGGATCTACGACCGGCAATTTCTCATTCTGACTCCATCTAGAATATTAATAATTCTAGAAAATGAATTTCAAAATTCTAACCTTACAGATAAGTTCGGAATGATCCAAATAGTTGAAAACCACTATTGGATCGTTGAAATCAGACTCTGAATGACTCAGATCAAGCCCAAAACAGATTTGGAATTTTGAACGGTCCAGATCAACCAAAAACAGTAGGCGAAGCGGTTGTGGCTCATGAGGGCACGTGGGGGTGTGTGAGAGCATGTCTTTCACTCGTCTTCTTCCTCTGGAGCGCGTGGGGGCTCGTGGGCGCATGTAACACACTCGCCTTTAACCTCTGGACGACCGTTGGCTCGTGAAATACACATTTCGACATTCTCGGAGCGCGTGTGAGCTCCTCTGATGTCCCTTTTTTATGCCGTTTGCATCAATGTGTTCCTCTTGTCGATAGGAACCTTCTGGTGTGGTCAAAAGTTGATTTGGATCAACTTGAATTTCCTCGGTAGTACAAAACCGAAGCTCTGATACCAATTGTTGAGCTCAAACCACTCAGAAACACTCACAAACACAATATAGAGACAATATGTAAGTGGTTCGGCAATTTGCCTATGTCCACTGAGCGGAAACAATTTCAATTTCAAAGTGTTTGTAGAGAGTTTACAAACCTTCAACTAAATAATCTCTATCTCTACAAATGGCTTAGTCTATGAATTTTCCACATGCTTATTTCATTACAACCGATCTCCTTTTATAGGAGAACTATTAGGAGACAACCAAACCACAACCATCAATTTTACAATTGAGGAGATGTAGTAAATACACTTGATATTTCAAGAGGGTGCAACAGCTATTCAAGACTTCTCAGGGGCTGTTGTAATTTCATGGTCACACTTAAGTTGATATTTAACACTTCGTAGATCTGCTGGGAAAGTCAGCTGATGAGCTTTGGAGTGAGTACAAGGCCAAGTATGCAAGAAATTAGACATCGATCCATAGTACGTACGTATGTACGCAAGCTATATATACAGCTAGCTTTTTATTTCTTTTATATACAGTTAGCTAGCTGATCATGATATAACGATATTAATTAATATGAAGAAGATGATCCGATATGTATTAATGTTTATTTGATCATCATGATTTATCATGGTCGTATTAACAAAATTGATGCTCATCTATTATGTGTGTGTGTGTGTGTGACAGCAAATATTCCAGAGCTATAAGCCTATATATAGCTTTGAATGAATTAGAATACTGAAAAATACGAATAGTGAATGATATATCATGGTGTGAATTATGCAATCTGTGCATTGATCGATTTGCATACATAATGGACAATCTATGGCATCGATGGTTTTAATTTGACAGGGGAGGGGATGCTGGGTCGATTTTTTGTTTTTTTGGTCTCATGGAGAATAATTTTCGTAATAACACAGAAAAATTAGAGAAATATTTTAGCTACAAAGGGATTGCACAAAAGTAAACCCACAAATTACTGATGTGATTTGATGCAGTACGTCAGATTGTAAAGTTATTTTTATTGTAAAGTAGATCTAATAGATCACATGAAACCACATCAATTTATAGATTTATTTTTGTATACTATCTTTGTATATGTTGCATTTCTCTAAAAATTAAGGGAAAAAAAATGCAAAAAGCCAAATAAGCTTATTGAGATTGATTCTCAGTATGCATACCAGATCCTTGAGAGAATGACTGAACAACATAGTCATTGTGAATTCATTGTATTTTCATATTTTTCTGTTGACCATGTACAATCCTTTATATAGACAATATTTTCAGCTAACTAACTTCACAAATCTTGGATCTATTGACACATGTTCCACTGGAGATGAATTCTGATTTCTGGATGATTCTTTGCCTCTCTGCTGTGCTTCCTACTTCTCTGCTGGCTTCAGTTGTACATTGCTGCTGATAGATGCTTCTGTAATTGTTGCTGAGTTGGCACTTGCTTTGATATTTTCCTTAACAGCCCCTTGATGCAAGTGGCACTTATGAAACTGTGATGCTTGATCGAATAAGAAGAAAGCAAGCTGTTGACAATGGTTTTGAAAGAATGTCAGCCAATTGATCTTTACTGGACACAAATGAGACTTTGAGAGTCTTTGCTGATACCCGATCCTTTACAAAGTAGTAATCAAGTTCTACATGCTTAGTACGAGCATGTAGAACTAGATTTACAGAGAGATAAGTTGCCCATAAATTCTCACACCACAACTACCTTGTACTCGGCTTCAGTAGAAGATCTTGCAATTGTTGGTTACTTTTTGGATCCTCAGGAAATTAAATGAGAGCCAAATAAAACACAAAACGCCTGTGGATTTTCAATCATCTGGGCACCCGGCTCAGTCTGCACCAGAGAAAGCCAATAGAGTACTGGGTTTGGAGGGTTTTGCAAAATGAATACCAAAGTTGGGAGTAAGCTTAAGGTATCTAAGAATTCTTTTAATAGCTTGCCAATGAGGGACTTTAAGATTATGCATGTACTGACAAACCTTATTGACAGCAAATGAAATTTCAGGCCTAGTGAATACTAGGTATTGTAAGCTCCCAACAATGCTTCGGTATAAGTGAGGATCTTCAAAAGAGGTCCCCTCAAATGCTGAGAGCTTGAGGGAGGTGGACATTAGGCTGGAGATAGGTTTGGCTTGATGCCTATTTGCTTTTCTAAGAAAATCATAAATATATTTAGATTGGTTTAAATACAAGCGTTGAGCAGTTTTGAATATTTCAATGTCTAGAAAGTAATGAAGTGCACCCAAGTCCTTGACAAGAAAAGACATAGCAAGAGCAGTGATAAAATTTGAAACTAAAGACTAATTGGACCCAGTGACAATAATGTCATCAACATATATTAAAACAAACAAAGTATGTGATGCATTGCGATAAATGAAGAGAGAAGTATCAAATTTGTACTCTTGAAAACCTAGTGAGAACAATTTGCTACTGAGTTTAGAAAACCAAGCCCGAGAGGCCTGTTTGAGACCATAGATGGCCTTTCCCAATTTGCAAACATGTGAGGAAAAATCAGGATGAACAAAACCAGTAGATTGGTGCATATAGACTGCTTCCTCCAGTTCACCATGTAAAAACGCATTATGTATGTCTAACTGTTGTAAAGGCCAATTATAAGAAACATTAAGGGAGAGTAAAAGTCTTATGGTTGTGGGTTTCACAATAGGGGAGAAGGTCTCTGTGTAGTCTATGGCTAGTTGCGGGTGAAAGCGTTTAGCTACAAGACGTGCCATCTGCTTTCCTCTTAGTCTTTAGAATCCATTTAAGACCTAAGACATTGAAGGAAGGAGATGGGGGAACAAGGTCCCATGTTTTGTTGTGTAAAATAGCATGGGATTCTGTTTCCATTGCTGCAAGCCATTCGGGAAACTTAGAGGCCTCCGTGTAGGAGGTTGGTTCCTCTGGAATGTCAGTGGAAGTCGTGGTTGTTAGTGATAGTGAGTGTTTTGGAGGTGGCCATGGTATAGTACCATTGGGGCATGTAAGAGGTTTGGTGATATTTACCTTGGCTTGTGTAACCATAGGAAGAAGGTTGCATGATTGAGTTTAAGTGGATGAAGCCGGAGTTGATGGAACTGAAGGTTGCACCGAAGAAGGGAATTTAGGGATTTCAGAGAAGTATCAGATTGAGTTGATGATGTGCGAGATCCGGGATTTGAGTGTATGTAGAGTTGGGCCACGATGAATGTGGGTTGTTGGGCCAGTATGTGAAGGTAGAATGAGGGAGGCAGTTTGGCTTGGTGGATGTGGGCCAATGGATTGAGTATGTAGAGTTGCATGAGGGCTGCATACGTGAATTTAAGTTGGAATGTTCTGTGGGTTATTATCAGATGGGTGATAAGTTTGTGTGGGCTGTTCGTGAGAGAGTGCATTGGGCTAGGCAAATGGAAACTCATTTTCATTGAAGACCACATCTCTAGAAACATAGGTCCAACCCGATGGAATATGAAGGCAACAATAGCCTTTATGGTCTGGGTTGTAGCCCATGAAAACACAAAGATAGGAGCGGAAGTCCAATTTATGATGATTATAAGGACGTAAATTTAGCCAACATGTAGTGCCAAAAGGGCGTAAAAAATTGTAGTCAAGAGATTTTTTAAAAAGAATTTGAAAAGGAGATTTATTTTTTAAGACCTGGGTCAGTATTCTATTAATAAGAAAAACATTTGTTTGAAATGCATCAGACCAATATTTAACGGGCATCAATGCTTGGGCCAAAAGAGAGAGGCCTGTTTCAACAATATGCCTATGACGACGTTCAACGGTACCCTTTTTTGTATGAGAATACAGGCATGTAAGACGATGTATGATTCCATATGAATGAAGAATTTTTTTGAGCGGCCTAAATTCTCCACCCTAGTCGGATTGAACTTCCAGAATTTTTGAAGAAAAGTAGTTATGAACATAATTCAAAAAGGGAATAAAGATAGAAGTAACATCCAATTTTGATTGAATTGGAAATAACCAAATATATTTAGAGTGGTCATCTACAATAGAGAAGTAAAATCTACAACTATTGTTAGATAAAACCGGGGCCAGACCCCATACATCTAAAAAAGTAAAGCAATTGGACAATTGGACTGAGATGGTGATGAGGGTGTGGTAGGGTATGAGCTTTAGATTGTAAACAAGTTGTTCAAGATTGGAGCGGTTTGTGTGAATTAGTGGGAAGGTGAAAGTGATGAATTATGAAGGCTGTGATCTTTGGAGATGAGTGTCCAAGTCGAAGGTGCCACAAGAAGGGAGAGCTACGTTCACCAATGTAGGCTTGAGGAGGAACTGAAACTGATGGTAAGGTAGCGACATCTGCAGGCAAGACATACAATCCATCTTTAACCGTACCCTGAAGAAGAACCCGCTGTATTTGCAAATCCTTCAAGAAACAATTGGAGTAAAACTCAAAATAAACGAAATTATCATGAGACAATTGATGAACAAAAATTAGGTTCTTTGTAATAGAAAGAACATGAAGTAATTTGGAAAGAAGAAAGTTGCCAAAAGGAGAATGAAGTTGCACAGAACCCATATGTTGAATCAGCAAGGATGATCCGTCTCCAATGCTTACTTGGTCAGAGCCCTGGTATGATGAAGAATCCATATTAAGGTTGCTAAAATCAAAGGTGAAGTGGTGAGTGGCAGCTGTATCAGGGAACCAAGAATTGAGATGAGGCGAAGGTGAGGTTGCAGTGGTGAAATTAGCAAAAAGTGAAGGAGGGGAAGCATTTTGATAGCTGTGATCAAAGAGGTGGTAACAAACCAAAGAATTGTGTCCTGGCTTGTGACACACCTGACAAAACGGACAAGAATCAGGTTGATGTGGAGAAAAAGCACATGGAAACCTGCCTCCCCCACTTCGACCACGATACCTGCGAGACCCCCTACCATGATGAAAAGAAGCACAAGAACCAGATGGTTTGGTAGTGGTAACATTGGCAGATATATATAGCAGAGCCATTGAGAAATGTTTGGGTCTGGTGAGCGACTCTAGACTCGTGATTGAGAATGAAGCTATAAATTTGGTGAGGAGATAGAGGATCGGCACGAGTAGTAAGGGAGGTGACAAGTGCATCATAGTCTATTCCAACCCTACAAGGAGATAAGCCAAAAATTCAGTGGGTGCTAGGGGTTGACCAGCAGCGGATAAAAAGGAAGCCAGATTTTTGGCTTTGTAGTAATAGTCTGTAATCAACTCAGAGCCTTTCTTTAAGGTTGCTAGCTGATAATGGGTATGTTCAGATGATTGAACTGCAAATAACGAGTGCAAAGTTGACCAAACTTCATTTGAAGTGGTGCACTCAAGGACTTGAGCGAGGACCTAGTCAGACAAGGAGGAGTTGAGGGAAAGAGAATACGTTGATAGAGTAACTCCCACTACACATACTCGGGATTGGGCTGATGATCAATCATGCAAGGAGGCACAGGAGAGGAGCCTTCCACATGACTGAAAAATTGGTTGACTGTAACGAAATGGTTAATTTTCTGAATTTAAAATTGACGGATTAACGTTGGAGGGAGGGTTTTGGGTTGTGGAGGTAGGGGATGACTCAGGGGAAGCCATTCGGCTCTATATGTAAGAGAAGAAAAGAAGACGTGAGTCTTAGAAAGCTCGTGATAGCATATTGAGATTGATTCTCAGTATGCATACCAGATGCTGAGAAAATGACTGAACAACATAGTCACTGTGAATTTATTGTATTTTCATATTTTTCTGTTGACCATGTACAATCCTTTATATAGACAATATTTTCAGCTAACTAACTTTCACAAATCTTGGATCTATTGACACCTGTTCTACTGGAGATGAATTTTGATTTCTGGATGATTTTTTGCTTCTTTGCTGAGAGAATGATTTAAGGAGATAAAAAGTGTGATAAAAATAAGATCATAGCATGGTGTGATATATATATATATATATATATATATTTCTGATTTAATAAATCACTTTGAAATTTAAAAATATAAAAATTTTATCTTTATAGTAATATAGTTAAAAAAAATTGGTAGTACTGATTGTAATACTAATTTTTATACTACTAATTTCTATTAAAACTTGGAAAAAAATGCAAATATTTATTTTTTGACATCTGCATGCAAAAAATTGCAAATTGGTAGTACAGATTGTAATACTAATTTTTATTAAAACTATCAATTTTTTACCACATAATTGTTCGGCATATTGTATTTGCTAAAAAATAACATTATTGTATCTGTATTCACCATGGCTTGCCAAATGCCCCTAGTAATTAATTTGCAAGTAGTTCGAGGACCGCCTTGCAACCTGCTGAAAAGTCTAATCACCTATATAAATCAGAGCACCACTACGTTTATCATGCACAAAACAACCGAAAAAAATTAAAGAAAAGCGAAGCACAATATGGCCATGGCTCGCCACATTTTCCTCGTCTCTTTTCTAGTGATCCTAGCAGCCATTCAAGGCATCTATGCGGTTGACTACACTGTCACAAATACTGCCGGGAACACTCCTGGCGGGCCTCGCTTCGAAAAGGATATTGGATCTGCGTACAGTAGGCAAATGTTGGTTTCTGCTACAAATTTCATATTGAGAATCTTCCAGCAGAACAATGCAGTAGACAGAAAGAATGTGCAAAAAGTGAGCTTGTTTATCGACGACATGGGTGGAGTCGCATAAGCTAGCAACAACGAGATCCACGTTAGTGCGAGATACATCAACAGCTATTCGGGCAATGTGAAAAATGAAATCACCGGAGTGCTTTACCACGAAATGACTCATATATGGCAATGGAATGATAACTGGCAGGCTCCGGGAGGATTGATCGAAGGAATTGCTGATTTTGTGAGGTTGAAGGCAGGGTACGTGCCAAGCCACTGGGTGCAGCCTGGACGAGGTGATAGATGGGACCAAGGCTACGATGTTACGGCTAGGTTTTTGGACTATTGCAACGGTCTTAGAAATGGGTTTGTGGCTGACTTGAATAAGAAAATGAGGACTGGTTATAGCGCTAATTATTTTGTCGATCTGCTCGGCAAGCCTGTTGATATGCTCTGGAGTGACTACAAAGCCAAGTATGGAAATTAAAATAAGGCAATATTTCAAGATCAGCTTCTTAACATGAATAAAAGGTTGTGTGCTGCCTCATCAACATATATATAGTACGATATAAGATAAATAAAAGTGTTTTAGGAGCTTATTGCTTAATTATCATGCCTTCCCACTACTGGCAAGGCTTGCTTAATCGGGTCCTGTCCCATCCGGTTGTAAGGACATCTTCTAGCAAAACATCAGCGCGGACAGTATAAAAACTGAGCTTAATTGTTTATTGTTGGTGAAATTCACAATAACATAATAAAAATTACAATTAAATAAAAAATTAAAACGAAGCTAGTTTGGACTGAGGCATGGAAATATCGCTCTCTTTAAGAAGATTCAAGCCCTCTGCGGAGTACAAAGTCTCAAATTAACTGGTGCAGCAGAAATCTTCTTGACTTGACTCCTCCAAGATACAACAGTCCAACTGATCTTCGTATAACCCAAACCAACTCTGCACAAGTGGTTGAGCCCAAAACTCTACTCAAAGAACACTTTTCTTTTATCTGAAAAATCTCTCAAAAATATCTATGTACACTTTTACTAATTTTTTCTATAATATTGTACGGAGAAAAACAACACCATACTGGAATGAAAGATAGACCCATATCGGACGCCAATCTCCATCAATATTTAAACAAATCAAAATACATCCGGTAACAATTGTTAAATGAATAAAAGAGCACATTAATGAAAGTTGACGTTTTTCTTTACAGGAAACGGTACAATCAATTATCACCCAATATTAAAAGTAAAAAAGATTACTAGCAAGAGCAATTAAAAATAGAGCAACCGAAATATTAAAGGGCTAATGTTAACAAACTTTAATAAGTCTTCAAGCCAAGTTAATACCCAAAGTAACGGCAAATTTATTACAAGCCCGTTAAAGACAACGTAGAAGACAAATAAGCGACGACAAGCAACAGTAATAAATAAATATTATTAAAAAAATACTAACATTCCCCCACTATTTTTAATAATAATATAAGAGAGATACTTCCAGACAAAAAAAGTTTATTATGTATCATGAAGGTGTGCTATGCATTGAACCTTCAATTAGTGAAATAACAACCTTTATTCCAAAGTCAGTAGTGGTCTCAGACTTAAACTATGACTGTCTAGGAGAAATAAAGAATTATTACTCACACATAGTAACCCAGGTATTGACATGAGCTTTATTAGCCAGAACATTATGGCCTTGTGCTCATCCCTGTTTCATGAGTATATTTGAGAATAAACCCAAATCTCATAGAGAGCGGCCCCACTCTCACACTCACATAGGTGAAATCTGTCAAGGGTGTTCCTATAATTCTTACATCCTACTCATAAGAGCTACAGAATTTCATTAAGAGTTTCTTTCAAAAACTCATCCTCCACAACATTACAGAATAAATGTAGTCACATCATAAGAATGAGAAATAAAATAAATAGTGTATTTCTTACGACCATGATATGATTCGTTTTTTCCATTAAAACCAGCTCTCAGGATCTCTGGTCCCCAGGTTGGGTATCCTCATGCATGGTTCATGAATTTATGGGTTTTAATCTCATTCCCTTGATGTATTCCAGATCATTTCTCTTGTCAAAGTTTTGTTTAGTATGTGGATCCACATTAATAACACCATCAGAAACAAATCTCACAGCACTGTGTTTTTCTTCTAATGGATCTGGATTTACCATTACAATAACGGTTTTGTACTCTACCAATTATAGTAGTACTATCACAATGAATTAATTGATTTTTTTCACAAAGGAATAAATCTTTCAACATACAACAGCCAAAGTATGCAATAATGCACTTAAAATTGTAAAGTGGCTTGAAAATAGAATCTGAACGCAGTTAAAAAGCTTTTGGTTAAGTCCAAGATTTATACCATATAAGTTTTAAAGAAGCAAACGGCAACAGATTAAATAAATACATTTGATGTAAATACATACAAAGCTCATGCTTGCCTCTTGGAAGTTGGAACAGTTTTTGCACATTTAAAAAGCATGAGACACACATACACAAACGTTCACCAAACACCAAAATTTTAGACACTTGTAACTTTACTCCCAAAACTTATAGAAAATAAACCTGAAGAAGACGTTGGGGCAAAATCTTTTGAAAAAAAAATATTATCTTCTAAAAACTTAACCCCCACTAATTTTGGATTTTAAAAATAAATTTTCTTTACATAAAAAAAAATGCACCTTACTCAAAAATAACTTTATTCCAATATGAAAAATTGGACTGCAATTTTTTATTCCATATCTAAGAAAGACATAAGCATATGTGCCAAAACATTTAAAGAATAATGCACATAAAAAGAAACATTCTATGTTTTATTCTCAATATTCAATTTAAACATCCCATCACAAGCATAACTCTTGCCCACAAAACTCCATTTTTTGTAATTACATATTCATCAGATTCTATAGTTTGTTTGAAGTCCGCTCTGTTTAGTAAAAAACTCGACATCAAATTCTTCCTCATACACGGTGTATAGAGTACATCTAGTATCAAGATACGTCCAGAGGTGAATTTCAGCTCAACCTCACCATTCCCAAGAACCTCGATTTTACTTGAATCAACAAGCATAATAGTCTTATCTTCTTCAAATGGAGTAAGATTTTTGAACCAATCTTTATCATTTTGGCTTTGAAAACCCTTTTTGTGAGGTCTACTAAATTTTTTGAAATCTTTTCTTTACGGTTTCAAAAAACTATTTCTTGTATTTTGACATTTGGGCAAGCTACCATTTTCAGAAATTAAGTTTACCTTTGTCATGGAATCCTCATTACCATTTTGAAACACCAAATCATCTTGGCCTCTAGCCTCCTCATCTACACGAATACGTGTGATTAAGGTCTCCAATGATGTCTCCTTTTGTTTATGGCACATCAACTTTTGAAACTCCCTCCTCGATAGATTTTCCATCTATCATTTGATATCGAAAGAAGTGACTTGCCGCATATATATTTGCTCCGGCTTCTTCTGTATCATATTTACTCTGTAAAACTTACACTTCCATCTCTTGAAATTCCTTTGAACCGGAAGGGCTTGTTGAGATCTCCAATTTTTCCTTGAATTTTTCAGTTGTAGGCTCTATGTTGAATTCTCCTTAAAATTGTTGGTCAAATTCACAATAATATAATAAAAATTAAAATTATATAAAAAATTAAAACGAAGCCAGTTTGGACTGAGGCACGGAAATATCACTCTCTTTAAGGAGATAATCTCGCTCTTTTTAAGGAGATAATCTCGCACTCTTTATTGAAGCCAAAACAGTAAGCTCAACCACCATAGTTGACTTAGCAATAATACAACAGCTTAAAACAGTAATCAAGACTCGAAAATGAGTCACGTTGGACAAAGTCTGAGAATCATGGAAGGCAGTTTTCTTACCATTATTTTAAGCTGTACGAAAATGAATAATCTCGGACCAACAACTAATTCCTTCCAAGTATTAATGGGATTGTTTATTCTGAACTCCAAAAAAAACAATGGTCAAAATGTCCATGCATGCCTGCAGATATTAATGTTCCGTGCCAAGAAGAAACAGATCAAGCTTGATGGATAATCTCTGAACGAATTAAGTGGACACATATATCTATAAATCTGTTAGTGATTGTTACTAGTTGTTTTTTTTTTTTTGGTGCTGATCGAGCAACAGTGTTGGCCATCATGGTTATCCTTCAGTGGGCATCCTTTTTCATTAAGGCACCGAAGTTTTAGTTCAAAACTTCAAATTCCACTACCAAGTAAACCGACCTTCAATGGGATCTGATCTGATTTGTTGATCTTTTCCTCTACTGAAAGTCTATATGAATCAGTACTATAATATTCACAAACACCGAAATTTATTGCCCTGAAATGTTCAACTTCGCGCGTTTCTTTGACCCAGAAATGCAAGCAATAATGCCTTTGTCCATTCGACAATTGGAGTCCATCAATCACTGATCAGTTCCATGCAAATTTGCAATCATGGAAGTGATAACCCAAGAAGCACAAAAAAACCCCATTATTAACAAGCTGTCACGTACGTTGCTCCACTCAAAAGTGGCACAACATGACTAAATTAACGAAATTCAAGTCATCATTTCGGATTAGCACGCTCGCTCAATCCCCACTAGGCCGGGAAAACCCCAAACACAGAATCTTATCTTGTAAGAGGCCGCCTATGTATCGTCAAATGGAAACTATATCATATATAATTTGGCCAAACAAATATATATAGTTATTGCGAAGATCTATTGATCGTGGAGTTTTGAACCTGTAGATAACTACTGATCCCCATGACTTATAAGGAGTTCATTTCAGCTGGCGACCGAGGTACGATAAAATTAAACATTCAAAGCGATGCATCTATAGATTATATATAAACATACACGAGCAGGCCGGCAAAGTATTAATTTGTTTGTACTCTTCATTGTCTAGCATGTCACGGATGGAGTGGTGCAAGGTACAGTCCCTGTAAGGAGGCCCCATGCACTCCATTGTTTGTCTTTTAGTCCATATCAGCATATGCAAATGACCAAAATGCCCAGAATAGCAAATGCCATACGATTTGCCTAGAAACTGAATACGGGAAGGAGCCATTATGTGACACCCCATATTTTAGTGTATTTTAATAGAATGAGTATTTTAATTAATTTAAATATTAGTTCTCTTATTTTAAATTTATCGGATTTCTCATTGATTTATTTTTATGATTTTTAAGTTGAGAAAATTATTTTGATATGCTTTCTTAATATTAATTATTGTTTTACATTTAAATTGCTCTTTAATTTAAATAAGTTTGTTTGTGGGCTTTAAAATTATTGTTGTAGGATTTTATTATTATGTTATTTAAGTTATTCACTGCGTTTGAATTATTTTATTAAACTTATTATTTTGAAATCATTTTCATTGGATCATGTTGTGACCCAAGGTGATGGTGTTGTGGCAAGCTCCCATCCAAGTCAGAAGCGGCTAAACGTTGATGGTGAAGGGACTAGTTCTGGGTCGCCACAGAAGTTCGTGCAGAGAATTGAGGCCCGATCACAGGTAGCCTTGGGTGTGCGTATGGGGGGACTGAGCTCCAGTTTGTAGTAGATGTAATAGAGTCCACAAGGGTGAGTGCTGTTCGGGTAGGAACCAGTGCTTTGAGTACAGTCAAACGAGGCACTTTGCTCATGAGTGCCATAATCGGACCCAAAGAAATTGGGTGGTCATCACAGTGGTAGAACTAATTAGAGGCAAGTAGGTCAAGCTCAGGTGTACGCGTTGACTCCTGGTAGTGTTGGCGACGAGGTTCTAGAGACTCAAGACTTTGGAATTATGGCAGGTATGGGTCTAATCTGATCTTTCGTAATGGATGCCTTGTCTGGTTTATTCTAAGATTTTGGAAAATTTGTGCAAGCTATACCCATATCCGTTGGGTGTTGGTGGTCGTGTGATTTTCTTAAGCGTGTTCTGGGTTGTATCTTGTAGCTGCCTTAGCGTTGATGTTTGATTTTGCAAATTTCGATGACGAAATTTTATTTAAGGGGGGAGGATGTGACACCCTGTATTTTAGTGTATTTTAATGGAATGAGTATTTTAATTAATTTAAATATTAGTTCTCTTATTTTAAATTTATCGAATTTCTCATTGGTTTATTTTTATGATTTTTAAGTTGTGAAAATTATTTTGATATACTTTCTTAATATTAATTATTGTTTTGCATTTAAATTGCTCTTTAATTTAAATTAATTTGTTTGTGGACTTTAAAATTATTGTTGTTGGATTTTATTATTATTTTATATAAGCTATTCACTACTTTTGAATTATTTTATTAAACTTATTGTTTTGAAATCATTTTTGTTGGATCAATTTTGTGACCCAAGTTGTGAGGATTGGACTCATTTCTTTTCCTTCATTTTTCTTTTTCCTTTTTTCTTTTTCCCTTTTCTCTTTTTTCTCTCCTATTTCCTCCCTCTCTTCCTGTTCATTTCCTTCATCCACCCCTAGAGCCGTCGTGCACCGCCCATTGTTGACACCGCCTCTTCCATCTTCTTCCACACCGGCCGGCGAGCACCTACCTCTATTTCCAGCCTCTCCCGCGCCGTCATGAGCCTTCACGCACGGCTTCAAGCCGCACAACCTTTTGTGCTCTAGCACCGCCGTCGCGCCACCATATTTTCACCACATCACTGGCGGCATTCCAGCTACCTAACCTACCCATCCTCAACCCCAATCCGCCATCGGTGAAGTACATTCATCTCCATTTCTTATTTGAGCTTGTTGGACTCCAACCGCCGCCCACGCCACCACCCACGGCCAACGACCACCATCATTTGCTTCACCGACATCTCTAAGCCTTTCCCTAGCAATCTCAAGTCTTTGTTTGTCCCTGTTCAAAATCTACCATTTTGAGACCCACGACCATAGTACATTTAGCACTGTTTGGTTGCTGTGCCACCACTTCTAACACCTTCGTGATCCTTCAAAAAATATATTATAGCACTGTAAATATTTTTTTAAATAACTTTTGAGATTTAAATATATTTTTGCGCTAACTCTTCTTTATTGTGTATTGGTTGGTTGTGCCGGACTGATTTCAAGGAGTAAGGGGGTCGGTTGGATTGGAGGATGAAGTTGTTGTGTGATTGGCATATGTGATCATTTGTTGGCTGTTGGATATCTGTGTCGTGTCTTGTATATTGCATATTTGCACGCATGTTCATGTTTGTAAATGAAAACTGGATTTTCGTGTAACTGCATTCATATTCATGTGTATATTTGAAAATTAGATTTTCTTGTGAGAAAGGATTTTTGGGTGCGTTTGTATCACGACCCCAAGCCGGGATGGGGCATTATCTCAATAGAGCTCCTCTGGTCACTCAGGAGCGGAATATACTGAGTGACGTCTCCTAGGTTGTCGCTGGGCAACAACGGGATCGGATGGGATGGTAACACTCTCGTGCCGACTCTTGGCCCCTCTTGCTGGTGGGGGCTAGAGGATGCTTGGCCATGAACGCGTTGGGTGCGGAACTAGGCATCGCTCGTTATGAAGTCACTCGCAAGATCGTTACCCGTGGTGTGATGAAGGGAGCCAGGGTGTGCAGATAGTTCCTAGGGTAGATCATGGTGCATACGGTAAAATTGGATAATGGGCCATTTTTTGAGAAAATGACGGGTTTTTGATAAATGGATATTTGGGCTATTTCTTGGGAAAATAGCGTATTTTGGATAAAAGGATTTTATGTGAACCATTTTCTGGAAAAATGGTGGATTATTGTTTTTGGGCCAAAATGAGATTTTGGCGTGTGTTGGAAAATATTCATTTTCAGGGAAAATGATATTTTGGATCTAAGGCATATTTCATAATATGCATGCATGTTGATTGCATTAATACACTTTTATCTCGTGGGTTATTTGGATTATTACTTACCTGTAGTACTATAGATTTTGATGCAGATGAGGAAGATGAGCCTGAGGGATCGGCTCCACGGAGGGAGTGACATGTGGTTGCTTCATTTAAGATTATGGGATTTGCTTCCCACTCGTGTATGTATTTGATTTTTATTATATTTACAATGGATAACTGTATAACATTTTAACGGCTATTTATTTTGGATATTTGTCTTAAACAATTCTAGTAATTAGTTGGCTACTTTTAATTAACTGCTGCGACTTTTGTGGTGCTCTTGTTGCATGTTGTACACACTTGAACACTTATTGTTGGGATGCGTGACCTATGTTATCGTCATCCCAACGTCACGATTCCCGTGTTTCCATACTTGGGAGTCTAGGCGTCACACATTCAATTTCATTTTTCCGCTCACCCAACCCGTGCAACCTCTTGTGCGCTGTGCTGTTCGAAATCCGGCGTCGTCCTCAGCTCTTCCACCACCACCACCACCATTGGTAACGTAGACCCAACCCAGTCCAGCCCACGCGAGGTTCCTTGCAAAGGGATTATTGTTCAAGTTGCAGCGTCAAGGTCAATTCCTCCACCATCAGTGTCGTTGTAACACCCCGTATTTTAGTGTATTTTTAATGAAGGATTATTTTAATTAATTTAAAAATTGATTCTTTGTTTTAAAATCTTGGGGGTTTTATTATATTATTTTTATAATATTTTTAAGTTGTGAAAATGATTTTTTATGGATTTTCTTAATATTATTTACTGTTTTGCATTTAATGTAATCTTTAATTTAATTTGGTTTATTTTTGGGTTTTAAAATTATTATTGTATTATTTAAGTCTTTCATTGCGTTTAAATTATTTTATTTAGTTTGCAGTTTTATTATCCTTTTTGTGGGATCAGTTTCGAGACCCCAAGATGAAAAGATTGGATCTCTTCTTTTTCCCTTCCCTTTTCTTTTTCTCTTTTTCTTTCTTTTTCTTTCTTTTTCTTCTTTCCCCTACTCCCTGCCCGCACGACCCAGCCCCTTCCTCCCTCTCTATCTCTCGTCCGTTCCTTCCTCCGCCCCAAGCCCCGCTGTGAGCCACCGCCGGATCTCACCGCCCAGCTCTTTAGCTTCCTCTCCTTCTGTCGAGCTCATTGCCACCGACCACCATCTCCCACGCTCCCTCACTCTCTCTCTTTGCCGTGTAAGCCTGTTTCGGCCTATAAGCTCCAGTGCCGCCGTCGCTCCACGTCCGGCCACCACCTCTTCACCACATCATCACTGGCCCTCTAGAAACCCAATGGACCCAATCCCAGCCCTGATCCGTCACTGGTGAAGCCCAGCTAAGCTCATCTCTGATTTAAGCTTTTTAGCCTTCCACCGCCGTTTCGGCCGCCACCGACGGCCAACCGTCGCTTCCACTAGCTTCACCACCTTCCATAGGCCCTACCCTACCGTTCCCTAGTCTTCGTTTGACCCCGTTGGAATTTGGGTTTTCACTGTATTTCGGCCACAGTGTTTTTACACTGTGGAGTTGCTGTTTTGGTGCTTCCAGCTCCTCCGTGATCCTCCTAAATTTATTTTATAGCACTGTAAGTATTTTTTCAAATATCTTTTGAGATTTTAATATATTTTTGCGCTGACTCATTTAATATTACTGTGATTGGTTGGTTGTGCCGGACTGAGTCCGAGGAGTTATGGGGGTCGGATGGATTGAGGACGGAGTATTTGTTGTGTTTAGTTTTATTGTGTTTGGGTTGGTTGTTGGAAATTGTTGTCGGGTTGGTACATTGCATATTGCACGCATGTTTATGTTTGCAAATTGAAAACTAAGTTTTCATGTAATTGCATTCATGTTTATGTGTTTATTAAAAACTGAATTTTCATGTGAGAAAATGGAAAAGAGACTATAGGGATGGTGGTAAGTAGGGATGGTGGTATAGTCCCACCTGGGATTCCCGCCTACGGTGCACGCGATAGGGATGGTGGTAAGCAGGGATGGTGATAGAGTCCCGTCTGTCATTCCCGCCTACAGTGTCCTATAAATGTTTTTATGCGAATCATTTTCTGGGAAAAGATTGGATTATGTTTTTTGGCTAAAAATGGAATTTTGGCGTGTGTTGGAAAAATATCCATTTTCAGGGAAAATGATATTTTTGGATCTAGTGCATGGTGCATCATATGCATGCATGGTTGGTTGCATTAAATATATTTTGATCTTGGAGATTGTTTAGATTATTACTTACCTACAGTAACATTTTATGGTACCGTAGATTTTGGTGCAGATGAGGATGATGAGCCTTAGGGATCGACTCCGTGGAGAAGTGGCATGTGGTTGCTGCTATTTTGGATCATGGGATTTGTTTCCCATGTGTATATATTTGGCTTTTGCTGTATTTCTTGGATAACTGTTTAACTATCAGTATACTTGTATTTTGGTAATTTTGTATATAAAAATTCTGGTACTTAGTGACTTATTTATTATTAACCACTGCGTATTTATTGTGCACTGTTTGTTTGTTGCACACACTTGGCACTTGTCGTTGGGATGCGTGACCGTGTTGTCATCATCCTGACGTCACGATTCCCGAGACTTTTTGTTCATGGGAGTTGGGGCGTCACAGGTGGTATCAGAGCAGTTCGTCTCTGGGTAAAACCACATGTTCTCAGCTCCTCCATCACCTGCATTGTCCTCTGCTCCTCCACATCCATCAGAGGTAACGTAGATCCAAATGTTAAAGAAATGTTTTTTACCCAAATCTGAATGTTCTCAACCAATGCTTAATATTAAATTTGCTGAATGTGTGTGGATCCAAATTTCTTTGGGTCAATATTTATTTATATAATGATGATATTAGATGATAAATGTGAGTCCCTTCTCACAAAAATAGGTTTATTTAGCATAGTAGTGCAATGTTATATACTTCTTGCTTAATAGCCAGTGGTATGCACATTGAAGCTTTTGAATCTAAGATTTTGGTCAGAAATGAGGATGACAAATAGACATACGTATACATTCATTTATTTTTTTGAGGTCAGAAATTAGAACACAGGGTCTAGTAGATTAAAATCCACAATTATTTATTTTTTTGAGATTAGGTCATTACTTATTAAATATTACATAGAAGTGGGTCCATTTTTGGTAGAAAAGTCAATGGAGAAAGGGGAAGAAAGCACAAGGCCTACCAGCAGTGCCACAAGGCCTACCAGTAGTGCTATAAGGCCAACCAACACTATTGCATTCACTCAGGTATTCTTTTCCCATCCAAAAGCCATGTTATTGGTGTGATTTATAATTTGATGATAAATCATTATTCGATATTATTTCAAGAAATACCAAGACCATATTATCTAGATTGGACAACATATAGCTATATGCATGGTTACCATGGGATGATGCCACTACCATTTTTCCCACCGTTTGCTCCTCGTCCAAATGCCGACCCTTATCCATGGAAAAACGAGGTGATAAACTTTATGATTCAGAAGTTTCTATGCTTGCTTAAATCCACTTTGTGAAGGCTACATTTATGATTTTTTATTGTAAATTACAGCAGCCAAAGGGAGTACTGTTTAGACTACCAAATCCATATAATTTTGCTCCTCCAATTCCCTATTCGGAATGTTCAAGTAATCCTAAAGAGATAATAGAATCGACTTCATCTACTAGGCGATCGTTGTTTTCTTTTGAAAGCAATAATTGTCTAGATAGCTCAAATGTGAGAGACGAGTTCATTAAACAACAACAAGTATACCACAAATTGTTGCATTGGGTTTGGTTTATACCTTCCATGCCTTGATCTATGTTATGGTATATTGCAAGAGTTTGATAATGCATTGGTTGAGGAAGTACCATCGAGCAATCATGGAAATGATGATGATGGTGTTATGGATCCAAGGCCGGGAATGTCATTTAAAACTGAGGAATAGTTGTTGGACTTCTACAAGCAATGTGGAAAACAGACTGGGTTTGGCGTAATGACCCAAAGAAGTAAAAGAAAAGAGGATGAGAGTGTTAGATATTTAACACTTGGTTGTGCTCATGGTTGTAAGGCTAGAAATTGTACTACAAATGTTTCTAAACCTCATCTGACTACAAAGACGGACTGTAAAGCAAAGATTAATGATATTTTGCTTGATGAGGTATTGTGTATAACAACTGTTGAGAATGCACACAACCATGAGCTAAGTCCGTGAAAGGTAAGATTCTTTAGATGTAATCGACAGATTGGTAAGTCTGTAAAAAGACAGTTAGATATCAACGACAAAGCAAACATAAATATGGCTAAAAGCTTCAATTCATTGGTTGTCGAGGCATGTGGATTTGATAAACTTACATTTGTTGAGAAAGATGCAAGGAATTATATTGACAAGGCTTGGTACCTTAGACTTGGTAAAGGATGTGCTGATGTATGTTGTCAATATTTTGAGAGAATGCAGTATAAAAATGATGGGCTCTATTCGTTGATGGATTTGGATGACAAGGGTAGATTAAAGAATGTTTTATGGGCCGATGCACGTAGCAGAGCAGCCTATGGGTATTTTGGGAATGTTGTGACGTTTGATACATCATACCTAACAAATAGATATGGCATGTCATTCGACCCTTTTGTAGGAGTGAACTACCACGAACAATCTATACTTTTTGGAGAAACTCTGATTTCAAGCGAAGATACTGATACGTTTGTTTGGCTATTCGAGACTTGATTGAAATATATGGATGTGAGAGCTCCAAAAACGATCATCACTGACCAAAACAGGGCCATGAAAAATGTGATAGCAATAGTTTTCCTGAATACTAGTCACATATTTTGTTTATGGCACATTATGCAAAAATTACCAGAGAAGTTGGGTCCCATTTACAGTATAGTTGTGGTTTAAATAGTGCATTGCAGGAATGTGTTTATGATTGCCAGACTTCTAAAGAGTTTGAGAAGTGTTGGGAGGTGTTTATTGGTACGTATAATTTGCATGACAATGCATGGCTTCACAATCTATATAGTGAGAGAAAGCATTGGGTTCCTGTATATATGAAAGATATATTTTGGACTGGAATGAGCACAACTTAGAGGAGTGAGAGCATAAATGCGTTTTTTGATGGTTTTGTGCATTCAGGGATGACGTCAAAAGAGTTGTTCGATCAGTTTGATAATAAGGAAGAAAGTAGAGAATGAGATTGTAGCAGACTTTCACTCATTCAACTGCTCAATTCCTTGTATTACTCATTTACCCGTGGAGAAACAATTTCAGGAATTATATACTAATTCTAAGTTTAAGGAAATACAGTCTGAAATAATGAGAATTATTTATTCTCACTATTTTCATCAAGACTGAAGGCGCAATTTTGACGTATCAAGTTAATGATCAATTGCAAGTTGAAGAAAGTGCATGTGTGGATTATTTGAGATGAGAGGCATTTTATGCAAATACATTCTTGCTATTTTCTCAGTGAATGATATTCGATTGGTGCATTCGAAGTAATTATGATGATTTGAGTGGTAAACCAACTGTTGGTAGGTACTTTACTCTGATTAAGCTATGTTACGAAGTCACCACAAATGCAGCAGAAGATGAAGATGATTTAATGGATATGGTGTAGAAGTTACAGGCAATGAATTTGCTCTACACAAAAACCAAGGCTCAGTCTACACTAGCGAATACTAATACTTTGGTCAATGAAGTTGAAATTAGAAGTTCGAAAAAAGTGTTAAGTCCTCGCGTTGGGAAGGGTAAAGGGAGGCTCCCATCGAGGACGATGGCACCTGCAATAGAAAAGGTTACAAGGAAGTCACAAACTAAAAATAAACAATCTGAGACTGGTGCCAAGAGAAGAAGAAAAAATGTATTCTCATTATTTCTCATAGAATTTTTTAAGTTCGTTTTCCAATTATATTTAATTCAATTTTGTGTGGTTGAAATGTACGCAACCAAACTTGCGGAAGATTTATTGAACACAAGTGGTGCCCCAGCAAAGACAGACGAGGTCTTGAACACAAGTGGCGCTATAGCAATGACAGACGAGGTCTTGAACACAAGTGGCGCTGTAGCAACGACAGAAGAGGTCTTCAATACAAGTGGCATTGCAGAAACAACAGATGAAGTCATGAACATGAGTGGCGTTGCAACAACAACAGATGAGGCCTTACTACCTAGCACACAACAAAGTGTCCTTACACAGGTATGCAATATTTCATATATATGAATTTGTTTACTTAAGTATGACAATTTTTAAATGTGATTTTAAGTGTATTTTTTTTTACCCGGTTACAGGTGGATGCACAACATCATACCTTTCTTAACAATTGACAATCGGAAGTTGGCAGTATTGACTTTGGTTGTTTGTGGTTGCTATTGGCATTATTGAAGTTGGTTGTTTGTATTAAGCTGGTTGCTTGTATTAAGCAGGTTGTTTGTGGTTGCTATGTGTGGTCGTTATTTGTATTTAGCACTTGATTTATTTTTAGACAAATGGATCAACTGTATAACTATACAAGCAATGTACTTGTTTTATGTTTTTTAATGAAGAATGCAAATTTACTGGTAATTGGAAGTGTAATATACTGCAAATTTACTACTATTTTCTCAGTGGTAGATATACATCAGTTTTACACTTTATTAATGTACATGTAAAGAAGAGAAGTTGCCACGTATTCCAGCTTACTAATAGAGTAGAAAAACTGTTGGCAAATACGTTATATCGAAGGGATCATAAGTCTGGTTACACTGCCTATTACAACTTTGATGAGGCTGCATATAATGTAGAATGTTTACAAGTCACCAGTTTGGCTACACTGAAACACTAACAAACTTAATAACATACAAAAGGTCACCAGTCTGGCTCAACTAAAACACTAACATACAAAAAGTCCCTAACACAAACTTAATCTTCCATTGATCTTGATCGTAGCATACAACATGATATTATAATTGGAAGTCCCTCCCCAATACATGCAGAGTAGCATGCATGTATGACTAATATCTTTAACTTGACTTTGAAGCTCTTCCCGTTCATTAAGAAGAACCAACACTCTCTTTTGGATGTCCTCTTCCCTTTTAAGGATCTCTTCCCTTGCATGGCTAGAGTTCTTTCTCTCCCCTTTGGACTTCAACCTCCCTCTTTTCGAGTTCTTCCTCTTTTTACTGGAATTCTCTTTCCCTAGCAATTGGACTTTCATTTCCTTCTTCAAAATCTACCCATATAATGTAGTTGCGGTATGGTTTTCCCTGCAGCAAACAACTTCTAAAAATCATTGCAAAAAACTAAAGGAGGTGTTTAACAGTGTAGGAGACTAAAAGTATAGAAGCAAAAGTTGTTAGTGATGACCTCCTTATTGTACTTTGGACGAGTAAAAATAGGTCTTCTTGGATTTCTTGAGGTGTTCGAGATTTTGAGACATGCAATCGACCCACGTAAACATATTGTAGCATTTTTCAAATGACGATCAATCAAAGAAGATGATGATTGTGATTGCGATGAAGACATTGCACTTTATTATACACAAACAATCTTGAAACAAGTAATAGTAAAAAATTAGTATACTCTCAAAACTGTCTTAAATTAACTGAACCAAAAGATATATCTTTAAAGCAGCAAAAGTAAAAGACCCATGTACAGCATACTACTCAGGTATCTAGTTAATAAAAACTAAAAGAATTTAAGATAAAGTTTTAGAACAAGACCATTTTAAGAGAAAGGTAAGAGATAACCAAACTCGTGTATCGTTGTGTGGTGTTTGAACCAGACTCTAGAGTGGATTTTGCTGAGTTTTCTTTGAGTATGAACTATGGAATTGACATCTCACTCACAAAAGCTAATGGAAAATGCTCTGGTGCTGGAACAAGTGAGCAAGTGAGCATGTGGACTAGAAGAATAAAAATGTTCCTTATTTCTTTAGTTAGTTCTTTGGTTACCTTCATTTCCAAATACTAAAATTGAAAATGCTTGTTAACAGGAAGAAGAAATCCGGAAGATATGTTGATCTAGAGCAAGAAAAGAATTACTGAAAAAATTGCAATTGGTTGTTTTGCTCCAACAACATCAAAGAAATATTTCCACAAAGTAAAACAATAAAAAGTTCCTTTAAGAGTCGACAGATTAATTTCCACAACTAGTAATACAAACAGGATGATTCCTTCAAAATCAGTGCTACTTAACAAATGCAAGCTTGAGAAGAAGATTTATACAAAATCTTCCAAAATCACTAATATTCCAAGATCATATAAAGATTTACAATTTACATAGCACAACCACTTTTTAAAAATTGCAAATTGTGTTATATAACTCAAGATTGGCAGATTTGAAAGGCGCAGAACAAAAGCTAAAAATCCAAAGAGGATTAGGGACTTTGCTACTTATTTTTATAATTAAAAAATTCAACCACATCACGAGAAACATCCATAACATTTTGTAAACCACTTGGGCTCACAAGACATTCAGTAATTTTTACTATCTAACTAAAGGCAATACACATTTATACTCTATAAACCACTCTGGCCAGCACACATTTACACTCTAGCAGAGTTAGTGGCCACAAGGATCCAGACTCCATCTCATTGCAATATGAGTTGTGTCAAAGTTGAGATATGGCACTAACAAATTAATGGTTATAACAAGTCAATCATTGAAATCATAAACACTAATCTTCCAAAATCAACCCACAGATTTATACAAGAGATAAGAAACAATCCAAAATAAGAATAGAAAATTGCAGTAATGCTATAACAAGTCGCACAAGCCGTCCCTCCCAAACAACAAGCATCAATCTTCCAAAATCATAAACAACGTGAAAGTGTATTTTTTAGCTACAAAAAATAATGGATGCCAAGGAAATAAACAATAAAAAGTAAAAAAACAACTGTGCAAAGATTTAGATATTCAACAAGTCAAAAATAGAAAAAAGAGTTTGGGATAGATCTGGTAATAGTTTGAGGGCAGAATATGTACTTTCAAATGATCCTCATGATAAAAAATGTTGCAATTGAAGTAATTGTAGTATCCATCAAGAACACGCAAAATTAAGGTTTCAGAATAACGGAAGCTGATCAGAACCAAGATATCATGAGGATCATTATGATTATAATTTTCTTAAATTTTCACACAAAATATAATAAATAATTCAATTTTTTAAAATCTTATAATAATAATAAGATTAAAAAATAATATTCTAATAATATTTTATTCAATTTTTAATTTTCATTTAAAATTATTTCATCTTATCTCACTATCCTGATGGAACACAGTCTCTTTCCCAATAAAGTCAAATTTCAATGTCTTCGAAGTTGGACACGATTTATCACTTAGCAAATCATGATGGGTCTCAAGATATTAATATCTTCCTCTAATGAACCTTTTTGAATTTTGCCTATGAATTTGAACTAAAAAGTATAGTTTTAAATTTCTTTCCCTTCCGGTCGTTTCGGCTGAAATCTTTCATTTTGATATGGTATCCGGCCGTATATTATACTTTCTCTTCCTGTTCGTTCTAAATTGATCTGAACCATTCTGATCCATTTGGACCATTTCGGTCGGAATTAACATTTCAGACCCTTTTCCGTTTCGGAAGATTTTTGTAATTTTCTTGTGTTTAGATGACATTATTATAAATTTGAAATCTACATAGTATTTAATTAATTCTAGAATATTATATATATATGTATATATATTATTTATTTATTTTGTAACTATAAATATGTCTCATCATTTTTTTTTAAATATCATTATCTTTAATAATTTCTCTATTTTTTATTTTTTTTATTTGATTTTTGTATCTCAACTTAAGTTTGTGGTTTTTTCAACGTATATTCATTTTATAAATATTCAATTTTTCCATATATATATACACATTTACATGAACACTTACATATGCATGTATTTAATTATTCTATTAGTACGATGTTAGTCTATATATACATCTAATTGATATTTATATACAATATATAGTTAATCCCGAAACGGTACACTGGAACACACCGGTATCAAAATATTCAATTTCAATACTTAAACCAAAATGATCATCACCGAAAAGGAATTTAAAACATTACTAAAAGTCCCTAAAATCCACATGAAAAACCTTCATTGAGAAAGATTTTGACACACCAAGATTCATTATTTCTAGCTAAAACGTCCGTAAGCTGCTGCTTGCATAATTGCAAAATCTCCTTTTTATATTAACGTAGGCTGGTGGTTTTTGTTTCCACGTGGTGTTCATGAGATGCTTTGATCAGTACTTTCATATATATAGTTGACTAGGATTTCTCATTTCTTATCATCGAAACGATAAGATCAAATGAAGAATAATTAAATAAATAGATCTTACGTCACTGACCATGCCATTGGGGCCGAGAAATGGCCTGCAAGGGTACTGAGTCTAAATGAAAGGTAATTAGGAATTACAAGCTGAGGGTGGTGTTATTCTTGGAATTAAGCATGCAAGAGGTCGGTAAAGTACGGGGTAAGGACCATTATTAAACTGTTGAAAGTGACAGCATTTTGCCTATGGTGGCATGTTGTCTGCCCCTATTTTGTTAAGATATAAAATAAATAATAAAATCTATCTCTTTTTATCAGCTTAAATTTTTGAGACAAATGATGATTTCACATAGTATCAGAGCAGAAATCCTGAGTTTAAATCCTGACTCTACACTCTATCCCAATAAATTAAATATTCCACGTGTTAGGCTACCTATTGAGGGGGGCCTAGCCCACAGGTGAGAGGGAGCATTAAGATATAAAATAAATAATAAAATCTACCCCTTCTTATCAGCTTAAACTTTTTGGATAAGTGACTATTTCACAGCTTTTTGATGATTTTTTTTTTCTTTTTCAAAAACTTTCTTTTCTTTTTTTCATCATTAAAATATGGAAAAAAAATATACGCCATGTACGTAGATGCTTAGGAAAGAAACGTGTTTGCTTTTATTTTTTAGGTATTAATTCTAATTATAACAACTAGTCAAAAATATGGCAATGTTTTCAACAGTACTCAAAACCTAGTTGTGCTCAGCAATAAGGATGGCCTATTATCAAAGTACACCATCGTCATAAGGATATTTTTTCCCCTCGTTTTCTTCATCACATTGCCTGCCTCACGATGGATAGAAGTCATGATATCTATGAAGCCTCACATGCCGGTTGTGAAAGCACTTTCAACTCGATCGTTGATCCAAAGGGACGCACTCATTCTTAACAAAATTTCATTGACGTCCTTCACCGACACGCCCTTACATATAGCAGTTCTGCATGGTTACCTAGAATTCACTGCGGCTTTACTCTGGAGGAAACCTAATCTCACCGGCCGGAAGGACTTGCGGGGTCGAACTGCCCTTCACTTGGCTTCTGTGGAGGGCCACGCCGAGATTGTGAGAGAATTGCTGCAAGCGAATACAGATGTTTGCCTGGCTCGTGATCAAGATGGGAGAAGTCCTCTCCACTTAGCCGTGATGAGAGGACACATAGAGGTAATAGAAAAGTTGCTTAATTCGAAACCGAACTCGATCTCGATCGGGGGTTCTCGATGGAGCCAGTGTTTTGCACTTGTGTGTTAAATATAACTGTTTGGATGCTCTAAAACTGCTAGTGGAATCTGCTGATGACCATGGATATTCCCTCAACTCCAAAGACAATGATGGTAACTCCATATTGCATTTAGCTGTGATATTGCTCCGGCAAACGGAGGTAGGTTAACAATGATCTCCAGATTTACTCTCTTTTATTTGCTTTAGCAAACGGCTAGCTAGTTATTTTCCATAACTATATATGCATCATCATGTATATGCTTAAATTGAGGGAGTAAATTTATAAATTGTACAAGTCCAGAATTATTAACCTTTGGCTTCAGGAAAGGTATTTTATCATAACCCCCGGCCTTTGGTGGTCGCATGGCTAATGCTGTCTTTATCCTAAACTCATTCTTTGCCACCTTTTTGTTCAACCGGCCCTTTTACCACAAACCGGGTTTTGTACTGGCCTTTTGGCTCACTTTTAAGCATATCCAACCTTTTTATAGGATTAACTCATGACCACTCGTGGGTCCAGAATTTTGACGCAAATATGAGTTCACTCGGGGGTTGCTTATAATCCAGTGCTGTTAATTAATTAGGCTTTTTGCAGTACTAATTGGAAGAAACGGTACTACTGATATATGTTTATTTTGTGCAGACAATAAAATACTTACTTTCAGTATCTAAAATCAAACTAGAAGAGGCCAATGCCATAAACATTATTGGTAACACCGCTTTGGATGTCTTAGAGTTAGGCCATAGAGATTTTAAATCTCTCAAAATCCAAGACATGCTAATGGCAGCTGGTGTTCGAAGATCCAAGGATCTAATTTCTCCTGATCTACTACCAACAACACAGCGTCATGATCATGAACGAGCACGGTACATTAATAATGAAGCAAAGTTGTGTGAGTTGTGTGACTATGCATAAAAGATGAGTGTGATGATTTTCTTGTGATTATCCCCTTTGATCTAGTCCTAAACATGGTTTAAGTAAATAGAGTGATAATAATTAGATAGTTGAATGAATAAATGTGTACGAAGTTTTATCTATTCCAATGTTTTGAGTTGCTTAGTAACTAGGGGTATTCATTACCAATGTTTACTTTTATGTCAAACGGAAACTTGAAATATGAGTATGCAAAAGCACTTTAAGTATGTGACTTGTTGAGTAACCGGGTACATCCATCACAAATGCTTGTTTTTGCATCAAAAGGCTAGGCAAGTGACAACTTAAAGACAAAGAATAAACTACAATTATATATATATATATTTTTATATATATATATCTCTCTCTCTAGTTTGCTACCTTATTTGTAGTAGTGAGAATGGGTGATTGTAGGTTGAGTTATTACATAATTCAATTGTAGTGGTTACACGTTAAATATGATTGAGTTGGAATTATGTATGGATATTTGAACTAGAGAATGTGAGTATGCTTAATTTTCCTTTATTTGCTATTCTTTATGTACTAAGTTGAAGATTTGATATTTGCATGATAAGTCCTTTGGGTGTGATGAGTTGAGCCTAAATATGGTTATTGTCCTTCATTTTTATGATTTTTCTTTTACTTGAGGATAAGCAAACATTTGAATTTGGGGGTATTTGATGTGAGAATTTATTTCACATATTTTCTTAGTCCTAATTGTTTTGATTCAGAGTGTTTTATATGTTTCTTAGCTCGTTTGTCTAGAATTTTAAGTGTCTTTTATATTTATTTAATTCTTGGGAATTCTTGGTATTTTGCAGGTGTTCAATTATTGAATTGAGTTTTGCTACTCATCATCCACACACACCACACACCACACTTTTTTTTTTAGTTTTATTTTTCTTAAACTTATTAAATTATTCTACTCATCATTCATATACCACACATTTGGTAAGAGAAAAAAAAAATATGGTGTTGGTGTGTGAGGATGATAAATAGAAATTTTCTATTGAATTAGGTTGAAATTAGGCTGATGTGAAGAGGCAGAATTCGGGCTAGGCCTAGAGAGCAAATTCTTGTTGGGCTGGTCTAGTCAAAAGATAACACTGTTTAGTTTTGGGTTTTAACTGGAGCTACAAACCTAGGTTTTAGGTATTGTTTGGCTTGCTAGAAAGCTCAGATGTAGGCCTAAAACTTTTATGAAGAGTCTAAAACCCAGCCGTTTTGAAGTTCAAAACTTAGCAGAAATGGAGAAGTCCAAATCTGTCTAGAAGTTTACTATAGCCTAGACCCTATTTTGGTTTTCATCCTGTATCTAGAGTTCTAAAAGTTACAATAAAGCAAGCTCAGATGCATTGGAAAGCTAAGAACGAGATCTAAAACTTTCATGAAGGGCCCAATTACAAAATATGTTGTTTTGATTCTTTAAGTACAGCTGGACGTCGGGTAATAAAATCAGCCAAGAATGCATGATTTCAGCCTCAGATATGGGGGAAAATTTTGAAAGGAGAATTGGTTTTGAATTGATTGGATGGCCTGCAGTTATGACTGGTCAAATATATGTTGAAATTGAAAAAAAGAAGATGAAGTTGACATTAAAATCCATAAGAATTAATGAAGAAATGAAGGGGTTGAAGGAGGAGCTATAATTCGGAGAGGAAGAACGAAGCTCACAATATCTGTAATTACAGAGTTCTTTTTACTTTCTATAATTTTTAGTTGCTGAATTGTTATTAAGGATGTTGAATTCGAATTTATGTTTGAGAAATAATTGGATTGTCTTATTAGTTATGATTTGCTAATTTTCATATTCTAGTGCTATGATGTAGTTATTGAATTTTGGATATGATTTGAATATGATTATATTGAATACCCTTTGTTAATTGCAATTGGATGATTTCGATTTTCATTCTTGCAATTTACTGGCCATGAATTGCATGCTTAAGATGTTGAATGAAATAACGAAAGTTGAAGTTCAATATTAGTTCATAAATTCATCAAACCTTGGCAGTGTATTTTAGAAATAAATACACACCCTTGTGACCTACATTCAAGAAATCCACAGAGCATAATGAATTCATGTTAATTTCTATGATCATGACGGTAGATATAGAATTAATATAGATATAATAGGTGTTATACTTTGAAATAGAATATCACATAAAATAAAATAAAATAAAAAAAGGAAATTCGGTCATTGTAATTAGTAAAACATTAATCCAAGCAACCAGGTTTAAACTCATTGAAGGAATTCAATTGATGAAATCCAAGCCCTATGAACCTTTCATATTTGCTTTTTCTGGTTAAGAATTTGCAGTCAGTCACAACAATTTGGGATCTTCTAAATAATATAAGAAATTTTATAAATTGGTACTTGAATCTCCTCCTTGTGGAAACGATATTCTTTTTGCCTTGTTCTATTTGTCACGATCCATGCACTTGTGGTAGAGTCTAGAGACTATAAATAGAATGACTTTGAATACAAATCTGTTTTATTGCCATATCCATCAAGAACACACAGAAGATTTGAGAATAAAAACATAAGAGAACCAAGTTGTGAGGATCATAATTGATCATTCTGTTTCCGAGAGAGACAATATTGAATTGCGATCCATATTGATTTAATTGCACAACGCGTGAACTACTTTGAATATTCAATGCATGAAACTTAACATTAATTAGCACATATTATTTCACATCTTATGGAAAGCAGTGCCAGCCTTAACTCTCAATTGACTGAGTCGTCACTACAAGAAAAACAGGCTTTTGCGACCAATTTATTCCAACCAACAGACTGAATTAGTCGCAATTAATACAGACTATTTGCGACTAATTCAGTCTGTTGGTTGCAATAAATTAGTCGCAAAAGTCCATTTTTCTTGTAGTGCGTGTCATGAGGTGCTTCACTTTCAGAGTTGGACAAAACTTCTCACATAGCAAATCATCGATCCCAAGACATAATTCATATCTTCCTCTAATTAATCAACCTTTATGCTTATGAATTTGAACTAAAAACGCCTGAAATCGACATTAATAAAACCTTCATTGAGAAATATATATTTTGACACACCAACATTCATTATTTCTAGCTAGCTAAAACGTTCGTCTTAGTTGTGGTTGCAGCATAATTGCAAAAACAATTATCTAATTAAGACCTTTAAAAAAGAAAAATCTGGCTGAGTACTCGGGCACGTGAAAGATATTAGAAAAAAAGAAATACCAAATAATTTTGAATGTTTATTAATGGCTGAGACAAGTAATGTCTTAGAATAGAGATATGCTTCAATCTCATTCAATCTCATTTCAAATATCTCATTCTATCTCATCTAATCATATCTCAATATCTAAATATCACAAATACAAATATTTTTTAATTTTTTTATCTAATTATTACTTAATTATTACAACTTTATTAAACTTCTAAATAAAACACAAAATAATTTAACTTTTTCAAATATCAAAAGAAAAATTATATTAAGAAATTATATTTTAATAATATTTTAAATTTATAATATATATTATTCTTATTCAATTTTTTCTCTTTCATTTTTCAAAACTCCAGAAAATATTTTAAGTCAAACCATTTCTAACTCATCTCATATCCACTACTCAAATATCTCATTATTATTAACAAACCATTTCATTTAACTCACTATCTAAAGCAGGTCTAGTCTCCTAATTTACGTGGGGTGGTGGTTTTTGTTTCCATGCACGTGGTGTACATTGAGATGCATTCACTTTCATATGTAGTTGACTAGGATTTCTTATTTCTTATCATGGAAACGATTATAAGAAAATGAAGAATGATTAAATAAATAGATCTTACACTCATGGGATTGGGGGCCGAGAGCTGGGAAGGCGTTGAGTCCAAAGGATATTCCGAAACACAATTTCATCTCATCCCATCACTCAAACATAAAAAATAATTCAATATTTTCAAATCTTAAAATAAAAATAATATTAAAAAATAACATTAAAACAATATTTTAATTTTATAATATTTTTTATTCAATTTTCTTTTCTCTCATTTCTTAAAACTTAATAGATATTTAATTTAAACTATCTCACTACTATTCACAAAATTCACATTTTATCTTATTCTCTAAACATCACCAATATTAAAAGGTAATTAATAGGGATTACAAGGGACATGTGTCGTTTTTGGAAGGTAATGTTAGGTAATTAGCGTATGGAAACTTCATATAAATTTTATATTTATCTATTTTTTATAAAAATACACAAAATTTACAACATTTTAATAGTGCAAATATCACTTATTTTTTTGTAATTTTTTTTTTTGGGGGGGACCACTTTTAGAAAGTGACAGCATTTCTAGCTTTTAGCATTTCTAAACCTGTTTCTTTTTATTTATTTATACTCAGCAACAAGCACGGCCTATATATAACCACAGAGCACCATTGTCATAGACTCATAAGGAATTTTTTCCCCCTCGTTTTCTTCATCACATTGCCTGCCTCACGATGGATAGAAGTCATGATATTGAAGAAGCTAACGTAGCCGCACTCTATGAAGCCTCACATGCAGGTTGTGAAAGCACTTTGAACTCGTCGATGCAAAGGGACGCTCTCATTCTTAACAAAACTCTATTGACGTCCTTCACCGACACGCCCTTACATATAGCAGATCTGCATGGTCACCTAGAATTCACTGCAGCTTTACTCAGGGAGAAACCTAATCTCGTCGGCTGGAAGGACTCGCGGGGTCGAACTGCCCTTCACTTGGCTTCCGTGGTGGGCCACGCCGAGATTGTGAGAGAATTGCTGCAAGCAAATACAGATGTTTGCCTGGCTCGTGATCAAGATGGGAGAATTCCTCTCCACTTAGTCGTGATGAGAGGACACATAGAGGTAATAGAAAAGTTGCTTAATTCCAAACCGAACTCGATCTCGGAGGATCTCGATGGAGCCAGTGTTTTGCATTTGTGTGTTAAATATAACTGTTTGGATGCTCTAAAACTGCTAGTGGAATCTGCTGATGACAATGGATATTCCCTGATCAACTCCAAAGACAATGATGGTAACTCCATATTGCATTTAGCTGTGATGCTCGGGCAAACGGCGGTAGGTTAACAATGATCTCCAGATTTACTCTCTTTTATTTGCTTTAGCAAACGGCTAGAATTTATAAATTGTACGAGTCCAGAATTATTAACCTTTGGCTTCGGGAAAGGTATTTTATCATAACCCCCGGCCTTTGTTGGTCACATGGATAAGGCTGTCTTTATCCTAATTAAACTCATTCTTTGCCACCTTTTTGTTCCAACCCTTTTACCATAAACCCGCAGTCTTGTCCCCTTTTGGCTCACTTTTAAGCATATCGATATCCAACCTTTTTAAAGGTTTGACCACTCGATCGTGGGTCCGGAATTTTGATGCAATTATGGATGAGTTCACTCGGGGGTTGCTTATAATTCAGTGCTGTTAATTAGGCTTTTTGCAGTACTAATTGGAAGAAACGGTACTACTGATATATATATATATATATATATATGTTTATTTTGTGCAGACAATAAAATACTTACTTTCAGTATCTAAAATCAAAGAAGAGGCCAATGCCATAAACAGGATTGGTGACACCGCTTTGGATGTCATAGATTTTAAATCTCTCAAAATCCAAGACATGCTAATGGCAGCTGGTGTTCGAAGATCCAAGGATCTAATTTCTCCTGTTCCACTACCAACAACACAGCCTCATGCTCAATCAAGGTTTAAGAATTGGTGGACATACTTTTGTTTGTGCGGACGGGTTAAGCATTTTAAGCGTCGGGATCAATCAGATTGGGTCATCAAGACACGTCGCACATTGATGTTGGTGGCCACTTTAATTGCAACCGTTCCTTTCCAAACTGGGATCAACCCTCCAGGTGGTCTTTGGCAAAAAGATGGTGCTGACATAGAATTTCCGAATTGTACGGGCAAGGCAATTTTCTCTGATATCAGCCCATTTGAATACCAATTATTTTTGTGTTTCAACACCGCCTCTCTTGTTGCAGCTCTGAGCGTCGTACTTCTGGCCACCATTGGAATTCCTAAGAGAAGCAAACTTTTTATATGGCTTTTGACATTAGCCATGCTTATTGCAGTCACGTTCTTGCTATCTACCTATTTGTTGGCTGTGTATTTCGTGACCTCGGATACTGTTAAAAAAGAACCCAATGCCTCGATTTACTTGATAGTATTTGGAATTTGGTCGGTACTGCTTGTGATTGCTACGGTGCTTCTCATATATCGCCTGTTAGTTTGGGTGGTGAAGTTGTTACTCAAGTGCATACGTGTTTGACAATGCAGAGTCCAACAAATTAATGATGTGTGCGGTTAATGTTTATGATCAGAAAAATTGTATGGAAGTTGAAATCATCATCTTGAGTTGAGATCTGTTGGATGCAAATCTTTGTTATCTATGTGAATCAGTTGGTTTCAAGCAAGATGGATAGGGTTTTTAATTATTGATGAATTATTCTGAGCACAAGATTATTCAACTTATTAATTTAAGCGACTACATTAATATTCTTTTACACTATACCCCGTGATTTTATTAAAAAACTCTTATGGCGAAGCAAATCAAACTGCCTTTGATCAACATGTGACTGATGAACAAGAAAAACTCGAGGGGCGGCCATATTGTACGTTTGTTAATGTTGCGCAGTTTCAAACCTTCAAGCCCTGGATCCATATCCAGGGGCGGGCGGCTAAGGCAAGGCAACTAAGGCCCCACTCCTTAAGTCTTACCAAAAAGCTCTTAACGTGGTTTATTCAAAAATTGAAATTGAAACTAGTTCTTGGTTTGTTCAAAAAAATTGACACAAGTCATTTACATTCTTTTAAAAAATAAAATTTATAAAAAAAGAGATATTAAAAAAGGTCAGTATTGTAATGAACACACTTCGTATATTCTTTTAACATTTTGCTATGAGTTGTAAATAAATTAAAGCAATATGTCTAATAAACCCCTTATAATATAAAAACGTAGTTATTTGAGATACACTGTAAATAAGAATAGAATAAAAAGTTTGGAAACTTAAAAATTTCAACTTTAAATAATATTGATGATCTGAAAAGGAAAAGTGTTATGATTTTCAAAATAATAATAATAATAACAAAATCACATGCTATAGAATCAAAATGTCTGTTTATTTGTATTATACTTAATTGGAGAGTTGATTGAATTATTATATTAAAAGTTTTTAAATATAATCTCAACTTAAATTCTTGCCTTAGGCGACCGTGTGCATTGAGCCGCCCCTTGCCTTATCATGCAGTCCTTTTCCTTTACTGGGTCAAATTAGCTTTTGCTAGGTCGTGAAGTACTTGGAAAACTGATCTCGGTGGACTGGTACGTCATGAGTGCTACGTTATATATAAATGTAGTCTTGCGTCACTAGTTGTGTTGTAATTAAGTGCAAGTTTTTATTGGATCTTGGAAAATAAGAAAATCTACATCTTTTGGCTTAAGGAACTTGGCTTGTTTAGAAAATGAAAAGAGATAAAAATTTTGTGAATAATAGTAAAATAATTTGTAAATAATAAAAAATAGTTTGAGTTAAAAGTTTTTATTAGATTTTGAAAAATAAGAAAAAAAAGTTGAATAAAAAATAAAAAATAAAAAATATTATTTTATTATAAGTTTTTAATCTAACTTTTATTTTGAAATTTGAAAATTTTGTATTTTTATTTTTTTTTGAAAGTTTGGGAGAGTTGTAATTGTTAGGTAATAATTAGATGAAAAAGTTGAAGAATTGCAATTGAAAATTGTTTGTGTTTGACTAGTATTAGAGAATGAAATTATGATAAATTTTGAAATAAGATGAGATCATCTTTGGTAAGATTATTAACTTCTGAAGTCGAGGTTGTGGAGGATGAACCAACAAACTTGAAAGAACTTTCCAAACCTCTTACCAAACCAGACTTGATCCCGAGGACTTGCGTAAATATGTCCTCGGGACAATGAATTGCGATCCACATTGATTTTTTTTTTCTAAGCAAACAAATATATTTCATTAGATAAGATGATACAAGAGGAAGGGATGGAGTCCCCAACAAACACTCTAAAACAATAACAACAGTGCAAAGTGGTGGATAAAAAGAAAAAAAAAAAAAAAGGTTTTTAAAACCAATTTCTTGGTCTTCATCCATGTCCTTAAAGGACGCTGTCTTAAAAGACAGAAATAAATTATTCGTAACAAATTGCGAACAATGGAACCACCACTGGAAGTGGTGGAACCTTCGCATAAAGCGGTGGAAATGGCGGATGCACTATTGCTTGTTGTCTTGAAATGATTTTTGGAGAGATCTCCAATCCCTTCTTCGAGATCACGGTTTAGGGAAATCGATAACATAGTGAAAAATTCGGCATTAGGTGGATTGATCTGCGGATCATCTCCATTCCCGTGCACCTGTGATGGCGTGTGGCAACCATGCGCAGGTGGGATGGAGACGAGGTGGGCCAGATCTGGAAGATCTCGGCGAGACGAAGTTGTTGGTATAGTGTGTGTAACCGTCGGAGATGTCGTGACGCGGCGGCGCGTGAGGAACACGCACGGAAACAAGCCGCGCATGAGGTCCACGCGCCGAGCTTTTTGGCGCGACTCCACTCCATCCCAGTAGATCGGTGGCTAGAGGATGGGGTGGTGGGGTGCATGTAGTCAGATGATGACCGAAGAGCGACAAATCTGACCAAAACCAAACAGATGGAGGGAGGAGGAAAAAAAACACTGCCTTAAAAGTGTATGCACAGTGCAAAATGTAAAGGAGAAGGAGAGACGGGTGAGAGGCTCTACTCCACCCTCCTTTCTAACAACAGCTCTCACGGAAGGCCGGGGATTTCTAGAGAGAAGACAGAACCTCTCTATAAGGAAAAGTGTTTCAGGCCTTCATTAAAATTGCGATCCACATTGATTTACTTGTACAACGCGTGAACGACTTTGAATATTCAATGCATGAAACTTAACATTAATCAGCACCTATTATTTCACATTGATTTAGACCCATTGGACTCGCATCTTATGAAAAGCAGTGCCCGCCTTAACTCTCAATTGACTGTGTGAGTCGTGTGAGGTGCTTCACTTTCGGAGTTGGACAAAACTTCTCACATAGCAAATCATCGGTCCCAAGACATTCGTATCTTCCTCTAATTGATCAACCTTTATGCTTATGAATTTGAACGAAAAATGCCTAAAATCCACATTAATAAAAGCTTCATTGAGAAATATATATTTTGACACACCAACATTCATTATTTCTAGCTAGCTAAAACGTTCATTATTCCAGCATAATTGCAAAAACAATTATCTAATTAAGACCTTTAAAAAAGAAAAAGCTGGCTGAGTACTCGTACACGTGAAAGATATTAGAAAAAAGAAATACCGAATAATTTTGAATGTTTAATGGCTGAGACAATTAATGTCTTAGAATAGAAATATGCTTCAATCTCATTCAATCTTATCTCAATATCTAAATATCACAAATATAAATATTTTTAATTTTTTTTATCTAATTATTACTTAATTATTACAACTTTATTAAACTTCTAAATAATATAACAAAAAAATAATTTAACTTTTTCAAATATCAAAAGAAAATAATACTAAGAAATTATATTTTAACAATATTTTAACAAAATTATACAACATTGCAGAATTGTATGGGCAAGGCAATTTTCTCTGATATCAACCCAGATAAATACGAATTATTTTTGTCTTTCAACACCACCTCTCTTGTTGCAGCTCTGATCGTCGTACTTCTGGTCACCATTGGAATTCCTAAGAGAAGCAAACTTTTTATATGGCTTTTGACATTAGCCATGCTTATTGCAGTCAATTTCTTGCTATCTGCTTATTTTTTGGCTATGGATTTGGTGACCACGGATACTGTTAAAAGAAAACACACGATCAGCTCGATTAAGTACTTTACATTATCGGGAATTTGGTCGTTACTGCTTGTGATTGCTGTTGTGGTTCTCATATATCGCCTGTTAGTTTGGATGGTGAAGTTGTTACTCAAGTGCCTACGCTGTTTGACAATGCAGAGTCCAACAAATTAATGATGTATGCGGTTAATGTTTATGATCAGGAAAATTGTATGGAAGTTGGAAGCATCATCTTGAGTTGATCTGTTGGATGCAAATCTTTGTTGTCTATGTGAATCAGTTGGTTTCAAGCAAGATGGATAGGGCTTTTATATTGATGAATTATTCTGAGCCCAAGATTATTCAACTTATTAATTTATTTGATGGATATAAAAGTCCATGCAGGTTGTATTTAGTTTTATTTAAATTCATAAAATGATTAATGGTGTACTATTCATCATCTATTTTCTCATTATCCTCTCATCATCCCATGATATGTCATTAGATGACCCCGTGATTTTATTAAAAAAACTCTTATGGCGAAACAAATCAAAATGCCTTTGATCAACATGTGACTGAGGAACAAGAAAAACTCGGGGGGCCATATTGTACGTTTGTTAATGTTGCGCAGTTTCAAACCTTCAAGCCCTGGATCCATATCCAGGGGCGGCTCAAAGACAAGGCAACTAAGGCCCCACTCCTTAAGTCCTATCAAAAAGTTTCGTTTATTCAAAAATTGAAATTAAAACTACGTACTCCTGGTTTGTTTAAAAAAATTGACACAAGCTATTTACATTCTTTTAAAAAACTAAAATTTATAGAAAAAGAGATATTAAAAAAAGTTAGTATTGTAATGAACACACCTTGTATATTCTTTTAACATTTTGGTATGAGTTATAAATAAATTAAAGCAATATGTCTAATAAACCTCTTATAACATAAAAACGTAGTTATTTGAGATACACTGTAAATAAGAATAGAATAAAAAGTTTGGAAACTTAAAAACTTTCAACTTTAAATAATATTGATGATCTGAAAAAGAAAAGTGTTATGATTTTCAAAATAATAATAAAAAAACACATGCTATAGAATCAGAATGTCTGTTTATTTGTATTATACTTATAAATTGGAGAGTTGATTGAATTATTATATTAAAATTTTTTAAAAATAATCTCAACTTATTTGTTTTCGGAGATGAGATGATATGAGATTAAAATTAAAAAGTTAAATAAAGTATTGTTAATATTTTTTAATATTATTTTTATTTTAGAATTTGAAAAAATTAGATTGTTCATTTTGTTTTGTATTAAAATTTAAAAAATATAATGATAAAATTAAGATGAGATGAAATGGAATGTTTTTTTGGAAGGAAACGAGGCCTTAAATTCTTGCCTTAGGCGACCGTGTGCATTGAGCCGCCCCTGTCCATATGATGCAAGTCCTCTTCCTTTACTGGGTCAAATTAGGTTAGCTAGGCCGTGAAGTACTTGGAAAACTGATCACGGTGGAATGGTCATGAGTACTACGTCATATATCAATGTAGTCTTACGTCGCTAGTTGTGTTGGAATTAACTGCAAGTTTTTATTAGGTTTTGAAAAATTAAATAAAAAATTAATAATTAAAAATATTATTTTATTATAATTTTTTAATCTAATTTTTATTTTGAAATTTGAAAATTCTGTATCGTTTTTTTTTTTTTTTGAAAGTTTGGAAGAGTTGTAATTGTTAGGTAACGATTAGATGAAAAAGTTGAAAATTTGCCATTGAAATTATTTGTGTTTGACTAATATTGAAGAATAAAATTGAGAAATTTTGAGATAAGATGAGATCATCTTTAGTAAGATTATTAACTTCTGAAGTCGAGGTCGTGGAGGATGAACCGACAAGCTTGAAAAGAACTTTTCAAACCTTTTACCAAACCAGACTTGGTTTCAAGGACTTACGTAAATATGTCCATGTTACTAGGAGAAGATTCCTCAGAGGCTGATTGCATCTCAATCATTTTCTTCTACAATTAGGAAGAGAACAAATAATAAGTAACATATTAAAAGAAATAGTAACTAAACATAATATCTATTCATATGTTGGCATAATTTATTCACACAAGATTACCTCACTTACATAATTATCTTTAGCGACAGAATCAATCCACTTGCTTTGTGGATCGGTGTGAGTAGCAGCATAAACATGAATTAAGGAGAAATTTTTAGGATCATCACGTTTCTAACAAAGCCACATTAGTAATTTTAAAAAATCATGTTAGTAATTAAATAAAGAATATGATAAAAATGACTGAATTTTAATAAGTTATTAATTACTAATTTATTGGCAAGGCGTTGGAATGACCTTGAAACGGCCCCATGGTGGATTGTCAAAGACGTTCTATTATGTGCATTGATAGAACTTAAGTGCTGCAGGAGAAATTAACAATTTTAAATATAATATATGAAACCAATATATATGTAATAAGTTATAAGGGATAAATCTAGAATACCTAATAATCTGGACTTGCGAAAAGATTATAACACTTCCTCTAATCGTCTAACTTCATTTTCTGAAAAGGAGACTGTGTAGCTTCTTTCAACGTCTCAAATTTCTTGAAGTGGTCATGACATCATCCCTTATAACGCCAAAATAATATAGCCATAAACTTATTCATAGTTCGCACTTCCTCGCTACAGCCAAAATTTAGGTCGAATTTATCCTAAGAAGGGAATTGCGTAAAAAATACTTAATTAAAACATCTATAAAAAAACTATGGTATATAAACTCACCAGTATATGACTCCGAATGTGATCATTAACCTCATTCGGAACATCTCGCCAAGACTGCACATAAAATGGCGCATAAGCTCGGACTAGTATTCCGACATAGGAAGAAAGCGAGGTTGCACTATTATCCACACCCCCAATGCAGTTATTAGGGATGTTGACCTTGATTTTTCCGTTCCTTCTATTTTTTTCTAAAGCTAGGCCACATGTTAAGCCACGACCTAGAGTCCTCTTTTGTATCAATAAGAATTTTCTACATCATTAATTATTAACAAAAATTTTCTTATTGGTATGTGTCGACTAGCTGTCTGCCTCTTTTGTATCAACTTGATCAGGAGTGGAGTCCTCAGGTTGAGGACGCAGTAGTAGGCACATGATCAGCATCATCTACTGGCCCAGTCGAGTCTGTGGCCAGAGATGTAGATCGGTCGAAGGGTGAGGGTATTGATCAACCTGAGGATGACAACCGCGATGAGGATTTCTACATCATCACTGGGAGAGATCGCACATCGTTCGATAAGAAGAACACGTTCTCCTAGACGTTGCTGCTACCATTATTCTGCATGTTGCACGTACTGCAGATCACTTCAAGAAAAAAACTATTCATCATCTATTTTTTCATTATCCTATCATCATCCCATAATGCGTGATTAGATGATAGCTGTGATTTTATTAAAAAACTCTATCAAAATGCCTTTGATCAACATGTGACTGATGAGCAAGAAAAACTCGAGAAACTATTATTCTGAATGGCCAAAAAATTTCTGACTAGATGTTAAGATTCACAAGTAGGTATGTTCTTCAGATAAATACTACCACCAAATTTGTATACTGAATGTTTTTTACTGAATTGTATTTTATTTAAAGGTTAAGAATTTTTTTTAATAAGTTTGTAATTTTTTTAAATATTTATAGTGATTTAAAACATGTTTAATGAAAAAAAAATATTTACACTATTCAGTACCCATTCAGTACGGAACATTTTGGTGGGAGTAGCACTGCTATGTTCTTAATCCTAAGAGGTTATTGATTTCAAAGGCCCTAAGGTGTAGGCTAGTTCCTTTAATTTGATTGCCCCTGAGTAAAATCAATTTCGAATTATGAATCTGATCAACATGAGGCAATAACATCAAACAAGTGCTTTCCGGAAGATTTTATTCTCAACAAAATCCATAGTAACAGTGTGAATAAGTAGAATGATTTAGTTAGCGACTCATATACACTACAACACAATTGAGTTTTTGTGCCGATTTTAAATTTGTGACAGTCCTGAAATTGTCACAAAAAATCATTTTCTATGACGGTTGTAAGCAACTGTCACTAAAGGTAGACGAGAAATGGTTTTACATTCGAACGATAATATTATGTCGCTCGAGTGTAACCCAGACAATGTCATTTTGAAATGATTAGATTTGAACGTATAAAATGTTATATTCAAACAGTTGATGTACGTTCAAACGTTAAGCCTACTTACGTGCGAAATTGCTAGTTATTCGTTTAAACGTTCGAATGATAGTTATTAACATTCGAACGTAAACTATTTTAAAATGAAAAATTGAATTTCAAATTAAAAAAGATTAATAATTCAAATACAAAAATATTAGATATATTAAATAATATTGTTCAGTACATAAAATATAGAAAAATAAATATATTAAAATATAAATACAAAATATGATAAAAGTTCAAAACGCTCATAACGTGTTGTTTACAAATGTATGAAACTCCTTAGTCAATGTGTTGACCTTTTCGTTTAGGATATCTAAACGATGGCCAACCTTGGTGACATTTTGCTATATATGCACTAACTGTCGGTTGATGTGCATAGTAATATTTGAGACCAACGCATTAACCCAAGCAGGCCGTGCATAGAGCCAAGCAGGACACGCATCCACTGTAGATGTACCCATCCACTGCTGACTAGTACTCCCACTATGGGGAAAAACACCTGGCCCAGACTGGATCAGAGGAACAAGATCTGGGATAGGTTGAGGCTCACGCCGAGCACACCCCTTCCTTGTCCAATGCTCTGACTCTGTAAGGTCATGTCGAGGGGGCTCATATGCTCAATCAACCACTCCTCTGCTTGGGGTGGCACTCTCTGGTCCAGTACTAGCCGGGTAATGATTACGCTATATGGGAAGTTGTTAGTGGAGATGATGCTCGTGTCATAACGGATCCTCTAAAAAATCTACAATAGCAAGTGGATAGGCTCTCCGCGTGCCACTCTTATGAGGAACTGTGTGTGAGTCCGACTGAATGTGGCCTTATCTGCTACAAGATCCATGTTTGTTACAACTATAAGATGCAACATACGGAAGAATGGTAGCAGCAACGTCTGGGAGAACGTGTTCTTCTTATCGAACGGTATGCAACCTCTCCCAGTGATGATGTATAAATCCTCATAACGATCATCATCCTCAGGCTGATCAGTACCCTTGCCCTCCGACCGATCTACATCTATGGCCATAAACTTGATTGAGCCAGTAGATGATGCTGATCATGTGCCTACTGCTGCGTCCTCAGCCTGAGGACTCCACTCCTGATCAAGTTGATACAAAAGAGGCAAACAGCTAGTCCACACATACCAGTAAGAAAGTTCTTGTTGATACAAAAGAGGACTCAAGGTCGTGGCTTAACATGTAGCCTAGCTCTAGAAAAAAATAGAAGGAACGGAAAAATCAAGGTCAACATCCTTAATAAGTTCACTGGGGGTGTGGATGATAGTGCAACCTCGCTTTTCTCCTATGTCGGAATATTAGTTTGAGCTTATGCGTCATTTTATGTGTGGTCATGGCGAGATGTTCCGAATGAGGTTAATGATCACATTCGGAGTCATATACTGGTGAGTTTATATACCATTGTTTTTTTTATAGATGTTTTAATTAAGTATTTTTTACGCAATTCCCTTCTTAGGATAAATTCGACCTAAATTTTGGCTGTAGCGAGGAAGTGCGAACTATGAATAAGTTTATGGCTATATTATTTTGGCGTTACAAGGGATGATGTCATGACCACTTCAAGAAATTTGAGACGTTGAAAGAAGCTGCACAGTCTCCTTTTCAGAAAATGAAGTTAGAAGATTAGAGGAAGTGTTGTGATCTTTTCGCAAGTCCAGATTATTAGGTATTCTAGATTTATCCCTTATAACATATTACATATATATTGGTTTCATATATTATATTTAAAATTGTTAATTTCTCCTGCAGCACTTAAGTTCTATCAATGCACATAATAGAACGTCTTTGACAATCCACCATGGGGCCATTTCAAGGTCATTCCAACGCCTTGCCAATAAATTAGTAATTAATAACTTATTAAAATTCAGTCATTTTTATCATATTCTTTATTTAATTACTAATATTATTTTTTAAATTACTAATGTGGCTTTGTTAGAAACACGATGATCCTAAAAATTTCTCCTTCATTCATGTTTATGTTGCTACTCACACCAATCTGCATAGCGAGTGGATTAATCTTGTCGCTAAAGATAATTATGTAAGTGAGGTCATCTTGTGTGAATAAATTATGCCAACATGTGAATAGATATTATGTTTAGTTACTATTTCTATTAATATGTTACTAATTATTTGTTTTCATTCTAATTCTAGGAAAAAATAATTGAGATGCAGTCAGCCTCTGAGGAATCTCCTCCTAGTGACATGGACATATTTACGCAAGTCCTGGGGACCAAGTCTGGTTTGGTAAGAGGTTTGGAAAATTCTTTCTAGTGTGTTGGTTCATCCTCCATGACATCGACTTCAGAAGTTAATAATCTTACTAAAGATTTGGATGCCGCACGCCAAGAAATTAAGCAAATTAAGTCAAGATAGCAGGAGTTAGAGGCTCTCCTATTGCGATAGTCTAATTTATAGACACTTTTGCAGGAGTGACAGAGACCAAGAGGAAAGAATACACATTGAAGTTTAAGAACAAGTCTAAAGGGAGATGCTGGTCTAGATGGAACGTGTTACGTCACTGCAGTAGGTTCGTATTGGGCGAGGAAAGAAGAAGAAATAAACCTATTATTGTTCAAAATTTTTGTTTTCTAATTTTGCAACTCTATAAAATATTTTTATCAGATGATGCTATTAGTGGTGTAATTGATACAATTTGTATGATTTTAATTTTTATGAAATAATTAGTTATGATCGGTAGGTTTGAATGTAAAGAAAAAATGTTCGAACATTGCTCCAAATGAACATGGCTTTACGTTTGGAGCAACGTTTGTACAAAATTACCCCGACGTTCGATAAATATATTCGAACGTATTGCACTACGTTCGAACGTATACACTTCACAAACATTCGAACTTATTCAGTTAACGTTAGAATGACTAAAAAAGATACGTTCGAATGGACTTATTAACCATCCGAACATTAAGTCTTTGACATTCGAACAATTCCCCATTAACATGTGAATTCGACATTCAAATGTCACAGCACAAACGTTCGAATGTGTCTACGTTCGAATGTAAAAATTAAACGTGCGAATGAAAAATACTGAGCGTTAGATATTATCGTTTGAATGCTAATCGATTGGGTAAACGTTCGAACGTTATTCTATACGTACGAATGGTACTTTCTATTATGGAATTCGACTGTCACAAAAACTCTTAGCATTTGAACGTTCTATCTCACGTAAGACTTCTAACTATCACAAAAAAACTTTTAGTGACGGTTGTGGGGACGGTCTTTTTTTTTGTGACGATTTTGTCCATAACAATATATCAAATCTGTTGTAGTGTCGATGTATGCTATTGTATGGATTTCGGTAAGTATTGTCTATTTTTGCTAGGAATCCAATGAAATTATACACTGAAAACCCAATATGTCGACACTCTTTTAAAAGCAAAAGTTGTTTCATCGTTTGAGATTTATTATATACGCCATATACTAATAACATGCAAAAATATGCATACGATAAGATTAGTGGACTGAAAACTTGAATTATTACAAGCTAGCTAGCTATTTATGACTCGAAGATATTATTAATTTGTAATCTTTGAGAGAAATATTGGATATTTTATATGATAAAACTACAAAATGTTGACATGATCGATCATTTTTCTTAATCATGGAAGTGAAGACTCGTAAACAATATATTGGTGTATATATGATCTTTAATACCCTAATAGAAACAATGAGAGAAAATATTTTGAAAAATGTTGTTGGTAGAAATCTTCTCACAATCACTAGTAGCTGTTGCCTAAATGACTAACACGAGAGGGAGGGTGAATTGAGTTGTATTTAAAAAAGTTCACAATTATAAACCAAATATACAATATAAAATATGAATAAAATACGATGCAACAGTAAAAATAAAGAGTAAGGATAAGAGGAAGCAAACTCAGTATTTTAATGAGGATACGATGCAACAGTAATACACTGCCTACGTCCTCGCCTTGAGCTACCTCTTCAGGATTCCCAAATTCACTATCCAATCTTCTTCAGGAAGAGATAGAAACCTATTACACCTTTGAACAATATCGCTATAAAGAATCTGTATAGAACACCATCTACACTTGCAATCACCTTACACGTGGTGATTCAATGTCTATTCCTTATCAGAAAACACTCCTCAATGAGTGGAATAAGAACAATACAACGCAAAATTATATCTTTTTCAAAATGAATAAGGGTTAAGGCTCAATATTTAGAAAAGAGAGATTGAAAATTTTGAATGAATATTGTAAAATTTGCAATAATATATTCTCAATCTGAAGATCTCAATTTCAAATTTAAAATGATTCACATGTCAAAGACAACATCATTCATTTTTCAAGATTCAAATTTTTAATCATCAAATATGTCATACACATGTGAAAAATGCAATTTAATGTTTTATGAGAAAATATTAATTTTGAGCCTTAATCTAATTTCAAATTTTATAAAGAGATTTACAAAATTACTCTAATAACTTTATTTGTATGCTTATTCTCTTTCTTGCTCATATTTGATTTGTTGATGTGCTTGGTTTCATTGTGTAGATAACTTGAGTTTGAGAATCCTTTATACTTAATTCATTTGTTATCATCAAAATCCATATGTAGATATGTAATTATATAAAGTTTGAAACATTGGGTTCAACAGTAACAAAGCTCCTTATAATAATTAATTATGAGAGATATATAGTGAATTAATTCAAAGGCAAGCTGAAGGTGTTGGCTAGCTACTTTGATATTATATATATATATATTATGGGTTTTTTAAATAAGTTACATAGTGTTTGATTTTCTCTAAATCTCTTTTTGTAAGTTCGTATGGCCATCTATGTTAATAATAAAGAAGATTGAGAATTTCTCAATTATCCCCAAGTTATTCCGTTACGTCTTTGGTTAATTGAGCACATCACAAATTCATCGAGAAAAAAAAGAACAAACTCCTCGCTATGAGATAAATTAACCCCTTCATTTGGAGTACGGGTTTCGTTAAAAGAACCGCGCGCTTGTATACACATATACTACTAGCTAGAGCTACAACGCTCTTAATTTGTGCACACTCCAGATCAAAGAGGATCGATAAAAGATGTATTCAATCACCAGATCAAAATAGAAATGGAAAATATTACTCATCCTCATATTAGCAATTATTCTTTTAACAATTTTTAAGCAAGTGCATGCATGAGAGATTAGCATAAGTTTACCCAACGTAAAAATTATGTCGACAGTGATATTCATGATCTGCTTGACATTTTAGTGCATGAAATATAGGGAATGCCTTATTATATTAAGGTATTGATCCGGAGGGGCCCTGTGGAGGTGGGGGCGGTGGCTCAGGGGGCCGTCGACGTTCAAGTGCCAACTCAACTGGTTTGACTTTCATTCGTTTAACAGTGATAGCCCCAGATAATTCGATCTCATTGGTTACTTGTATCGACCTCCCCAACTTCTCAGCTAGAAATTCCAAATGAACGAAACAACAACATATACATGACATTCAAACAAGAAATTAGTAATATAAAAAATTTTGTTAACACAGTGCACTTCATAACTTTAATGCCACTATAATTTTGGGTTAAGAGGTTATTCTACCATGCTGCATGTTGCCACAAATTTCACAAAACATTGTACTACTCATCCATGAGGAGAATTCTTGGAGGATATTGATCGAATGGTCCTCAAGTTAATAGTATTTGCCTCCATATACACTAGATGTTGTTCCTAATTGATTGAATGGTCCTCAAGTTCATAAAACCAATTTTATGTATCTCTCATTTAGCCTCATTTGGATATAGAAATAGTTTCATCTCATCTCATCTCATGATCTCATCATTACAACTTTTTTAAATTCCCACACAAAATATAATAAACATTAATTCAACCTTTTCAAATCCCAAAACAATAATAATATTAAAAAATAATATTCTAATAGTATTTTATTCAACTTTCAACTTTCATCTAAAACCATATCATCTCATCTTACTATCCAAACGGGGCCATATATATGGCAGAAAATATATGATTCAATTTTGGGGTCTCTAATTTTCGTTTCCAATATATGTTTGGTGTGCAGCATCTACATCTAGTATGATACCCCATATGATAAATATAAGACTACTATGTGGTGTATAGGGTGCCAAATTGCTTGGAAATGAGAAATTTTTGCTCTTTATAAGGTTCTTATGTGGCTCTTATTGTATTATTGACTAGTCCTTTTGGAATATTATAGGCCATGTAGCTTAGACTTTCGATTAATGGAGCATTAGAAATGAACCTACGATGGACTGGCTTGACGAGGATGTCGGGACTATAAGGGGGACATTATGATATCCCATTTGATAAATGATAGTAGGTGGTGTATGTAATCCGACATTACTTAAAAATGAGAAGTTATTGCTCTGTATAATGTTCTAAGAGGGCTCTAATTGTATCATTGACTAGTTCTTTTGGAGTATACGCCATATAGTTTGGATCTTCCATTAGGGCGTTGCATTTAGTAGTACTATTTTATTGAAGTGTACGCAGAGAAGTTGAAAGAAAAAAGGTTCTCTCCCTCTCCCGATCTTTCTATCATTATACATGGACAATCAAAAAAAAAAAATAACGTACACCACGGTGAAGCCACAATCAATAGATATATAAATGTCAAAGTACAATTAATACAGATTTTAAATAAAGATGAGCTAATCTTACCTGTGAAAAACAAGCTCCAAGCAAGAAGTAGGGTGGTAATTATTAGTGCAAGAAAACCAAGATGGTTGTTTCTCTTCACCCCAAACCTCATATTCATGCCTTGTGGAAGAGACGTCCTTGAATACCACTATATATATAAAGAAAAAATCTACACAACCTACTGCTGGGAGGTTGGGGAGGTTCTTTAAATGCATAAGATTTGAGTCCTATGGGACAAGTACGCGGAAATAGAACTCCCAGCAGCGTTAATGAGGTCCATGCACTGAACATTCAAAGTCTTTCACGCGTTAATGTCTCCTTGTTCAAGTAGTATTTTGCAAGCTACTACGGAGCTTGCGATGGGTAGACATTTTGGCCCCACTTTGTGACAGAAAATAAAATTAAAAGAATAAGAGAGAATTTAAGGGCTACATTTTTACTATTCTCAATTGTGTTGAATACCAAAGAAGAATGAGATGGTTTGCATTTCCAAACGGGAAGTAAGATAATTTCATCTTATCTCATCTTAACTCAAAATTTCTCATAAATTCATTCCCGAATATAAGCCAAACACAAGCAATTTTCAATTGCAAATCTTCAACTTTTTTATTTAATCATTACCTAACAATTACAAATCTCCCAAACTTTCAAAAAAAAAAAAAAAACAATACAAAATTTTCAAATTTCAAAATAAAAGTTAGATTAAAAAATTATAATAAAATAATATTTTAACTTTTTAATTTTTTATTCAACTTTTTTGTTCTTATTTTCGAAAACCCAATAAAAACTTTTAACTCAAACTGTTTTACTACTCTTTACAAATTATTTCACTATTATTCACAGAATTCTCATCTCATCTCACTTCCTAAACAAGCCTTATATAATAAGTTCCCTTAAGCCATAAGATCTAGATTTTCTCTCTTTTGGCACAGACTAATATTACGGACCTCGGTGTTTTCATGAATATCTCGTAATTGGATTAATTACTAATTTGATTGATCATGCTGATGGTGAGCTCATCGATCGATCGATCAGTGCTATTAGCTAGAGTAGCAGTAGACTGGAAGACTTCATGATCGTTTGAGCAAATATGCTATATAGAGAAGACATGCATGCATCCAGAGTTCTATTAACTGTGCTATATGTATAGAGTTGTGTATATAAGCATCCAATTGATTTTTGCAGAGATCATTACGATATATATGATATTGTTTGAGTCTACGTACATGGTATTGTAATGTCTTCCTTTTGAAGAGTACTCATGACCATTCCACCGAGATCAGTTTTCCAAGTTCACGACCTACCTAACCTAATTTGACCCAGTAAAGGAAAAGGACTACATGATATGGATCTAGGGCTTGAAGGTTTGAAACTGCGCAACATTTAACAAACGTACAATATGGCCCCCCCGCATTTATATATGAGCAATGCTACACAATCTTTACACACCACATTTTTTTAAATTTATTAATATTTTAAATTTTTTTTTGAGTTTATTCTTTTTAAACTAATTCATTTCTTCTATTCATTATTCATATATTAAATATTTGATAAAAGAAAAAATAATAAAAATTAAAAAAAGTGTGGTGTGTGGAGGTAATTGTGTGAATAGTAGGAAGTTGTGTAGATTTTTTCTATAAAGATCAAAGCCTTCATTTCCAAATCCACATGGTTGGTCAATATTGGTGGTTCCAAATCCCTTGCCCGGAGAATACGTGATAGACTTCGGTCCCGTTTGATAGTGAGATGAGATGAGATGGTTTTAAATGAAAATTGAATAAAATATTGTTAGAATATTATTTTGTAATATTATTATTATTTTGAGATTTGAAAAAGGTTGAATTATTTATTATATTTTATATGAAAATTTGGGAAAGTTATAATGATGAGATGAGATCATCAGATAAAACTGTTTCTGTATCCAAACAAACTTCAGAGAAACGGAATAGAGACGAGAGCTATGAGTTCCTTTTGATCAATTTAGTGAAAAAAATGGTGAACCATATTTCATCTATATTAATCTGCTCATTAATGCTGGAGAGCTTCCGCTAGTTATATATATATATAACAAAGTTAAGATCATTCGTAGGGCAAAAAAAAAAAAAAAAAAAAATTCTAGTTAGAATAGTGTTTTGCATCTTAGTTTAAGATGGTGTGCTTATTTTTAGGGGTGTAACCGGTCTGATTTGGTTTGATTTTGGACAAATTTTAGGACCGAACTAGTACACATGATCGGTTTTACATTTTCAAGAACCAATACTTCACCGGTTACCTTTCTAAACCGGTACTTCCGATTTTACTAGTTCTGCTCAGGTTCGGTCCGGTTTTCTAGTTTTTAATATATATTAAATCTCTAATCTCTTGTACTTATATATATAGATCCTTGATTTATAAAATTGATATTCATTTGTATTAAAAAACTCAATTACACGCAACAAGTCAAAATACAACAATTTACCTTAATTGCCCTCATTAGGGTTTTCAATTATGAGGGCAATAGGTTCTTGAGTGAAAGAGTAATGGAAAGAAGGACCGCATTGGGTGATTCTGAAACATTAAGGAATAGGAGAGGAGGCATCAGAGAGGGTGGAAGATGGCCCCTATTAAGGCAGAAACATATCACCACAAGACTCGGTCAAGCTCTCCTATAGATAACGCACCTGCAGATGAAATTCAAAGTGATTGTATTATGAATTCAAAACAAAAGATAAAAGATAAGAATGGTTAGCATGTTTTTTAATTATATATGTAGTAGCACACTATAATTATCTATATATATACATCAAACTCCCACAAAAATACATGGAAAGCATTTTTCAAAATTCTAACATGGCATCAAAGCAGAGGTCTTGAGTTCAAACCCTGACTCTACACTCTATCATATTTAATTAAATATTCCAAGTATTTGGCCCACTCATTGAGGGGCAGCGTGGCACCCTCGACCCCCACGTGTGACTTGGTGGAAATCGTGACACCGGAATAATGACCACACGGATCACACACGCCATCACCACGTGCTAGTGTGTGCAAGCATGCAATATTTGTGCAACATAAATAACACAATAGAACAATAAAAGGATAGTCAAGCTCAGTACTAGAAAAATTTAAAACAATACAACCCAAAAAGTAATAATCCTCCAAGAGGTTATACAGTCATCTGGCTAAAAAAAAAATCGTCTCTAGAAGCTTTCAAAATCTAAAACCTTAAATGATATCAAATCATTTCTTAAAATTTGCAAAATCTTAAAACTCAAATGAAATTCTCATAAATCTTTCCTTGAATTTTATTGAACTTATAACCTCATATTCCATAAACTCATTTCATAAATTCTACAAAATCTAAGACCTTAATTATTCTAAGTGATTTAAAGCTATTCCTCTCCTCAGTTTGTGACTTCAATTCCTACACCAAAGAGATCGCCAAGACCTTGCCATTCCCTTCAAGCCTCGATAATACAAAAACAAACCCAATCCTAAGAGTTCGGGCCTACTACATTAAATATTCATACCTATCAAGCTAAAATTCAAGCCGACATCGCTAAATCCAAGTCTTAACTCCCCAAATTTCAGATTGAAGCCTAAAATTCTGGTACTGTACCTAAGTGACTTATAGTTTTACCTAGAGCCAAACTGCTCAGATACCACCTATGGCGCCCTCGACCCCCACGTGTGATTTGGTGGAAATCGTGATACCGGGATAATGACCACACGGATCACACACCCCATTGCCATGCGCTAGTGTGTGCAACATAAATAACGCAGTGGAACACTAAAAGGATAGTCAAGCTAAGTACTAGAAAATTTAAAACAGTACAACGAAAAAGTAATAATTCTCCAAGCGGTTATATAGTCATCCGGCTAAAATATATATATAAATATATAAGTAAAACAATAATAGGTCCCACGCAAATATGGGAGAAAATAGCAAGCTCCAGCAGTCACTCCTCCGGCAGAGCCGGTCCCTCCAACTCAAATTCTCCCTCTGAATCAAAGTCTACGGTGTAGGAATACCACAATGAGATTTCGCAATCTCAGTAAGAAATCAACATGCAACAACCAAGAGTTTAAAACATGCATTTATACAACCAACAGAGTTAAATAGCCATACAAACAAGAGACAACAATATCATTTCTTCAACCCTTTTCCAAAATAACATATTTAAATAGAACAATCACGCCAAAAACTCCTTTGGACCATGACACAACCATTTATTACGTATGCACCATGGTCTCCCCTAAGGACCATGCGCACACCCTGGCTCCCTGCGTCACACCACAAGTTACGAGCATTGCCCACACGTTCGATATCAAGCCCAACACTTCATTGGGCCCAAAGCCCTTCTCAACACAACTAGACTGCACACAACGTTAGTGATAAAATTATGTTCTAAACACAAGGGTTGCATTGGAGAGGTACTTACGACGCAGATAGGCAAATCTGGAAGATTGAGTGTGCATCAGTTTACACGTCCTGCGATTGGATAAGTGCGCACGTCGTGAGATGAGGCCAAAAGTGGCAGAGCAGCGGCGGGGTAGCGGTGGATTTGGGTGAGACAGAGGGCTTTTGGTGGGTTTTTCACCAAGAGAGGCGATATGGTGGGGCACGACAGAGCACGGTGGGACAATGGCTGCTCTGGGCTCAAACTCATAGGTAGGAGTGGAATCGAGAGGAGGGGATGATGGGAAAGGAAAGTGGGGAACTCAAGGGTGGTTGCGCAGCCTTGAGAATGCAGCTTGGGGCGGCTGAGCACGGTGACTCACGGTGAAAACTCTCCTGAGGGCTTCGAGAAGCAGATCAAAGGATGAGGTTTCACTAGATCTAAGCTTCGAGATGGAGAGAAGAGTGGTGGTTTGAGGGGTGAAGAACTCGGCCTATCTATAGGCCGAGTGAGGCATCTAGGCAATCACAACCGACACTGTGATTAAGGGTGTAAATTTAAACCAAAAAATCGGTAAACCGGTCCGAACCGGACCGGATTTACCGGTTTTGAATTGGTCCAGCCCGGGACCGGTTATTTTATTTCATAAACTGGCCGAAATCGGTCCGGTTCCGGTTTTGGGATTTTTCAGACCGGACTGGACCGGTTGATAAAATATATATAAAAAATAATATTTTATATATCAGTTTTATACAAAATTAAAATTATACAAAATATTTTATATATATTAATTTATAAGTTTTATATATAATTTATAATTATATGTGAAATTTTTATATATATAATCTAATTATATATCATATATGAGATAATTTCATATTATAATTTATAAATTATAACATAAAATGTTAATCCTAAATATGAACATTTGTAATTTGTTTGATCATATGCTATTAATATAATTATATATAAGATAATGTTATTTTAAAATAAAAGTTTAATCTTAAAAATGAAAATGTAATTGATCATGTATTATATAGCTATACTAATAGTCTAATATTAATACTATTAGTCTAATATTATATTAATGTCAAATTTACATTTTAAAAAAACCAAAAAATTAGATTGAAAACCGGTAAAACCGGAAGTACCGGTTTAGGAGGGTAACCAGTGCGTAATCGGTTTTAAAAAATACAAAACCGGTCATACCGGTTCGGTCCAAGATTTTGTCCAAAACCGGACCGGACCGGACCGGACCGGTTACACCCCTAACTGCGATCATTTTGGCTTTGTGTCCAAATCAAAATTTGGTGAACTTTAAACAAACTTTTCACACATGGCTTCACCATTTCAACCAACATTTTATAATTTTATAACTTGATGTAATCTCTTTTTTTTTTCTTTTTTTTTTTAATAACTAGCGGACACTTTATGCATCAATCAGTATAGCAAAGAACAAATATTATGAGGATTTTTTTTTTTTAAAGAGTCGAAGGTCACATGTCCAAGAGTGACCTTCTCTCCAATTTTATTAAAAACCCTCACTTATGGTGGTGGCATACCTAATAAACTATGGACTCCGCAAAAAATCAAAAAATACAAAGCATGTCCCAAAATTAACCCAAAAAAAAAAAACCACATTAATGGGAGACCCCATTTATCAGTACGTACAAGCCCAAGAAAACGCCTGTCCCTAAAATCCTCTCCCCAAAAATCTAAAAAAGGACCCTGCGCCCCCTCCTTCACAAGCATATCAGCAACCTTGTTTGCTTCATGAAAAACATGCCACACACGGGCATTCATCGCATGAAATAAAATAATAGCCTCTTCCCAAAAATTCCATAAATACCAACACTTACATATCTCTGATTGAAACCATCCCATAATCACCATCGAATCCGACTCTACCACAAAATCTCTCAACCCAAGTTGGTAACACAACTTCAAACCATCAAGAAAAGCACGACATTCAGCAATATTATTAGTAGCATACCCATAACAATGAGCGAAGCCAGCAATAATCTTTCCTTGATGATCTCTTATGACACCACCCCCTCCAGATAATCCTGGATTTCCACATGAGCCTCCATCCACATTCACTTTTACTAGTCCCACCTCTGGCTTAGTCCAAGTAATCTTCTTCACGTCCTTTTTAATTATCGGCATCATTGGACAATTCAATTCCTGCAAAATCAGCAAATCCCTACCATTTAATTTTTTCAATTTACGTAAGGAAGTTGAGAGCTCCACAATAAAGGCTTCAACACTTCGCACAATTTTTTTCCAATAAAAAATGCCCCCTTCCATAAGTGCTATACACCTCACCCTCCAAATAGACCAAGAAATAATTATCGGTGCAGCCCCACAAATCCAACCCACTTGAAAACAAGTGGATGCCCGCAACCACCAAACATTCATAACTCCATGCCACCTTCTCACCTGCGGCATTACAATCCCAAACACCCCAGCAAAAAAATTCCAAACCCTCCTACCTCCTTCCCCAACACATAAAACATGATCTAATGTTTCCATTTGAGCATTTTCACAACAGTTACATTTGAAACCAGTGGTATACCCAGCTGCCAGACACTTTCGTCCACTAGTAACGCATGAAGACGTGCTCGCCACACCATAAAAGATATTTTTTTTGGAAATTCACTCTGCCACAACCACTTCCTCCACAAACAAATTGGTTCCCCTCTGCCTCACTAATTCCCAAGCCAGTTTAGACATGAACTCCCCATCCTCCGCCTGCTTCCATACATAGACATCCCGCCCCTCACGCAATCTCACCTGCATATTAATAATTTTATCAGCCATTTCCACATTAACAAGCTGATGTATACGAGACACATCCCATCTGTTACCATCCAATAAATCCCGAATCTTCAAGGCCAGATCACCCACCACCACTTCTAATTCAGCCACTACTCCATCCCCCAACCAATTATCAAACCAAAAACTAGAATCCCCCCCTCGGATGAGACATTTCGAATTTCTCATCACCATAGGAAACACCTTTAAAACTCCTTTCCAAAATCTGGAACCCCTCCCCAACGAAATGACCGACATTATATGTGAGTTACCAACATATTTTTCTTTAAAAAAATCAGCCCACAACGAACCCCCTTTAAAATCTTCCAAGCAAACTTCATGAACAAAGAAGTTTGTACATCCGACAGATCCTGTATTCCCAATCCCCCTTCCTCCACAGGCAAACAAATCCTCTTCCATGAAACCCATTTTCTCCTTTTTTCCTCCACACTCGAACCCCAAAGGAAATGAGCAAAAATCCCTTTTAGCTCTTTAATAACTGTTTTCAGGATATTCATCACATAGAGCAAATGAATTGGCAAGCTATTTAAAACATGTTTCAAAAGAATGATTTTTCCCCCAAAGGATAATAGCTTACCTTTCCATCCCGCAAGCTTTTTTCGTACTTTTAGCAACATCGGCTCAAATACTCTAGTCAACATATGACCCACATACAAAGGCACTCCCAAATAAATACAAGGCCACATTCCTTCCACAAATCTAGTCAATGTCTTCAAATCTTCCTTCCTTGGCAAAGAAAAAGATGAAGAAAAAAATATAGACGATTTATTTGGACTCACCTCTTGTCCCGACATCTTCTCATATGCCTTCAAAATGTGCATTGTGTGCCGTATTGAGTCTCTTCCACCATTCACAAATAATAACAAATCATCTGCATACAAAAGATGCATAATAACTTTACCTCCCATCAGCTGAAATGGTTTGATCCGGCCCATTAAAAATTCACTATTAAGCATCTGAGACAATATCTCCTCCGTCAAGATAAAAAGATAAGGCGATAATGGATCGCCTTGGCGTAAGCCCCGGGAGGATCTGGAATAACCCTTCAAGCTTCCATTTAGCATAACTGAAAACACTGGTGATGAAACACAATTGTAAATGACAGCTCGACATTTCTCAGAAAAACCCAACCTCTTCAAAACCTCCATAAAAAATCTCCAACTCACCCGATCATATGCTTTAGCCATACAATGAGGAATTTACTCCAATACAATAAGCTTATTCTGTTGCTTAAGAGCATCCTTGCTAAGTATCAAAACTGTTAAGAACTGATCGTGCATCAGCCAGTATCATACCTATGTTGGTTCCAATCTCTTCATTGCTATTAATACCTTTAACAACTTGCAAAGCATCACCTTCTAAGATAATATTTCTGCACCCCAAATCTTGGCAAAGCAAAGAAGCTTGGAGAGCAGCTACTACTTTAGCTAGAAATGGATCAGGGTAAAGATTCTTTTGCATTCACAGAGTTGCCTTAACTTTTCCTTCCCAGTCACAAATAATGGCACCAATCCCTACCCTACAATGGGTTTTATCCAACATTAATGTTGCATCCCAATTCAATTTAAGAGTACCCCGTGGAGGAGCTTGCCATTCTTCAGAGAAATGATGTTCTGTTCTGTTGTTACTAGTTGAGGCTGGAATTTGTCTAATCTCGTTTATTAAAAGCTTTGCCTCTTGAACTAGTCTTAGAGGATGTTTGAAGTTGTCATTAAAAATAAACTCATTTCTTCTCTTCCAAAGTTTCTAGCACATTATTGCTAATTCTTCCATTTCTTCTTGAGTTAAAAAAGCCAACTGCTTCTCTACTTGCTCCTTGAATGCCTGACTATTTGATTCACTTTTTTGAATGCTTCTTGCACATTGTCCCCATACATCACTAGCCGAGGGACACTCCCAGAGAATGTGCTCCACTATCTCAGCCCTTTGCTTACAAATAACACAATCAAGATTATCACTCATATTCCTTTTACATTGATTGACTCTCATAGGAAGGCCATCAAGACATGTAGCTCTCCAGAGAAAAACTTTGTAAGCATTAGGTACATGTAGATGGTAGACTTTGTCTGTAAGGTTGAGGACTCCCCTTTTATCCAATCCTGTAACTCTCCACTGATGTGATATGCACTCTTAACTGTGAATGTTCCGGATGTAGTGCATCTCTAGATCAATTTATCAGGCCTATTGCAAGTGCTAATTGGAATGGCTTTAATGAGAGCAGCTTCTTCAGCATTGAAAACGGAATTCATAAGATCCTCCTTCCATTGGTGTGTATCATGATCTATCAGATTTGACACCTTTGTGTCTGCTTGTAAAAATCTGATGGAACTTTAGGGTTTAAAAGTGGTTTGCTGGGGAAGCCACCTATCAGTCTATATACTTACTGCTTTACCATTTCCAATTCGCCATATAAGTCCTTCAAGAAGAGATCGAGCCCCAAGAATGCTTTGCCATAGATAGGAAGGATTCTCCCCATCTTAGCTTTGAGAAAGTTTTGCAGGAAAGTATTTGGCCTTGAGTACCTATGTAACAATGGAGAGTGGGTTTTGAATAAGCCTCCACCCTTGCTTGGCTAATATAGCAATGTTAAAAAGTTCAAAATCTCTTAACCCCAGCCCTCCATTCTTTTTAGCTTTCCTTATTTGATGCCAGCTCACCCATTGTATCTTGTGCCTCTGAGCTTGTTGTCCCCACCAGGAGTCTCTCATGCTCTTGTTGAGCTCATATAACAATTGCTTTGAAATTTTGAAAAGCCTCATGCTATAAGTAGGTATAGCTTGCACCACTGCTTTAAGAATGATTTACATGCCTGATTGAGAGAGGAATTTGGTTTTCCAATTCCTCAACATGTTCTTCACCTTATCTATCAAACTCTTGAAACTGCTAGCTCTTGATCTCCCCACTAGTGCTGGTAAGCCCAAATACTTCTCATACGAGGTTGTGGCCCTTACACCTGCTATGTTGATGATGACCTCTTTTGTGGCTTCTTGAGTGTTCTTGCTGAAATAGATGAAGATCTTGTCTTTATTCAATCTTTGGCTTGAAGCTTTCTCATATAAATCCAGTAGCATGCATGCAAATAGTACATTGATTGAGCTGCATTATTGCATATTTTACACATTTAAAACCAATGTATTTTTAATTGTTTTATTATTATATCATTGGTTTTAGATGAAAAAATTGATTAAGAGGCATAAATCCAAGTTGTGAATTAAATTGATTAAAAGCATAGTTTATGCTTGATTTTATAACTTGTGATTTATTTGGACAATAAGTTCTTCACATGCACAACACACTCTTAAATTTTATTTTTCATCTCTTGTTTAATTTTATTTATTTTAGTTTCTTTATTTTATTTTATTTTATTTTATTTGTCTAATTTTTATTTTTATTTTTATTTAATTTTGCTTATCTAATTTTTATTTTATTTTATTTTATTTTATTTTTATTTATTTTTATTTTTATTTTTTTATTTTCTGCTCTGACTAAACGACATGTCATTTGGTCAGTAGACCAAAACGACATGTCGTTTTGTGCTATTTGGTTTCTGCCGTTTGAGCTAAACGACGTGCCATTCTGTCTAAGGGTAAAACGACATGTCGTTTTGAACGTTGGTCGTTTCTGCCGTCTGAGCTAAACGACGTGCCGTTTTGTCAATAGACGAAAACGACACGTCGTACGAGTCATCTTCAACCTCCGAACTGCAACTCGATGCTAGAGTGCACTCCGTGCACAGCAGCTTCGAGCTACCACCGTGGGCCGTCCTCCACCCACCTGAAGCCACCAGCAACCCCAGACGACGCCGGCGATCAGTCCTCCGCCCCATGCACGGCCAATCCGACGCCACAGCAGCCTCATCCAACCTCCACAGCACTGCCGTTTCCTCTGTGCGTCACTGCCCAGCAGCTCCACTTGCCTTCCACCACCAAGGTCCTCCGCAGCCACTAGCAGCTCCTCTAGCACTTCCACGTTCTCCATGCAGCAGCTGCAGCTCATCCGACTCCACGGTGCAGTGCTCCTCTGCCATCTGCCACCCTCGCTGCGTACGGGAAGAGGAAGAAACGAAGAAGAAATGGCGCACACGCTGTAGGGGAAGGGCACTGGCCGAACTGGGAAGAGAAGGAAAGAAGAAGAAGGGGAGGAAAGAAAAGAAAAGGGAAACGGAAGAGAAGCATGTAGACGGAAATGGACGAGCTGCTGCGACGCGAGAAGAAGAAAGAGAAAGAAGAAGAAGAAGAAGAAGAAGGACGCTGCATGCGAAACAGGAAACTGAAAGACGAAGTGGAAGAAAAGAAAAGAAAAAAAACAGAAAGGAAAGAGGAAACGCATGCAGCCGAGCGCGACGAAGCAGAGGAAGAAGAAGAAAAAAAAAGAAAAAGAAAGAAGCTGCGACGCACGGGAAGAAAAGAAGCAGAAAAGAAAAGAAAAGAAAAAGAAAAAGAAAGAGAAAGAGAAGAGAGAAGTGGGCAGACAGCGACGCACGGGGAGAAGAAAGAAGAAGAAAAAAAAAAAAGGAAAGAAAAGAAGGAAACGGGTCCAGACCCAGTGCACATGCGGAAGAAAAGGAAAAGAAAAGAAAAGAAACAGATCATGGGCGGCTGAAAAGCAATAGAAAAAAAAAAGAAACAAGAACAGGGTGGCTGCACAGTGAACAGTGCAGATGCATCTAGCACAGTGCATTTCTTGAAGCCTATATAAGGCTTGTAAGCAGAGTAGTTTAGGGAGGTGGATGTTAGAAGCCCAGTAGAATAGATAGGAGTAGTCTGCAGAATTTTTGGGAGAAAATGCAGATGAAGTGAGGGAGTTCGGTGATGCAGTTGAGAGCCTAATGGACCAACTGTGTTATCGAACTGTTCTCCTTTATCTGCAGTCTCCATTTTTTTTATTTTTTTATTTTAATTTATGTCATTTAAATTTATGCACTTTAAATTAATGTCTTTTATTTTTCAGTACTTTTAATTTCTGCACTTTATTTTACTGTCCTTTATTTTCTGCACTTTAATTTTCTGCATTTAATTTCCTGTACTTTTATTTTCTGCAATTTATTTTATGCCATTTAATTTTTCAGCTCATTTAAATTTCAGTTTTTTAATTTTCAGCAATTTAAATTCACTGTCTCGCATTTTAATTTCTTTAATTTTCACTGCATCTCAAACAATCAAATCAAACAAAATGAATCTGGTTCACGACCAGTAAATTTTCTTTTCACTGCACTCTTTCATCCATTGTACATATCATCACTTTTTATTTTTATTTTCTCATCGTAAATATTTCCACCATTTTACACGAGTTTATTTTTAGCACTTTCCCTGTGGAGACGATCTAGGAATTTATTCCTAATTACTACGCGACACGCTCCTGCACTTGGGATAGCCTTTTGTGCTGCTCATTTCCGAACGAGTAAAGTTTTTGGCGCCGTTGCCGGGGAGAGTTGTTTAAATTTAAACTCGTGATTTTTATCTTTATTTAAAAAAAAAAAAAAAAAAAAAATACCATGTCAGCGTCCAGGATTTCCTGGCATGATGAAGTGACACCGACACGCGATTGCACAATAATCGCAAGTGTCCGCTTTGGCAAAGTAGTTATCTTGCCTGTTATCCCATTTGTTTTGCGGTATTTCTTTAGGGATATTGAGTCTTAGAAAACCCACTTTTGAATGAGTCATTTCTTTTCT
>QEOT01008551.1:7807-52287 GCA_003123785.1 Pterocarya stenoptera | reverse complement strand
ATATATATATATATATATATATATATATATATTCCCAGGGTCGTGGGCTTATAAATCAACTCCGTATGGGAAAAAAAAAACCTATGCATCGACTCGATCGAAAGAGTTTTTGGGCTTCCATACTTAGAATGGGCCTTGCTGTGTTTAAAGACCCTACGTACGTACCCCTCGAGTGGCCATTCTTTTCAGTTTCTTTCAGTCACCATCGGAATCGAACAAATTGACTTGTAATCTTGGACTGATCATACAGCACTAGTTCTGGATGTACAAGGTTTGAGAACCCACCGAAGCCTTGTTGCGCATGCAATATTTGATTGAGCAGTTAATATTCCTCATGTGGTAGTGATGATAAGAATGGGGGCGGCCAAGAAGACTACAATCTTTAAGGAGCCCTGCATATCGGCATTCTTTTGTGAGGCAATATCGCATATATTCTACACATGGGGGGGATGGCTTGTTGTGCATCTAGATTTGAAAGACACTACTCATGAACAACTTTATTAGAGAAAACAATCAAATATATAATTCAAACCAATAGGCTGAGCTACTTTTTTTTTCATAATTATTTTTTCCAACACCATCAATTTTTTTTTTCTTTTAGTTTCTCGCTAGATAATGCTCCATTAATCATACTTTTCTGGTGTATAACTACTGAGGTAAAGTCCCTTAGGAAACCAATTTCTTAATTTGGCAAAAAAAAAGAAATTGGGATGGAGCCCAAACATATACACTAGTTGTAGTAGTGGACGAGCCTGCAATTATAGTCGCCGGTATGAGATATTTAATTGGCGTACGTGCATTAGCTACGGCGGCCATCAAAAGTGGCCGACATATATGGATGGCGCGATGGCTACATGACCAGTGCATAATGAGAATTTGTATACATATAGTATGCATTGGCTACTTGATTCCTCAAATGTTGTCTCTATGAACATTAGAGAAGTCAGCAGCCAAAACTAATCATTTTACATTTTATATAAATAATTGTAAATCCTGTCCTGATATATATGTGGTGCAAGAGTTACTTCTAGAAATTGGTACAGAGGAGAAATTGAACACGGAATATGGGTTTGATTAAAATACTGAAACCTTGTTTTTGTTTGTGGACTTTTCGATCCACTCGTGGTGGAATCTCGTTCCATTTATATATTAGCCATCCAATAGATTATGTTCATCATTGGAGATTGGAGATCTTATATATCCCATTTTGAGTTTCCGATCGTTCGAGCTCCAAGCTTTGATCTGAACGATTTTTTTTTTTTTTTTTAAATTTCGAGTGAAGGTTCGTCGTTAGGTCTCACCCACAATGATCATCTTTTCGAGCGTAATGAATGATTATAAAAAGCACTGCAGGCAAATGTGATATTAGTGGGCTATCCAAGCCACAATGATCAATTGAATATTATAGATCAAATGGAGCTTTGGCTAAAGCATGGAACCTGCATGCTTAAGTGAAAGCTGCCAATTGTATATATATAGTTGGCAGTATTGTAAGAGACGTCTCATGTTCATGTAGTGCTCTTGCTATATATATATATATATATATAAAGAAGAATTCTATTCATCATTCCACATATCACATACCATTTTTTTTTCTTTTACCACATGTGTGGTGTATATATGATGAGTAGAAGAATTCAATAAGTTTAAAAAGAATAAAATAAAATAAAATTTTAAAAATAAAAAAATATGGTGTATAGAAATGATGAGTAGAAAAATTCAAGACTCAATTAATTTAACAAGAATTAATAAAATAATAAATAATAAAATAATATTAAAATATATAAAATATGTGATATGGGATGATGAGTAGCATTCCTTTAAATAAAATTGCCTGCTTTTGTCTGAACACATGGAGGGACGGGCACCACAAAGTTACAAGCTACTATGATCATCACTAGACTAGACTAGACGAACGGTTGTCTTGAAGCAGTTGAGCTATCTCTTTGACTAGATATTGCTTTATGAGTGGTGCTACTCTGCCTTCTTTGTGCCCATTTTGTCTGTTGTCTAGTATAAATTGTGTTTTTTTTAATATTTTAAAAATATTTTTAAATATTTAAAAAAAATAAAAATATATATATAAATACACTAAGAGTCACTTCTTTAACCATTAAGAAAAAATAAAAAATAAATAAATATATAAACGGTCAAAATGAATGAACAAAATAAGGAGGCTAACATTATTGATTGCTCTATTTTCCCCACCAAATTAAAGGTGGCTAAGGCCTGAGGAAGTGGAACGGCTATGTTCCTGTTAATTTGTTTTCGTGTGCTACTTAATTTTCTGCATGTGGTCATGTCCAGTCATTTTCTGTCATGAATCCCCTGTCTTTGTGTTTCATTTGTGTACTTGTGTCTTTTTTCTCCTCATGCACGCATCTTGCCTTTTTGAATTCTAGTTTGTTTTGGTAAAGGGTTTTGCCTTTTGGGTATGTATATAGATAGAGAAAACCTGGAGGCCAGTCTGTCTGTTCTTCTTCAATAAACAGGCCTCCAATAATAGCCCTCCACGTAAGCCTTCTATTTTACATATTATGCATTTGCTTACACTCGATCAACATCTCATACAGCCCTCCTGTGCCTCCATCACTTTCTTCTTCTTCCACTCCATCCCAACCCAAATTCAGATCTCTTATCAGGAGGTCGAGGAGGACATCTGCAACTTTTCCAAGAAGGGTCTGACAACTCAAATTGGTATTATTCTTCAGGATTCTCATGGGATTGCTCAAGTGAATAGTGTTACTGGAAGCAAGATTTTGCATATACTGAAGGCCCATGGACTTGCTCCTAAAATTCCAAAGGATCTGTACCACCTCATAAAGAAAGCAGTCTCGATCCACAAGCATTTGGAGAGGAATAGGAAGGACAAAAATTCCAAGTTTAGGTTGATTTTGGTTGAGAGCAGGATCCATCGCCTAGCTCGCTACTACAAGAAGACAAAGAAGCTGCCACGTATGAAAATATGAATCTACCATACAAGCACTCTTGTGGCTTAGGAAAAATTTGATTGGAAAAGTTTTGGATGCTCCCATGGATGTGTTCTTGGACAAGGAACTTTCAGTTTGCAATGTTTTTTTTATTTTTTGTTAGATTTCAATTCAAAGAAGTTTGTCAAGATAAATGTTATGGTGGAACGATTTGAAGATCCTTTACCACCCGATGTCGCTTCTCCCATATTTTCTTATTTTTGTTTGGAATGGATTGGTGGCGGCGATGAACTTTTCTCTGTTGTTGTCATGGTGTTGTGAAGTGGGGAAGGGGTTTCGGTGGGGAAGGCACAAGTTCAAGGGATTTTTGAAGTGGGGGGAACTTTTCTCTTTTTATTTGTGGGTTTTAATCTTATTTTCCTTACTTTCTGAGGTGTTTTTGTGTTATTGGTGGGCTGTATTTCTCCCATTATCATTGGGCTATTCTAAAGCGTTTCACATATAGATAAATTCATATATGAAAACTATATATTGTCCATCACTTTCAGACATTGGTTTTATTTTTCCTACATTAATTGGTGCTATGAGTGTGATCCTTATCCAAATATCGAAGTGTATTTTTATTTATTTTGAGCAAAAAGGTAGTTCTTCCAATGATGCAACTTATGATCTCATTAAGAGATATACAAAATCCTGAGTGGGAGCCAGCTTGCAGGATGAAAAGGAGTCGTATGTGTCCATTAATGGAAATAACTCCAGAGATCGTATTATTTTCTGTTTCAATCTTTGGGTATCGGCGGCATTCACAATTAAACGAGCAGTGCCAAAACTCCGTGACTCTTCATGAACCCAATAATGGTCGATGACGGATATGCACTCATAAACTTTTGTCTTTCAAACTACTACTCTTACAATTTTATCTAGCAAAATTAATGGATACTACAAGAAGACAATAATTCTTTTCGGTTTTTTGATGTACTTGCTAGCCTGGGGTATTTCAACCTTTATGCAGAAGTGAGGATGCCATGCCATTGTGTCTTTCCGGAAGACATCATGTCCAATGTCCATGTTCTTCTTTTGGTTAGATCACATGCATGCAGACAGTACAGAGCATGCAAACCCTGATCATTTATCCGAACCAGACCGACGTACACCACGTGTTTTTTTTTTTTGTCTCAGAAGATGCTCTGGCTCTACCAAACAAAGGAACCAATCCAAATCATAAACATGCCATTGCCAGCGGTAGGTATGGGTTTGAGAAGCACAAAAGGAAAACTCACGTGGAGTTCATGAAAAGGTGCAAGCGCACTGGCCGGCGCCCGGCCTTTAAGTAAAACTGTGCTTATTAGTACTCATGATCGATGCATGATTCTCCTCAGGAAAAAAACAACTCATGATTAATTCAAAAGAGCATTTATATTACTACGAAATTAATTGGACCGTAAATGGAGTATTAAAGAGGGGAACCAGACGTCCAAGTTAATCGGATGGCCAAGAAACATGTAAATAAAGTTAATAAATCCCTACTTACGACAGAAATATTGGGCTTTAATTATTTTATTTATTATTCAGGTACCGCGTGGATCTAATTTTCGAATTGAATTAACATGACCCCAACTCATGATGAAACTTTTGATAGGAAGTAGTCGATCGGTGAAGTTAACGCATCGATGGTTAACCAACCATTTGATCTCCTTGTTCCCTGATCAGATTGGCAATTAGTTTAACAATTAAGTCGAACAGTACTCATGCATGCTAGCTCATGCGCGCCTGACGTTTCGTCTTCGATCTCTGGGGAAAGGCCAGGGATTCATGATCATTATATATTATACTCTTCGATCTATTTTAATATTAATGCGGGAGTAGGTTTCTTGGATGATGTAATGCGGGCGAGGGGCCGGCGTGGCCATGGTTCGCCTACACTAGCATCTTGTACGACTATCCGAGGAAACGAAAGGACATATGTATTTAATGGTGTGCTCCAAGATGGAAGCATCTTGCATCTATTTTGGGAATGCATAGTGCTGAAAATGAACCAATTTGTTCGATAGTCTGCTCGATATTCATCCGATTAAATTTGAATCGAACTTGACTTGTGAAAAAAAAAAATCAACCATGAAACCAGATACAACTCGCTCAATTAGTAAATGACGTCACGTACCCGACTAAACTTGACTCGACTCGATTAAGGCTTGTTAAGGCCTGCTCGTTTATGCCAGAATTGACTCGTTAGATTAATTCGATTAAAACTCATCTATATATTGATAAATATATACATATATATATGTATTAGCTAATAATATAAACATATCACTTTTATATTTAAATATATAATATATAATCTAATTGTGTATATATTGAATATGTTTCATAGTTCTATTTATAATTTGTACAATAATTAGTCGATAAGATTTAATAATTTCATATGTATATTAATAAGTGGGAACCATATATGAAATAGATATATGCTATCATATGATGTAGATGTGTTAATAATTTATGTAGGCATATAATATATTTTTATTATGGATAAATATCAACTAGCTACATATTAATTATTTATAATTTTATAAATTCTTATAATTCAATAGAGGTTCTACTTGTTAGTTGTAAAAATTTCATATTATATTTTTTATTTATCTAATTTATTAATTATTAAATCTTATTCAAAAAATAAAAAACTTGAGCCGAGCTCGAGTTGGGAGTTTAGGTTACCGAGTCAAACTCAAATAAGGTTAAATAGAAATCTTGAATTCGAATTTTTTTAGTCCAGCCGAACTTGGCAAACCAAATACCAGCTCATGAACTTAGCAGTTAGCTTGATTACAGTCCTAGGAATGCATGTGGTCTATGATGATCAGTTAATTTTAATTAAGCTGATTTAATTAAATTGCTTATACTTTTCAACTCTATATCGTATTATTTTAATGCATATATATATAGTTTAATTATGAATTTTGAAAAAAAAAAAAAAAAGTTCTACTATAGTATATATGTCGGGTACTCCTATTAAATCGAGTTCGTATCTATATATATAAGTCAATCTTAATTCAACTTAAATAATTAAATGGACTATGGATAATCATTTGTAAATATAATCATTTTTAAAACCACATTATGACTAAAATACTCCATAATTGATCTTCTTCTATATACTAATGAATCCAATATCCATGCAGTTTCCTCGTTTCGTTATCCGCGCGTTCCAAGTCTGTTGGCCGGTTGGTGTCATGCTATATTGCTATATATGGATCAGTACGTTGTTATATATATATATATATATATATGTCTGTCTTTCACGAGCCCTGATACAAGTACTATTTGTACTAATCAACGTGCCAACGTACGAATTTACAAATGGAAACAGTACCATCTGTCGTATTTAATTTCTAATTTTCTTAGTTTCGCAATTATTGAAACGAAATGTGAACTATATTATATAGATATATATATAATATATATTTATGTTTTAAAAAAACGGGGTGATAAACTACATATATCATATGTGTGTGTGTGTATATCCATCTTCTTGCTCAAAATTGGAAAATTAAAACAATTTCTTCAAAATGTGTGAAATGGTTGAAACAGTACCAAAACTAATAAGAATAAAACTAAAATGTCTTATTCTCTATTAATCATTTTTTAACAACAAAAATATACATATAGAACATAAAAAATATATATATATTATATGTTGATCATTCGTAAATTATCACAAAAAACAAAAGAGAGATTAATGCAGGTTGTGCCGCCGATCGATCAAATATCATGCTACAAGAAAAATGGGTATTTGTGATAAAAAGATTCATTTTAGCAAAATATAATTATTTTACTGGAAATAACTGATCACAAATAAGTAGTTTTCTTATAATGTACAGCCAAAAAGTACAAAACTACCATCGGATCACAAAATTGCATGTACGTTATAATTAGTTAATGAACCTATTTTGGATGTTAAAAATAATTAAAAGGGTTCTATTTCCTTTCAATATTATTGACCCCTCGCCTGATCATTTTAATTTATAAGCACATAATTAGCTAACACCTACGTACGGCCCCTTCTCCGATCTCGAGTCTCGAGCATATAATATATAATAATACTACCTGATAGAACTAAATGTATATGAGGCAAAAGGAAGGCCGATTACTCCGAAAATTTCAGTCCTACGACAAGATTTTTCAGAAAGGCGATCGAACAGTACTAGTACGCATGCACATGCATGCAATTCCCAAATGCATGGAATTAATGCCATTCGATCCGTTGCATGATGTCTGCTGCAGCTAGCTTGTTCCATCTGGTCCGGCTAAACAGGACATATTCCCAATCAACAAGGTTGCACCTTAAGCATGTATATGTGTTGCAGATATGTAGATTCTGACGAAGTTGGACTCGTTTATCAAAAACCCTACTTCAAATACGTACGTAGTACTAGTAGTGCTAGTATAATTACTGCGCAATAATTCCAGTAGTGATATTAAAAGATTGAGCATTTAATAATTTATTCACATAATTAAACTAGGCACGGAAAATCAAGTATATAATATTCCTTTTTCTATCTTTTGGTAATGAATCTATGATGTTTCGCACCATGCAGCTAGCCTAGCTCGCTATATATCTATCTTCAGCTTTATTTTTGGGTCTTGTTGATCTATGCAGATCATATAAATATATATATAAGTGAAGACTATTATAACCACAAAGTTATTACATAAAAATAATTCTATGAACCGACGTGATTTTATCTACTGTATACTGGAATCGACTACATGAACTCGAGATATATTGAATATCAGAGATCACCTCGGAAAGGGAACCATGCATGAGCATTGTTTAATTGTCTCCAAGTGAATTCCAAATTAAAGAGCGGGGGACATGCCATATGGAATGCTGAGTAAACCTATGACCCCGTGATTCATGCATCAATAAATTTATACGGATTTGATGCATGATTCAACTGATCTCGCCGCAATAAAGTGCAGCTAGGGAGCAGTACTTGCCCGCCCCTATCGTTTCTTTTCTTAGATGTTAATTATTAGGTCGCCTTAATTTGATTTTGTTAGTAGTACTCAAGAAATTAAACCGCAAGCTCTATTAATTATAATATATATTCACTAATTATACTTTAAAATGAATTTTCATTTTTATTTATTATATTTCACTCATCTAATATATATGGTACTTGCTTGTAAATCACATGATTTAGCGTATAATATTTTTGAGCAATCCAAGTAGTTAGGCAGGCTTTTATTTGGAAATGCATGGGTTATTTTATTATTGAAGGTGTCGTGTGTTATTTACCTTTAAACATGATTGACAACTGTGCTTGGGTTACATGGGTGTACATAGGAAGCTGGAGTACTATGCCCCAAGGCCCCAAGCTAGACATCGGGCAATAAAAGTCTTTTATAAACTAATATATAGCAAAAAGTCGCCTGAGAAATAAATAACCTATAAATATATAGCACTAAAAGACATTCAAGAAATAAAAGCCCAAAATTTTCTAATAAAAATTGAAAAATAATAAATAATAAATAAAATTTTAAAAAAATCTTAAAATATTTCAAAAAACTTAATAGTAAATTTAAAAATAATAATCAAGAAAAATAATTAAGAAATGGATAAATTTTATAAAAATTAAGAATTATAAATATTTTATTTTAATAAATTCTCTAAAATCAATCTTTTTTATTTTGTTATGTTGTTATTTATTTTCTTTTTTCTTTTTTCTTTTTTAAAAGGGATACATTGTGATTTCATGATATATAGTTTGTGCGGTAAATGGTTTAATTTAAAGATAATTGAAAACTGGGTGATAATTGATCAGGGTTTTTTGAATATTTCACCTTATATATCTATTACTATATATAAAAGCGATGTCATATAATTTCAACGTAACATTCTATCCATAAAAGTAGGCATTCTACCTATTAAATTTGAAGTATTATATTTATGAAGTGGTAAAACTTTTAAAAGCAATGTTTTATTATAAACTATTGTAACTTTTAAGTTTCATTTCTTTTATTACATATAAAATTATAAACCGATTCAAGACTTCACCCACAAGCACTAATTTAACACTTATATTGTTTTGTATTTTAAGCGGAGTCACATGACTCCAATGTAGTATTCTCATGCCCATAAAAGTAGGCATTGATCTACCCATTAAATTTGAAGTGTTATGTTTATGGAGTACTAATCATTTTAAAAGCAAGGTTTCATTATGAATTGTTGTAATTTTTAAGTTTCATTTCTTTTGTTACATATAAAGATATAAACCGATTCAAGTCTTCATCCAAGGCAATATTTCAATATTTATATTGTTTCGTCAAATAAATTGTCCTATAAACCATTTCGAATTTCTCCATTATAAAATCTGGTCTCTCTCATCTATCTTCCTCATACACAACATATATAACAACCCACGCAATGCATGGGTTATATATAGGATCGTATTTATAATGTAAAAGACCAAGATTTTGACTTTTGGTGTATGACCTCGATTTATATTAATTAATGGGCATTATAATATGCTTAATGGTAATATAACTATGGCATAAGTTTATTTATTGATTAAAAATAAATTACAACATTTGCCATCTTAAAAGGCCGACCATGCAGGTGGTGAAGTTAGAATATTGTATTTACATGTATAGATTTTAACTAATATAATATTAGAACCGGAGGAATTCGTAATACCATCTCTCATTTTTTGTTCTAATTAATATTTCTCACAATTTTTGTGAAACTAATGAAAATAATAATTCTTCAATATTAGAGTTGTATCGACAAAATATCCGTTTACGTTTACTAATATGTGCAGCCAATTTCTGTGGTATAAGGAAGAGACAAAGTGGTACGGATAAAATCAACCAAATCACGTGGTCATTCTTCCTAAATTACATTATGTCTGTTCAGGTTTATAAATATTCTCAATTTATCTCTTTTTATTATTATAATATTTTTAAAATTTTATATAAAATATAATAAATAATTTAATTTTTTTAAATTTTAAAATAATATTAATATTAAAAATTAATATTTTAATAATATTTTATTTAACCCATACAGAAATGACGTCTAAGAGAAATATAATTGACTTTGTTCTTTCGCGCACGGGTTTTACATGCTATTATTATTATTATTATTATCATTATTATTATTATTATTATCATTATTATTTCTTGTTCTAGTTCACTTTATTATTTTCTATTTTGTTATTTGACACTGCAAACGAATATATATATACCGCTGAACTCAATCACTTCTCCGGCAAATGTATAATTATAGCGTCCAATACATAAACTTCCCGTCCGTCTTTTGTCTCTCTCGGTATAATTTCTTCTCACTCTTTCCCCCATTACATTTTTTTTTTTTTTTTTCTGTTGATGGATCTTGAAGTTGAAGCTTCCTGGTTTTTGCAGTTTCTTCAACCCCGCTATTGTTTTCTTGTATTCTCTTTCGTAATATGTTCTCTACTGCTCTACCTGGTTAGACTAAAGCCTTACAGGTGCAACTGTGAGATTTGTCATGGTTATCTCACGTCGAATTGGTCCAAACAATTTGATAATCTTTGTGATTGGTACGCTCATCTTCTGAAAAACTCTCCTAGTAAAACCATCCACATACATGTTCTCCGAAACACGATCACTGCTAATCCCGATAATGTCGAGTATATGCTCAGAACAAGATTTGAGAATTACCCAAAAGGCAAACCTTTCTGCACGATCTTGGGTGACTTTCTGGGTCGAGGTATATTCAACGTGGACGGGGACCTATGGAGGTTCCAGAGAAAGATGGCGAACCTAGAGCTCAACAAGTCCTCCATAGTATCGTATGCATTCAATATTTTCAATTGCGAGATTAAAAGCCGACTTGTCCCTCTTTTATACTTGGTTGCAGGCAAAAAGGATGGAGTTTTGGATTTACAAGACGTGTTTCGAAGATTCTCCTTTGATTGCATATGCCAATTCTCATTTGGGTTGGACCCTAGCTGCCTCGAGTTGTCGCTACCCATGTCTGAATTCGCTGTTTCCTTTGACCTTGCATCAAAATTATCTGCTGAGAGAGCCATGTCTGTGTCCCCGCTTTTATGGAAGATCAAACGGAAGCTCAATATAGGTAGTGAGAAGAAATTAAGAGAAGCTGTTAGAGTGATCAACATCTTGGCACAGGAAGTCATAAGGCAGAAGCGGCAACTGGGATTTTCCAATCATAAAGATCTTTTGTCCCGGTTCATGGGCGCTGTAAATGATGAACCATATCTGAGAGACATCGTTATAAGCTTCCTCTTAGCTGGCCGTGACACTGTTGCATCAGCCTTGACTAGCTTCTTCTGGCTATTGGCAAAGCACCCGCACGTGGAGTCAGAAATCCGGCTTGAGGCAGACCGAGTCATCGGAGCAAACCAGGAGCTCAAAAGCTTCGAACAGCTGCGAGAGCTTCATTATTTACAAGCTGCGGTTTATGAGAGTATGAGACTCTATCCTCCGATACAATACGATTCAAAGTTTTGTCAAGAGGATGATGTCCTTCCTGATGGAACGTATGTGAGGAGAGGCACTAGGGTTACTTACCATCCCTACGCAATGGGTCGGATTGAGGAAATCTGGGGTCCAGATTGTTTAAAATTCAGGCCAGAAAGGTGGTTGAAGGATGGCTTATTCTTTCCAGCAAACCCTTTTAAGTACCCAGTTTTCCAAGCTGGAGTTAGGGTCTGTTTGGGCAAAGAAATGGCTCTGGTGGAGCTAAAATGTCTCGTTCTTTCATTGGTTAGGAGATTCCACATCGACTTGGCGACACCCGCGGGCCGCACTCCCCTGTTCTCTCCCGGGCTCACCTCCTCTTTTAGAGGCGGACTACCAGTCTTGGTACGGGAAAGAGAAACACCTTTATAATTCACAATATATCTATCTGTATTAAGTTTTATTCCTAAAGATTGCAAATATTGTGTGTAGCTGAGCAACAATGAAGTCGCAGGTTTTAGCGTATAAGAGAAATGTGACGTGGGATTTGATGGTCAAGTACATGGGCTACACATATCAAGTACCAGAAACACGTCTGCAGGTTGGTGTCGGCGGGACTTGTATCTTGTTGTACGCACCGTATGATTGTGCATGTAGGCGCTGGTGTTTCTTGACTGTGCAGCTAGCTAGATATGTAAGACATTCCTTCCTGGAATCTTTAGACTTTCTGCCAGTTTTAGTGCACTTCATAAGCTCCAAAATTTGACTTTTTATATGAATATAAATTAATGTATAAAGCGTGTACTCGATCGTGTGATTCTTGTGTATGTGTGTGTGCGTGTATATATTACTTAATGATGTTGTTTGGAACTTTAAGCTTGGATTATCATGTATACTGCAACCCCACTAATGAATACTGAAAACCCTAAGACGTATACGTACCATTAGATTATTATCTGGGAATATATAATACTGCAGTTATATATGACAAGTACATATAATTCTTGATCAAGTAACTGGCCGGTCAGAATTTTGGCATTTCACCAAACAATTAAAATTCGAGTTGGCCTCTGCATGCTAGCTAGCCATTGATTGGTCACTCTAGAATTTATCATTGAAACTAATTAAGTGAAGTCAGTACTAATCCCTGGCCAGAACAAAACAGTTTGATTATAACCCAGCTTAGAAGTTTTGTTGTAAAGTTGTAATTAATTGGATGTTACAGTACGGAAACAGATCCTCTAACTACATGATGATCGTCATGATACAATAATGGCCCATGCATGCATAAATGTACGTGACATGACCAGGTACCCAACTCCTATCATCACTAGCCTCTCATTTTCGGGAGACCTGCCCCTAATTAGAGGACTTGTGTGCCGGCCCCACATGATTACAAAGGACAAATATTCCTGAAATCCCACTCATCAGATCACATCTTCGTTTTGTGGGATACGCGACTTTAGCCTTTAACTCAGAACTGTTGATCTAATCGGACCAGAGCTTCATCAACTAGTCCTCGTCATCAATCTTTTTTCGAGATGTGAAATGATTTTAATATAAATATATATATATATTAAGAAGATGACAATATCTTAATTTTATTAATTACTCTTATTTATAACGGAGAAAAATTATTGTGATTACATTCAGAAGACTGGAGTTACAAATAATGCAAAAATCTAAATCCAAATATCAAAAAAATGCAAGACCCAAAGCAAAACCACAAAACATTAAATGCAAAATCCTAATAAATTCAAAACCAAAATAACATAACATATCTGCAAAGAAAATCAAGATAAACATAACCTATATCATATATACATGTTATCAACAACGAATTACATGGAAACATGCTTCCATGCAAATAGCTCCCAAATGTCTTTGGGAAACTTATTTTTATTATTAAAGAAGAAGTCCATACCTTTAATGCCCATTTTGGCTAATTTGTAAGCAACGTGATTTGTTTCCCTAAAAGTATGATGTAGCCTCACCACCCTCAATCGAGCCATCAATCTTGCCTCATTTAAGTACCTCTGACTCCTCCAATGAACTTGCCCATCTTTCTCCCACCAATTAACCACAAGTTTCGAATTAGATTCAACCTCTATGTGGGTTATATTGATCTGAGCACATAATCTAAGACCATCTAAGAGGGCTCTGATCTCAACAATATCGTTGGAGTTTATACTATAGAACCTGGAAAAAAAAAAAAAAAAAAAGCAAAAATCATTTTGCCATCCGCATCACGAAGAATNACCATTTTTTTTTCTTTTACCACATGTGTGGTGTATATATGATGAGTAGAAGAATTCAATAAGTTTAAAAAGAATAAAATAAAATAAAATTTTAAAAATAAAAAAAATATGGTGTATAGAAATGATGAGTAGAAAAATTCAGGACTCAATTAATTTAACAAGAATTAATAAAATAATAAATAATAAAATAATATTAAAATATATAAAATATGTGATATGGGATGATGAGTAGCATTCCTTTAAATAAAATTGCCTGCTTTTGTCTGAACACATGGAGGGACGGGCACCACAAAGTTACAAGCTACTATGATCATCACTAGACTAGACTAGACGAACGGTTGTCTTGAAGCAGTTGAGCTATCTCTTTGACTAGATACTGCTTTATGAGTGGTGCTACTCTGTCTTCTTTGTGCCCATTTTGTCTGTTGTCTAGTATAAATTGTGTTTTTTTTAATATTTTAAAAATATTTTTAAATATTTAAAAAAAATAAAAATATATATAAATACACTAAGAGTCACTTCTTTAACCATTAAGAAAAAATAAAAAATAAATAAATATATAAACGGTCAAAATAAAGAAACAAAATAAGGAGGCTAACGTTATTGATTGCTCTATTTTCCCCACCAAATTAAAGGTGGCTAAGGCCTGAGGAAGTGGAACGGCTATGTTCCTGTTAATTTGTTTTCGTGTGCTACTTAATTTTCTGCATGTGGTCATGTCCAGTCATTTTCTGTCATGAATCCCCTGTCTTTGTGTTTCATTTGTGTACTTGTGTCTTTTTTCTCCGCATGCACGCATCTTGCCTTTTTGAATTCTAGTTTGTTTTGGTAAAGGGTTTTGCCTTTTGGGTATGTATATAGATAGAGAAAACCTGGAGGCCAGTCTGTCTGTTCTTCTTCAATAAACAGGCCTCCAATAATAGCCCTCCACGTAAGCCTTCTATTTTACATATTATGCATTTGTTTACACTCGATCAACATCTCATACAGCCCTCCTGTGCCTCCATCACTTTCTTCTTCTTCCACTCCATCCCAACCCAAATTCAGATCTCTTATCATGAGGTCGAGGAGGACATCTGCAACTTTTCCAAGAAGGGTCTGACACCTCAAATTGGTATTATTCTTCAGGATTCTCATGGGATTGCTCAAGTGAATAGTGTTACTGGAAGCAAGATTTTGCATATACTGAAGGCCCATGGACTTGCTCCTAAAATTCCAAAGGATCTGTACCACCTCATAAAGAAAGCAGTCTCGATCCACAAGCATTTGGAGGGGAATAGGAAGGACAAAAATTCCAAGTTTAGGTTGATTTTGGTTGAGAGCAGGATCCATCGCCTAGCTCGCTACTACAAGAAGACAAAGAAGCTGCCACGTATGGAAATATGAATCTACCATACAAGCACTCTTGTGGCTTAGGACAAATTTGATTGGAAAAGTTTTGGATGCTCCCATGGATGTGTTCTTGGACAAGGAACTTTCAGTTTGCAATGTTTTTTTTATTTTTTGTTAGATTTCAATTCAAAGAAGTTTGTCAAGATAAATGTTATGGTGGAACGATTTGAAAATCCTTTACCACCCGATGTCGCTTCTCCCATATTTTCTTATTTTTGTTTGGAATGGATTGGTGGTGGCGATGAACTTTTCTCTGTTGTTGTCATGGTGTTGTGAAGTGGGGAAGGGGTTTCGGTGGGGAAGGCACAAGTTCAAGGGATTTTTGAAGTGGGGGGAACTTTTCTCTTTTTATTTGTGGGTTTTAATCTTATTTTCCTTACTTTCTGAGGTGTTTTTGTGTTATTGGTGGGCTGTATTTCTCCCATTATCATTGGGCTATTCTAAAGCGTTTCACATATAGATAAATTCATATATGAAAACTATATATTGTCCATCACTTTCAGACCTTGGTTTTATTTTTCCTACATTAATTGGTGCTATGAGTGTGATCCTTATCCAAATATCGAAGTGTATTTTTATTTAATTTGAGCAAAAAGGTAGTTCTTCCAATGATGCAACTTATGATCTCATTAAGAGATATACAAAATCCTGAGTGGGAGCCAGCTTGCAGGATGAAAAGGAGTCGTATGTGTCCATTAATGGAAATAACTCCAGAGATCGTATTATTTTCTGTTTCAATCTTTGGGTATCGGCGGCATTCACAATTAAACGAGCAGTGCCAAAACTCCGTGACTCTTCATGAACCCAATAATGGTCGATGACGGATATGCATTTATAAACTTTTGTCTTTCAAACTACTACTCTTACAATTTTATCTAGCAAAATTAATGGATACTACAAGAAGACAATAATTCTTTTCGGTTTTTTGATGTACTTGCTAGCCTGGGGTATTTCAACCTTTATGCAGAAGTGAGGATGCCATGCCATTGTGTCTTTCCGGAAAACATCATGTCCAATGTCCATGTTCTTCTTTTGGTTAGATCACATGCATGCAGACAGTACAGAGCATGCAAACCCTGATCATTTATCCCAACCAGACCGACGTACACCACGTGTTTTTTTTTTTTTGTCTCAGAAGATGCTCTGGCTCTACCAAACAAAGGAACCAATCCAAATCATAAACATGCCATTGCCAGCGGTAGGTATGGGTTTGAGAAGCACAAAAGGAAAACTCACGTGGAGTTCATGAAAAGGTGCAAGCGCACTGGCCGGCGCCCGGCCTTTAAGTAAAACTGTGCTTATTAGTACTCATGATCGATGCATGATTCTCCTCAGGAAAAAACAACTCATGATTAATTCAAAAGAGCATTTATATTACTACGAAATTAATTGGACCGTAAATGGAGTATTAAAGAGGGGAACCAGACGTCCAAGTTAATCGGATGGCCAAGAAACATGTAAATAAAGTTAATAAATCCCTACTTACGACAGAAATATTGGGCTTTAATTATTTTATTTATTATTCAGGTACCGCGTGGATCTAATTTTCGAATTGAATTAACATGACCCCAACTCATGATGAAACTTTTGATAGGAAGTAGTCGATCGGTGAATTTAACGCATCGATGGTTAACCAACCATTTGATCTCCTTGTTCCCTGATCAGATTGGCAATTAGTTTAACAATTAAGTCGAACAGTACTCATGCATGCTAGCTCATGCGCGCCTGACGTTTCGTCTTCGATCTCTGGGGGAAAGGCCAGGGATTCATGATCATTATATATTATACTCTTCGATCTATTTTAATATTAATGCGGGAGTAGGTTTCTTGGATGATGTAATGCGGGCGAGGGGCCGGCGTGGCCATGGTTCGCCTACACTAGCATCTTGTACGACTATCCGAGGAAACGAAAGGACATATGTATTTCATGGTGTGCTCCAAGATGGAAGCATCTTGCATCTATTTTGGGAATGCATAGTGCTGAAAATGAACCAATTTGTTCGATAGTCTGCTCGATATTCATCCGATTAAATTTGAATCGAACTTGACTTGTGAAAAAAAAAAAATCGACCATGAAACCAGATACAACTCGCTCAATTAGTAAATGACGTCATGTACCCGCCTAAACTTGACTCGACTCGATTAAAGCTCGTTAAGGCCTGCTCGTTTATGCCAGAATTGACTCGTTAGATTAATTCGATTAAAACTCATCTATATATTGATAAATATATACATATATATATGTATTAGCTAATAATATAAGCATATCACTTTTATATTTAAATATATAATATATAATCTAATTGTGTATATATTGAATATGTTTCATAGTTCTATTTATAATTTGTACAATAATTAGTCGATAAGATTTAATAATTTCATATATATATTAATAAGTGGGAACCATATATGAAATAGATATATGCTATCATATGATGTAGATGTGTTAATAATTTATGTAGGCATATAATATATTTTTATTATGGATAAATATCAACTAGCTACATATTAATTATTTATAATTTTATAAATTCTTATAATTCAATAGAGGTTCTACTTGTTAGTTGTAAAAATTTAATATTATATTTTTTATTTATCTAATTTATTAATTATTAAATCTTATTCAAAAAATAAAAAACTTGAGCCGAGCTCGAGTTGGGAGTTTAGGTTACCGAGTCAAACTCAAACAAGGTTAAATAGAAATCTTGAATTCGAATTTTTTTAGTCCAGCCGAACTTGGCAAACCAAATACCAGCTCATGAACTTAGCAGTTAGCTTGATTACAGTCCTAGGAATGCATGTGGTCTATGATGATCAGTTAATTTTAATTAAGCTGATTTAATTAAATGGCTTATACTTTTCAACTCTATATCGTATTATTTTAATGCATATACATATAGTTTAATTATGAATTTTGAAAAAAAAAAAAAGAAGTTCTACTATAGTATATATGTGGGGTACTCCTATTAAATCGAGTTCGTATCTATATATATAAGTCAATCTTAATTCAACTTAAATAATTAAATGGACTATAGATAATCATTTGTAAATATAATCATTTTTAAAACCACATTATGACTAAAATACTCCATAATTGATCTTCTTCTATATACTAATGAATCCAATATCCATGCAGTTTCCTCGTTTCGTTATCCGCGCGTTCCAAGTCTGTTGGCCGGTTGGTGTCATGCTATATTGCTATATATGGATCAGTACGTTGTTATATATATATATATATATATATATATATTTATATGTCTGTCTTTCACGAGCCCTGATACAAGTACTATTTGTACTAATCAACGTGCCAACGTACGAATTTACAAATGGAAACAGTACAATCTGTCGTATTTAATTTCTAATTTTCTTAGTTTCGCAATTATTGAAACGAAATGTGAACTATATTATATAGATATACATAATATATATTTATGTTTTAAAAAAACGGGGTGATAAACTACATATATCATATGTGTGTGTGTGTGTGTGTATATATATATATATATATCCATCTTCTTGCTCAAAATTGGAAAATTAAAACAATTTCTTCAAAATGTGTGAAATGGTTGAAACAGTACCAAAACTAATAAGAATAAAACTAAAATGTCTTATTCTCTATTAATCATTTTTTAACAACAAAAATATACATATAGAACATAAAAAATATATATATATTATATGTTGATCATTCGTAAATTATCACAAAAAACAAAAGAGAGATTAATGCAGGTTGTGCCGCCGATCGATCAAATATCATGCTACAAGAAAAATGGGTATTTGTGATAAAAAGATTCATTTTAGCAAAACATAATTATTTCATTGGAAATAACTGATCACAAATAAGTAGTTTTCTTATAATAGACAGTCAAAAAGCACAAAACTACCATCGGATCACAAAATTGCATGTACGTTATAATTAGTTAATGAACCTATTTTGGATGTTAAAAATAATTAAAAGGGTTCTATTTCCTTTCAATATTATTGACCCCTCGCCTGATCATTTTAATTTATAAGCACATAATTAGCTAACACCTACGTACGGCCCCTTCTCCGATCTCGAGTCTCGAGCATATAATATATAATAATACTACCTGATAGAACTAAATGTATATGAGGCAAAAGGAAGGCCGATTACTCCGAAAATTTCAGTCCTAAGACAAGATTTTTCAGAAAGGCGATCGAACAGTACTAGTACGCATGCACATGCATGCAATTCCCAAGTGCATGGAATTAATGCCATTCGATCCGTTGCATGATGTCTGCTGCAGCTAGCTTGTTCCATCTGGTCCGGCTAAACAGGACATATTCCTAATCAACAAGGTTGCACCTTGAGCATGTATATGTGTTGCAGATATGTAGATTCTGACGAAGTTGGACTCGTTTATCAAAAACCCGACTTCAAATACGTACGTAGTACTAGTGCTAGTATAATTACTGCGCAATAATTCCAGTAGTGATATTAAAAGATTGAGCATTTAATAATTTATTCACATAATTAAACTAGGCACGGAAAATCAAGTATATAATATTCCTTTTTCTATCTTTTGGTAATGAATCTATGATGTTTCGCACCATGCAGCTAGCCTAGCTCGCTATATATCTATCTTCAGCTTTATTTTTGGGTCTTGTTGATCTATGCAGATCATATAAATATATATATATATAAGTGAAGACTATTATAACCACAAAGATATTACATAAAAATAATTCTATGAACCGACGTGATTTTATCTACTGTATACTGGAATCGACTACATGAACTCGAGATATATTGAATATCAGAGATCACCTCGGAAAGGGAACCATGCATGAGCTTTGTTTAATTGTCTCCAAGTGAATTCCAAATTAAAGAGCGGGGGACATGCCATATGGAATGCTGAGTAAACCTATGACCCCGTGATTCATGCATCAATAAATTTATACGGATTTGATGCATGATTCAACTGATCTCGCCGCAATAAAGTGCAGCTAGGGAGCAGTACTTGCCCGCCCCTATCGTTTCTTTTCTTAGATGTTAATTATTAGGTCGCCTTAATTTGATTTTGTTAGTAGTACTCAAGAAATTAAACCGGAAGCTCTATTTATAATATATATGCACTAATTATACTTTAAAATGAATTTTCATTTTTATTTATTATATTTCACTCATCTAATATATATGGGACTTGCTTGTACATCACATGATTTAGCGTATAATATTTTTGAGCAATCCAAGTAGTTAGGCAGGCTATTATTTGGCCATGCATGGGTTATTTTATTATTGAAGGTGTCGTGTTTTATTTACCTTTAAACATGATTGACAACTATGCTTGGGTTACATGGGTGTACATAGGAAGCTGGAGTACCATGCCCCAAGGCCCCAAGCTAGACATCGGGCAATAAAAGTCTTTTATAAACTAATATATAGCAGCAAAAAGTCGCCTGAGAAATAACTAACCTATAAATATATAGCGCTAAAAGACATTCAAGAAATAAAAGCCCAAAATTTTCTAATAAAAATTGACAAATAAAAATAATAAGTAAAATTTTTAAAAAATCTTAAAATATTTCAAAAAACTTAATAGTAAATTTAGAAATAATAATCAAGAAAAATAATTAAGAAATGGATACATTTTATAAAAATTAAGAATTATAAATATTTTATTTTAATAAATTCTCTAAAATCAATCTTTTTTATTTTGTTATGTTGTTATTCATTTTCTTTTTTCTTTTTTTTAAAAAAGGGATACATTGTGATTTCATGATATATAGTTTGTGCGGTAAATGGTTTAATTTAAAGATAATTGAAAACTGGGTGATAATTGATCGGGGGTTTTTTGAATATTTCATCTTATATATCTATTACTATATATAAAAGCGAAGTCATATAATTTCTGACATTCTATCCATAAAAGTAGGCATTCTACCTATTAAATTTGAAGTATTATGTTTATGAAGTGGTAAAACTTTTAAAAACAATGTTTTATTATAAACTATTGTAACTTTTAAGTTTCATTTCTTTTATTACATATAAAATTATAAACCGATTCAAGACTTCACCCACAAGCACTAATTCAACACTTATATTGTTTTGTATTTTAAGCGGAGTCATATGACTCCAATATAGTATTCTACCCATAAAAATAGGCATTGATCTACCCATTAAACTTGAAGTGTTATGTTTACGGAGTACTAATCATTTTAAAAGCAAGGTTTCATTATGAATTGTTGTAATTTTTAAGTTTCATTTCTTTTATTACATATAAAGATATAAACCAATTCAAGTCTCCATCCAAGGCACTATTTCAATATTTATATTGTTTCGTTAAATAAACTATCCTATAAACCATTTCGAGTTTCTCCACTATAAAATCTGGTCTCTCTCATCTATCTTCCTCATACACAACATATATAACAACCAACGCAATGCATGGGTTATAGGATCGTATTTATAATGTAAAAGACCATGATTTTGACTTTTGGTGTATGACCTCGATTTATATTAATTAATGGGCATTATAATATGCTTAATGGTAATATAACTATGGCATAAGTTTATTTATTGATTAAAAATAAATTACAACATTTGCCATCTTAAAAGGCCGACCAGGCAGGTGGTGAAGTTAGAATATTGTATTTACATGTATAGATTTTAACTAATATAATATTAGAACCGGAGGAATTCGTAATACCATCTCTCATTTTTTGTTCTAATTAATATTTCTCACAATTTTTGTGAAACTAATGAAAATAATAATTCTTCAATATTAGAGTTGTATCGACAAAATATCCGTTTACGTTTACTAATATGTGCAGCCAATTTCTGTGGTATAAGGAAGAGACAAAGTGGTACGGATAAAATCAACCAAATCACGTGGTCATTCTTCCTAAATTACATTATGGCTGTTCAGATATATAAATATTCTCAATTTATCTCTTTTTATTATTATAATATTTTTAAAATTTTATATAAAATATAATAAATAATTTAATTTTTTTAATTTTTAAAATAATACTGATATTAAAAATTAATATTTTAATAATATTTTATTTAACTCATTAAAACTAAACAGAAATGACGTCAAGAGAAATATAATTGACTTTGTTCTTTCGAGCACGGGTTTTACATGCTATTATTATTACTATTATTATTATTATTATTTCTTGTTCTAGTTCACTTTATTATTTTCTATTTTGTTATTTGACACTGCAAACGAATATATATATATATACCGCTGAACTCAATCACTTCTCCGGCAAATGTATAATTATAGCGTCCAATACATAAACTTCCCGTCCGTCTTTTGTCTCTCTCGGTATAATTTCTTCTCACTCTTTCCCCCATTACATTTTTTTTTTTTTTTTTCTGTTGATGGATCTTGAAGTTGAAGCTTCCTGGTTTTTGCAGTTTCTTCAACCCCGCTATTGTTTTCTTGTATTCTCTTTCGTAATATGTTCTCTACTGCTCTACCTGGTTAGACTAAAGCCTTACAGGTGCAACTGTGAGATTTGTCATGGTTATCTCACGTCGAATTGGTCCAAACAATTTGATAATCTTTGTGATTGGTACGCTCATCTTCTGAAAAACTCTCCTAGTAAAACCATCCACATACATGTTCTCCGAAACACGATCACTGCTAACCCCGATAATGTCGAGTATATGCTCAGAACAAGATTTGAGAATTACCCAAAAGGCAAACCTTTCTGCACGATCTTGGGTGACTTTCTGGGTCGAGGTATATTCAACGTGGACGGGGACCTATGGAGGTTCCAGAGAAAGATGGCGAACCTAGAGCTCAACAAGTCCTCCATAGTATCGTATGCATTCAATATTTTCAATTGCGAGATTAAAAGCCGACTTGTCCCTCTTTTATACTTGGTTGCCGGCAAAAAGGATGGAGTTTTGGATTTACAAGACGTGTTTCGAAGATTCTCCTTTGATTGCATATGCCAATTCTCATTTGGGTTGGACCCTAGCTGCCTCGAGTTGTCGCTACCCATGTCTGAATTCGCTGTTTCCTTTGACCTTGCATCAAAATTATCTGCTGAGAGAGCCATGTCTGTGTCCCCGCTGTTATGGAAGATCAAACGGAAGCTCAATATAGGTAGTGAGAAGAAATTAAGAGAAGCTGTTAGAGTGATCAACATCTTGGCACAGGAAGTCATAAGGCAGAAGCGGCAACTGGGATTTTCCAATCATAAAGATCTTTTGTCCCGGTTCATGGGCGCTGTAAATGATGAACCATATCTGAGAGACATCGTTATAAGCTTCCTCTTAGCTGGCCGTGACACTGTTGCATCAGCCTTGACTAGCTTCTTCTGGCTATTGGCAAAGCACCCGCACGTGGAGTCAGAAATCCGGCTCGAGGCAGACCGAGTCATCGGAGCAAACCAGGAGCTCAAAAGCTTCGAACAGCTGCGAGAGCTCCATTATTTACAAGCTGCGGTTTATGAGAGTATGAGACTCTATCCTCCGATACAATACGATTCAAAGTTTTGTCAAGAGGATGATGTCCTTCCTGATGGGACGTATGTGAGGAGAGGCACTAGGGTTACTTACCATCCCTACGCAATGGGTCGGATTGAGGAAATCTGGGGTCCAGATTGTTTAAAATTCAGGCCAGAAAGGTGGTTGAAGGATGGTGTATTCTTTCCAGCAAACCCTTTTAAGTACCCAGTTTTCCAAGCTGGAGTTAGGGTCTGTTTGGGCAAAGAAATGGCTCTGGTGGAGCTAAAATGTCTCGTTCTTTCATTGGTTAGGAGATTCCACATCGACTTGGCGACACCGGGCCGCACTCCCCTGTTCTCTCCCGGGCTCACCTCCTCTTTTAGAGGCGGACTACCAGTCTTGGTACGGGAAAGAGAAACAGCTTTATAATTCACAATATATCTATCTGTATTAAGTTTTATTCCTAAAGATTGCAAATATTGTGTGTAGCTGAGCAACAATGAAGTCGCAGGTTTTAGCGTATAAGAGAAATGTGACGTGGGATTTGATGGTCAAGTACATGGGCTACACATATCAAGTACCAGAAACACGTCTGCAGTTTGGTGTCGGCGGGACTTGTATCTTGCTGTACGTACCGTATGATTGTGCATGTAGGCGCTGGTGTTTCTTGACTGTGCAGCTAGCTAGATATATAAGACATTCCTTCATGGTATCTTTAGACTTTCTGCCAGTTTTAGTGCACTTCATAAGCTCCAAAATTTGACTTATTATATGAATATAAATTAATGTATAAAGCGTGTACTCGATCGTGTGATTCTTGTGCATATGTGTGTGGGTGTATATATTACTTAATGATGTTGTTTGGAACTTTAATCTTGGATTATCATGTATACTGCTACTCCACTAATGAATACTGAAAACCCTAAGACTGTGTACGTACCATTAGATTATTATCTGGGAATATATAATACTGCAGTCATATATGACAAGTACATATAATTCTTGATCAAGTAACTGGCCGGTCAGAATTTTGGCATTTCACCAAACAATTAAAATTCGAATTGGCCTCTGCATGCTAGCTAGCCATTGATTGGTCACTCTAGAATTTATCATTGAAACTAATTTAGTGAAGTCAGTACTAATCCCTGGCCAGAACAAAACAGTTTGATTACAACCCAGCTTAGAAGTTTTTTGTAAAGTTGTAATTAATTGGATGCTACAGTACGGAAACAGATCCTCTAACTACATCATGATCATCATGATACAATAATGGCCCATGCATGCATAAATGTACGTGACATGACCAGGTACCCAACTCCAATCATCACTAGCCTCTCATTTTCGGGAGACCTGCCCCTAATTAGAGGACTTGTGTGCCGGTCCCACATGATTACAAAGGACAAATATTCCTGAAATCCCACTCATCAGATCACATCTTTGTTTTGTGGGATACGCGACTTTAGCCTTTAACTTAGAACTGTTGATCTAATCGGACCAGAGCTTCATCAACTAGTCCTCGTCATCAATCTTTTTTCGAGATGTGAAATGATTTTAATATAAATATAAATATATATATATATATATATTAAGAAGATGACAATATATTACTCTTATTTATAACAGAGAAAAATTATTGTGATTACATCCAGAAGAAGACTGGAGTTACAAATAATGCAAAAATCTAAATCCAAATATCAAAAAAATGCAAGACCCAAAGCAATTAAATGCAAAATCCTAATAAATTCAAAACCAAAATAACATAACATATCTGCAAAGAAAATCAAGATAAACATAACCTATATCATATATACATGTTATCAACAGTGAATTACATGGAAACATGCTTCCATGCAAATAGCTCCCAAATGTCTTTGGGAAACTTATTTTTATTATTAAAGAAGAAGTCCATACCTTTAATGCCCATTTTGGCTAATTTGTAAGCGACGTGATTTGTTTCCCTAAAAGTATGATGTAGCCTCACCACCCTCAATCGAGCCATCAATCTTGCCTCATTTAAGTACCTTTGACTCCTCCAATGAACTTGCCCATCTTTCTCCCACCAATTAACCACAAGTTTCGAATTAGATTCAACCTCTATGTGGGTTATATTGATCTGAGCACATAATCTAAGACCATCTAAGAGGGCTCTGATCTCAACAATATCGTTGGAGTTTATACTATAGAACCTGGAAAAAAAAAAAAAAAGCAAAAATCATTTTGCCATCCGCATCACGGACCACCACCTCCGCTTCTACTTGGCTTGGATTACCAATATTGCTTCCATCTACATTAAGTTTCACAAAACCATGTGCGCATCCACTTCAAACCCTAAATATTCTTTCTCTGTATAGACATCTTCATTAGACCTAGTGGCTATAAAATCACATCATCTGAGCATTTGATGAATGACTTATTCGATTTTGTGTGGATAATTTGAGCCAACAAATTCTTGACTTTATAAACCACTTGCTCCCCTGTTTCAACAATCCCCTCCATTGGAGCTTCACATCGACTATATAACCATAAGAACCAGCTGATTAAAGATGGAAGAATACTGGCCAATTGCTACATTGATCTGTGAGACCGCTTGAACCTTGAATATCTATTGATGAATTTTACCACCCCATGTACAGGTTAGCCCAAATTTTAGAGCCAGCACTACCTCAAAATATTTCCAAACAATTGACCTTAATCGGAATCATTAGAGCAGATCATTTTTAATATATATATATATAATTCAAGAGTAATTACTACTTAGGTTAGATAAATGATCATCAGTCTCTAGATATTCTGNTGGCTATAAAATCACATCATCTGAGCATTTGATGAATGACTTATTCGATTTTGTGTGGATAATTTGAGCCAACAAATTCTTGACTTTATAAACCACTTGCTCCCCTATTTCAACAATCCCCTCCATTGGAGCTTCACATCTATATAACCATAAGAACCAGCTGATTAAAGATGGAAGAATACCAATTGCTACATTGATCTGTGAGACCGCTTGAACCTTGGATATCTATTGATGAATTTTACCACCCCATGTACAGGTTGGACCAAATTTTAGAGCCAGCACTACCTCAAAATATTTCCAAACAATTGACCTTAATTGGAATCATTAGAGCAGATCATTTTTAATATATATATATATATAATTCAAGAGTAATTACTACTTAGGTTAGATAAATGATCATCAGTCTCTAGATATTCTGATTTTCTTTTTTCCACTGGGTTTTTAATTTATCAACGATCCCTAGCTAGCTTATTAGTTATAATTTCTTAAATAATTAGAAGCAGTCGACAAGTTTTTGTTAAATATCGACAAACGTCCGCATAATTAGGTTAGGTTATATAGCGATCGATCAGGACTTGCTACAAATCCTACATTCCTGCTTTTATTAAAAGTAACCATTGGACCGATGAAGTCTTGGGGAGAAGTATTGGGTGGGAAAAGACGTCTGACATGATCGATGAATGAGAAATAATCTGTACAAGTGGACCTCAACATAAAATTTATTAGAATNTCCTGCTTTTATTAAAAGTAACCATTGGACCGATGAAGTCTTGGGGAGAAGTATTGGGTGGGAAAAGACGTCTGACATGATCGATGAATGAGAAATAATCTGTACAGGTGGACCTCAACATAAAATTTATTAGAATTTTTTTTTTTAGATTCACTTTTTTTAAAGAGTTTGTATGCGATTTATATATAATAGTATTATTAATAAATTGAGTAAGGAATCAAAAACCGTTAAAAATATTTTAATGGTTACTCCTTATATACATATATATACATATATATATATATCATATTGTGATTGATGGTCGGCTAGGTTCGAAGTGTTTCTAGTAGCCATCCATCCATGTGTCGTACTTAATTTGAACATATATAATTAATAGCAATTATTTGTTTCTAAATGCATGTTTTTCTTTTTATTTAAGAAAAATAGAGAAAGTAGTTAATGCTAGATCCTTCTCATGATCTGATGTCTTGTATGCATGGCTCTTTTGGGATTAAATGAATGATCTTTGGGTTCGCATGATGCATGATGATCATGCATAGAAAGCCATTAATCTGGCCGTCTGCATCTGCTCGATCTGATCACGTGAAGCATGCAACTCTTTCTTTTTCTTTTTCTTTTTCTTTTTTCTATCTTTGAACTTTTGTTCGCAATTATAGGACCGATCTTTGCGTATGATCCTAAGGTCAGGAGATTGTTTGCACATGAGTTTTCTTCTCTTTCCGCCTATATTATACCATTTTGTTTGGAGCTTGGACCTACGTAATCAGATACACCTTCAAATTAAAACTAAAAAGAATAGAGAAAGAAAGAATCTTCATGAATATTCTACTAACTTAAACATGTTGAATATATAATTTCGATCGAGTGGTTCACTTTTCCGTGCTAAAGTGAACCACTCTCTATATATTCTACTAACTAGATCTAATATATAAAGATCGAATACCCTCCGTGCTAAAGTGGGTGGCCGATTTCGTTCACTTTTCCAATATATAAATATATGTGTTTGTGTCGTGTTTAAACTTAAAAGTCTTAAAAGATGTTGTACAGGCAGGCGTATCTTTCGAATTCCTTTTCTTTTCCATTGATAACAGTCTCTGTACATGATTGGAGATCAAGTAAATTTGGCTATGTGGTTATTAATTAACCTAGCTAACTTAGCTAGCGCATTACATTTTCTGTTACACCTCGGCATTCCAGGGGAATATATAGTACTCTAGGTTCGAAACGCAAAACCCCAAAAAACCCCGAGAAGTAGAAAGAATATTGAGAAGCACCATGGGCATGGGGGAAAGATTTTTTTATGGAATAACGTACCAAATGAACGACGATGAGGACCATGAACGTAGCAGAGAATCCATCGGCTCCGCGCGCTGAGGATTGCGTCAATGGCCCCAAGGTTACGGTACTTTCCCCGTCGATCATTGGAAAAACATGCAGATCGTAATTTGGAAAACATTATTAATGCTCATGCCGAGGAAGCTAGCATTTAAGGGAAGTACAAATTAATTTTCTTGATCTGCAGCTGTTCTTAAGGTACATTAGAAGAAGTTCCCTTTTAATTTCTTCCTTTTCTTTTTTTGGTATGCAAATAATTTCTGCCAATATAATTCGTGAATGTAACCATTTGACTACGTACGCATACTTAAGTGATGAATGAGCAACCGTCTGACTGGCCGTGCTACATCTGTGGAAACCGTTCATATATAGGAGGACTAATTATTCGCTCTGAACGTACAACATGCATATGGATATTGTTGTACAATATTAAACTCGTTGGCTAGCTGTCCGGTAGCGTGAACTGTAATATTACTGATCATTGGCTGTTTGTATGCATGCAGGATTTTTATATGCATAGGGGCAGAAGGTTTTATAAAAAGAGTAAAACTTACAAACTTATAAGTTTTATACACGTCATTTATAAAAAAAAAAAAGGATCTCACTAATAAATAATAATTTTATTTCTTTTTACATTTTTTCAGGTGCCATCCACTTTTTTATAAGAGATTGTCTATTTGAGACTTATACAAATAATTTCTCTTATAAAAATTTGTAGGTATAAAAAAATTCAAAGATTAGTTAAAAGTAAGAATATTTAATATGTAAATTGATCTCAATGTTCTTTTAATATATAAAAGAGCATTAATTATCAATGGGCCGCATGTATATGATTTATGGAGAATATATAAAAGATATTTAAGATTAAAAAATTCATACTCTTTTATTATGTGAACAATAATAGACAGTGATAAATAATTACGTGATAAATTTCAAATGACTCAATTTATATAAAAATGTTTGTCAATATTATATAACTAAAGAAATTTATATACGTGATAAATAAAGAACATATAAAATTTAGATTATTTTGAGGCAGGACCAAGCAAGTTATACGTGCGTACCTAATTGTGTGTAGTAGTACCATTGGCAGTTGAAGTGGGCGCTGATGAAAAGGTCTCTTGATTGGTTAGTTGCTTTCTCACTTCCACGCATGGAATGAATCTAGCTTGCTATTTATGGACCGAAGATCCAAAATCTAAGCCACCATATTCTCGATCTGAAACAGACATTATTCTCTTGCCCCTATGTTCGTTCATCAGTCAAGATGATCTGGTTCCTCAGCATACTTTTCGCAGAGATCGGTGAGGTAAGAACTACGTACGTAGCATCATCATATATAACGTAGGAGCAGTGATGTACAGTTATATATAAGCTGATCTTTTACTCCCAATCACTGTGAGGAAAACACCACCTACTACCTTCACTTTTGAGAGACTTTGGATATTACAACAAAAGATGTTGCAAAATATGCTTGTGCTTGTGTTAAGTCTCCATCTCGGAACGATATCGTTGGCCCGTGGCCCAAATGCCGCTCATGAAAGAAAGGTACGTACGTACGTCTTTAGAGTTTGAGTACTTCTGCATGCATGGCATGGACCAGTGATTGGTTGACCAACTGGACGGTAGCTGAATCCTTCTCTCTCTCTCTCTCTCTTTTCGTTGAAAAAACAGTGTGAATTTGAAAACTAACTTTTGGTTAACAACAGCCGTACATCGTGTACATGGGAGAACTCCGGCCTGGAGCAGAAACTTCTGCCATGGACGATCACCACAACCTGCTTTCCACGGCGATTGGAGAGTACTGGATCGAACCTTGCTTCAAACTATTTGCAATATTGTTAATTCTTTGCAGTGAGCATTTCTAAATATCTGATCATTCTGTATATATACTATTAACTGATATTTAATTTTTGCAGTAAGAAAGTAGCTAGAGAATCCAGAATATATAGCTATGGAAAGAGCTTCAATGGGTTCGCAGCCAGGCTATTGCCCCACGAAGTAAAGAGATTATCAGGTCTGTATAAATAGAAATTAAGCCCGAGATCTCAAGTCCCAAGATTGATGATTTTATCATTTTCTTTGATATATATATATATAAATATATATATAATATATACATACTATATATATATGAGCTTGCATTGACTTGCAGATGAAGAAAGAGTTGTATCGGTGTTTCCAAACACATTGCGCCAACTTCATACAACGAGATCATGGGATTTCTTGGGAATGCCCACAACATTGAAAAAAAGAAACGCCATAGTAGAAAGCAATATCATTGTTGGCATGTTGGATACAGGTTGCTGTTTAAAATAGAAATATTTTCCTCCTCGACACCATAGATATACGGAAGTTTCTCTCAGACAAAAATTAACAAACTTTAACTTTTTATGATCTATTATTTTCATAGGAATTTGGGTTCAATCTCCAAGTTTTAACGATAAAGGCTACGGGCCCATCCCAGCTAAATGGAAGGGCAAATGTGTCAAGGGTGCCAACTTCACTAGCTGCAACAGGTAAACTTATTGTTCTGAGTCATTCTGCTCGTCTTAGCACGCCATGCGTGTTGTACTTGAGAGGGAATTTGCAAATTAAATTTTTATTCCGTACGTGCAGTATAGTTTTTCTCAAATCTTTTTTTTTTCTCGTGGGCTTACGTACAGAAAGGTGATAGGTGCAAAATACTTCAACCTGGACGCCAGCGACCCTGATATGGGGACTCCTAGTCCGGTGGATAACGATGGCCATGGTACTCACACTTCCTCCACTGCAGCCGGCGTACATGTCAGGGGCGCCAGTCTGTATGGCATAGCCGAAGGCACGGCACGTGGTGGCGTACCATCAGCGCGTATAGCCATGTACAAAGTATGCTGGTCCGTCGGTTGTAGCGACATGGATCTCCTGGCAGGGTTTGACGAAGCCATTGCTGATGGGGTCGACTTGATATCGGTCTCTATAGCAGGTCCGCCCAGGGACCTCTTTGAGGACCCGATTGCCATTGGAGCTTTTCATGCTATGAAGAAAGGGATTCTAACTTCGTGCTCGGCCGGGAACGATGGGCCTTACAGTAATACGGTGCAGAATGTTGCTCCCTGGATCATGACCGTGGCTGCCAGTGGCATTGATAGGCAATTCAAGACGGAGGTTAATCTGGGTAGTGGCGAGAAAATTTCTGTAACTCTCTCTATCTCTCTCTCTCTCCGTGTTTGCAATAAGCTTCAGATCACTTATAGGGTATTGTTTTATTGGTTTGTTGGCAGGGAATTGCTATAAATACGTTTACCCCAAAGAAAAAGACGTACCCTTTAACAAGTGGAGCCCATTCAGTTAATATCAGTGGAGATTTCTTTGGGAATGCCAGGTATGAGATTTTAGATTGAAATGTAATGGTGCTGAAATTTCAAAGTCACATACTTTTTGAATGGTTCTTAAAGTATTATAATTAATTATAAGTTGATGATGGATCCAATTAATAATTTGAGTGTGAAATGGTCATGATAGTGCCTGTGACTATGGGACTCTAGACAAGAATAAGGTGAAGGGAAAGATCGTGTTCTGCCAGGGAAGCAGCGGCCCTGATTACACCATCAAAGAGTTAGGTGGTGCCGGAACGATCATGGTGCTTGATGAAGAGACGGATATAGCCTTCACCACTCTAGTCCCAGGGACATTTGTCCTCCCCAAGGATGGCAAAAAGATTGATCAGTACATTAATTCCGCCAAGTATGTTTGTTAATTTCAGTACTGTGCACCTTCACATAATAGAATCGCTTTTACTTCTCTCGAACTGTGCTACTATATATATAGTCACTACCCCTAAACATTTTCAAAAAACACAATAAACCTTATTTTAAAGAAAAAGAAAAGAAAAAAAGGAATATGGCCCGTGGAAGATGTTGATCCACGACAGATGTTGCAGACAACTTTGTTCAGTAGGTGTTAGTTTGAGAGAAGGAATTGTATGTTTTCCATGAGTTTTTGTAGAAGATGTCTGGTCATTGTGAGCAGAGTTGTATCTGTTGGACAGATACCTGTTGTGAAGGGCACCATTGCATCTATAAAAGGATGTGGTGCTGCTGGATTTGACCATTGGATTCTCTTGAAACGAAATATCTGCCTCAGTAGATTTTCTCCTAATAGATGATCAACGCCCGTGTCCGAAAATATCACCATTAACCCGACCCTACAAGAAATGCTCCTAGACATAACCAACCTGACCACTGACTAATACCAAAGACGGGTCTTCACAGTATTGACCACTGAGCTCTAGTACCTCGGGATGAATTGATTGCAGGAACCCTCAGGCTGTAATACAAAAGACAATAACTCTTAACATCAGTGCTCCTTTTGTGGCTTCTTTCTCCTCCAGAGGCCCTCAGTCAATCAACCTCAACATCCTTNCTCTCTCTCTCTCTCTCTCTCTCTCTCTCTCTCTCTCTCTCTCTCTCTCTCTCTCTCTCTCTCTCTCTCTCTCTCTCTCATGTACTAATTGCCAATGGACAGCCTGACATCGCTGCACCAGGACTAGACATATTAGCTGCTTATTCAACACTGGCATCAGTAACAGGGGATCCAACTGATAAGCGTCATGCTGTGTTCAACATAATATCAGGAACATCTATGGCTTGCCCTCACGCAGCAGCAGCTGCTGCCTATGTCAAGTCCTTCCACCCTGACTGGTCTCCTGCTGCAATCAAGTCTGCTCTCATGACTACTGGTAAGACCTCGGATCCTAAACTAAATATTCTGAAGTTTTGGACTCCTTTGATTCACTTGTTTGGCCTGTTCATATCTACCTCTAGTCCTACGGTTCCTTTTGTTTTCCTTCAAGTTATAATCAGTAAATTAAATATTAATTGCTTCTCTCTTAACCAAATTCTGGCTGCTTCTTATAAATTAATCCAAGAAACCCATTTGAAAAGAAAGTGCAAGTGCCAAATTCTCCAAAGTCCAATTAACTGTTCGATATTGTGGAATATGGCTAATAGCTCATCCGTCTTGAGTTAGATATGATGACTGTTATAGCAGCAGATTAGACACCACAAAGGAAGGATTCGCCTCAATCTAATCTATCGGCAACGAAATTTTTTTTACCAAAAATCTATTTGTTGAGTCTATTTTTGTTGCCTCAGCCCTCAGCAATGTGAAAAGCTTACTTGATCAATCTCTCCTCGGCTTTGACAGTACAGTGTATGCTTTTGAAAAATATTGTCAAAATCACTAAAGCCTCTCTCTCTCTCTCTCTCTCTCTCCACCTCCATCATATAGCCACCCCTATGCGAATTGAAGACCACGATGCCGCGCTGGGATCCGGATCGGGACAGATAAATCCAGTCAAGGCAGTGCACCCTGGTCTCATCTATAACATTTCCATCAGCTCCTATGCCAGTTTCTTGTGCAAGGAAGGCTACAACGGCACATCCCTCGATCTAATTTTTGGAGGCAAAAAGAAACATAACTGCTCAGAGTTCAAGCCTGCACAAGGCACGGACGGCCTTAATTACCCTACAATGCATGCACAGCTAATGGGTGCGAGTTCAGACATTTTTGCCACCTTCCACCGGACTGTGACCAACATGGGTAATGGTAACTCGGTGTACAAGGCAAAGGTGACATCACCAAGACGTCTTTCTATTAGAGTTTCCCCGGCAACTTTGAAGTTTAGCAGGTTACACGAACAGATGAACTTCAAGGTCGAAGTGAAGGGCAGTTTTAAGCGGAATGGGACTGAGCAGTTACTGTCGGCTTTACTTGAGTGGAATGACTCCAAGCACTGTGTGACGAACCATATCCTTATTTATAGGCCATTAGCTTAAGTCTGTTTAGTGGTAGTCATGCGTGTAGCTAGTTATTAGACGCTTCACTTTCTGTAACCAAGTTGCAAATTAGTTTTCCAATTCGTTCATTGAATTTCTTCTACTGTAACTCATGATTTAATTGGTAAAAAGATGCCTCTGCGAATGAGAGATATTTCCCTTCATTTTTACCTATAAAGAAATATTAAAGTCGGTACATCTGGCAATTAATCATTTCACCATCCCTGAAACATTCACAGCCGATTACAGACTAGAGGTCTACTGGTTAACAAAATGAAGTCCAGAATCCTGCTGAACATGGAAACAGAATGGATAAACAAAAATGAGAGGTTAAATCCCAGAAAGTCAACCTCGTCAATTAACTCCTCTCGTGATCTGGCTGCAGAAGGAATACAAGCCATTAAGTATAATGCCCATCGCAAACGACAGCATCGTTCCAATTTAAACATATGCTCAATTCCTCGTTGTAGCATTTCTTGTAAAACTCCGGTCCGGGCTCGGAGAGTTACTTTTTTTCATTTAAAACCATATCTCACAATACATATAGACTCCAAATTCTTAATGCCATATAAAAATTATTGTTTCAAACCAACTACCTTAATATAATCAACCTCTCAAAATACTAAGTCACCAGAACACGACAAAATTACTTAATAAGATTCGTCAATAATTATAAAAACCTTCTACACTTAATCAACTATGCTTAAATTATCTCACCCATGCTCCATAATCTGGATCCTCAACTGAAATATTCAAATTATCTGAAAAATATTATGAAAATAAAGAATGAGTTACCAACAATTCCGTAATCAAAGAACATATACTAGTATATAAATATAAGCATTTACAGAGTTCAAAATGCAGAATCAAAACATTTACTTTCAAAATGCTGAATTGGAACATGTTATCAAAATATTAGAGCCAAACTTTCAAAAACATTCTTATTTAAAAACCTTTTGGCATATCATAAATTGAGACATCATCTTCATATCATATCAGAGCATCACATCAGGACACATACCATGGTTAACCCCTGTGGTAGGGTTATAAACCACCATTATACTCGTGGCGGGGTCGTATGCCACTATTATACATGTGACGAGGTCGTATATCACTATTATACTTGTGGCAAAGCAGTATACCATGTTTAACCCCCGTTGTAGGGTTATAAACTACCATTACACCCGTGGCGGGGCCGTATACCACTACTATACCCGTGGCAGGGGCCTAAAGGAAACATAACAGAAACAACATCAGAACCAAACTGTAATCAGATACAAAATAAGAAATTTATGTCAAGATTTTCAGATGCTACATCATATCAAAGTAGAATACTTAACAGATTCAGATCATTTCATGCATTCAAAAACATATTCAAAACATCTTCACATCACATGCACAAATTTTCATAAATTTTATATTAGCTCTTTCTGAATAGTTCAGAAACAGAATGTCAAAAATTTTACTCATGTCTACAACAGTCATGACAAAAATATTTTTCTCTTAAATACAAATTTCATAAGTAATGCAGAACAAATAACTGAGTTTGTTTCAAATTCCTTTTCAAAACATATCATGCACATTTTCATAAAATCAACCTCAGTCATTTCTTTTATGCAAAGTCTAGTATAGGAGCCCCGTTTACTTGTAGTTCTTAACTTTTTAAAAAATTTCTACAATAGTGCCGAATGAATATTAATAGTCACCTATAAAATAGACACATAACTTACTTAAATCTCTAATAAAACACGTATTAGATATTTGAGCTTGAAATACTAAAATAACCTATTTTTCCTAACAATCTAAACTTTTCGTAACCTTAAATCACTATCACTTCCCAAATTCATCGATATCCACTTAATTTCTCTGTCTAATATTTTAAACTCTAAATAATTTTCTATGAAACCAATTCTATGGCCAATGTATTTACTCAATCAACTCTAAGCCCACCTCCAGCTTAATATTTACTATACATAATTATAACAAAATCTATTACAGAAAACATCAAAACTTTATTTAATAAAATAGACTTAATCATATCTAAAGCGTTCAAAATAAAATTAAACACTTATTACTGAAATTCATTTATAAAAATTTTGATACTAAATAATATAATAATAAGTAATAAAATTTAAATCCCTAACTATCTTCTGTAATAATATTTATACTTAAACAAGGCTTTCACAGAGTAAATCAAAAACCAAGCCAAACGTATAACCAGCCTACTTACAAGGGTATTTTGGGAATTGATCATAAATATGTATGGGCTCTTTGGAAAATTGAACTTTACAAACAACTTTATGGAATCACAACCATCCCGTACCAAAATCGTGCAACAGGGACTACACTCACAGAGAGAGCAACTCATGACAGAGAGGGAGGAGGTCAGCGAATCTGGGGTGACGAGGGCTTCGTTTTGGTCGTGACTTCCGTTGCATGACAATCGAGCTGTGAGGTGGGAGAGAGAGAGAGAGAGAGAGAGAGAGCGAGTTAACGTGAGGGAAAGATAGAGAAAGAGAGACGAAGAGAAATAGTGGAAAGAATCGGCGTGGCTTACCAAGAGAAAAACGACAGACCTGGGGTGGCACGGCCAATGTTTTCTATTGCTCTTCTAGGTGGTTCTTGCTTGTTTCGTCTTGGGTTTCGAGGCTGAGCAACTGGGCGGCAATGTTGGGGCTCACAGTGGAGAACGCATGCTCTATTATCATGTGGTGGAATAAAGCCTTTTGTGGTGGTATAACTGGGTGGGTAGTGGTCTACAAGGAGAGTCTCACGATGAAATTGATGTGAAGGAGCATGTGGTTGGAATGGGTGCGTGGTGGTGCAAGGCAATGGCTGGGTGGCTTGGGTGGAACTGTCGTGCATGGTGAGGAAAAGAAACCATGCTCTATTTTAGGTGCTTGAAACAGGGGACATGGAAGCTTGTTGGGCGTTTAGGACACGACGGCTAGGCTATTTTCATGGTGGTTCAAGGCTGGCTACGAAGGTTAGACATGGGGCTTCACAGTGCACTTTCCTTGCAGTGCCATGGAATGCTCCATTGTCTCATGGTGCAACGATTTTTCGTGAGAAGGGATGGTAGCGCACGGTGGGACTTTGGGCTTTGATGATGGTGGTTGTTGTTAGCAGAGGCTAACCATAGTGCATAGGTCTCTCTATGTATGTGTGTGTGCAGTGGCTTGCAGTTTTGGGATTGAAGTGGAAGAGCTATTGTAGGTTCTATCATGGAGGATGAAGCTCACAGCGTGAAGGATGGCAACAGAGGAGTAGAGATTCAGGGCAGGAAATGGTGTCAGCAAAGTGGTGGTTGGCAACAACGACGAAAGGCAAATCACCAAAGGAAAAAATAGACGAGAAAGTGGCGAGAGAGAGGGAAACCAAAGAATCTGAGTGGGACTGTGTGAGTTTGGTCACAAAAATCACACACATATATATAGAGAGAGAGATTCTAGAGGTTGAGAAAATTTTTGAGAGGGGAAAATGGGCAGAGAAAGAAATGGAGAAAGAGAGGGAATCAGGAGAGAGAGAGTGACGGGGAGGAGATGGAAACTGAGAGAGGAATGACTCTTACCAAAATTGTGTTGTTTACTTCAACGAGCTAGATTTTCTGCGACTTGGGCCTGGGTTAGGCTCGGGTGTTACATCCATCCCCCCTAAAAAACCTTTTGTCCTCGAAATTTGCAGCACTTAAAGCAAAGTCTAAAATACTTATCTATCACATTTTCCAATCCTATCTTAATCATTGATAATTATGTCAAACCTAATATTCCAAGATTCTAACTTTTCAATATTTTTCACCCGTTGCCTTAAATACCTCATAATCCTCTTGGCATACACATTCACGCACCTAGCGTCGATCTTCATGCACCTTGGGATCCAGTTCAAGCCTAAAATATACACCTCAACAATAGAATTACCGGCCTAATAGTAACTCCCACTAGACATACATACTTGCGCACATTGTATTGATTATCATACACTTAAGTGTCCAAACCAATTCAAAGTGTAAACTTCCACAACAAGTTCGATTAAATGCCTAGTAAAAATTCTCACCCAACTTCTTAACCTAACTTCGTCTGAAATAGTACATAAAACTCTTAAGCTCATATTGATGGTAAATAAAAACTCTCCAAAGTTCGGGGTCCTTAATCTCACACTCAATTCACGAAGAAGTCCAACTTATTAGCTCAAGATCCCTAAAAATCTCTCGTGCTTATAAATCCTCAAACTTGAAATCTATAGCCACAAGATTTAAAACCTATGTGATCTCAAGTCGCAACTAATTTCCCAATAATCACTTACTCTCAAACCATCTTATTACCAAAAACTACACTTTTGTTGCGCACTCTGATAATTTTGCAAAAATTTCTAAAACCAAGATCCATAAATACATCAGCGCAGAATCTAATCCATTTCAGCATCTACCAAGATAACTTTTACCACACTTTGATAACAAATAGATTTCTTTTCTACCAAATCCATGCACACTCACTTATACTTTTAGATACCCTCTTTCATTCTCAACGGCAATCAATAGGCATTAAATACACATTTATGTCTGATGACCACACACTACTACCCACAACATCCTTACCATCCTTTTATTTTGGAGTGATTCAAGAACTCAGAAATCCATATGCTAAGTGGAGCTCATGGGTGAACAAGGTTGTGTAGTCATAACGAAGTGGTCGGAAGCTAAAGATGAAGAGATGTAAGTTGAAATTTCTTGTAAGCGATCGGTGAGAGAAAATTGATATAATAAATGAAGTCGAATTAAGGCACCAAAGGTGTGCTTCGCCAAGTGACTATGGAATAAATTGAATTACAATGATGTAGTTGGGTCCAAAGTTGATTCTTCTATAACCACAAAAAAAAAAAATTATAATTAAAGTTCTTAACTTTTTGTCAAAAAAAAAAAAAAAAACCCTCCAAAGTTTGTAAACTCCAATAGAACATTTTGCAAAGAACTAATGGCAGGATCTTTTTCAAGAAATGTTAGACGTACGTGTGTAAGGAGAGGTCTAAATGGTTGGAAAGATCAAGTCGGCATCAATTTGAGTGAATCTCAAGGGTAGCAGAAATTAAATCGTAGGAGGTAAAGAAAGTTCAAATCATTTCGTCAGCCCTTAAAAAAAATAGACGAGCTCCAAAAATCCAAAACCCAATCCCAACCAAGTAAATAATCGCATCTACAAATCTCAACCCAACGATAGAGATTTAAGTGCTCATCACCACACCTCTACTGAGCATTCGTTCTAGTGGTAACTAAAATCGATCTCAAAGACCAGGTAGGTCCACCAAAATCATAATCGAAATAGACTCCAATCCTAGCTGGTCTACCCAATCATATTGTAAACTTAGATCTATAATACTTCCTAAAGTTTGTAAAATCTATAATCTTAAATCAAAAAAGAATAATTTCTTTCTTAAAATCTACCAAATCTATAATCTCAACTTTGATAATAATTATTTGCCCAAAATCAACAACTTCACAAAGTCTCAACACTATTATCAAGCTCTCCCAATACCCAATCAACATGACATGAAAAATCCATTGGTTAAGGTCGTCCGACAGTTCATTAAAATATAAATTGCGACACTTGATCAAAGCCTACATAATGAAATTCACATAATCTGAAACCTTCAATCATATCCATCATATCCAAACTCCTTTCTTACAATCAGTAATCTTAAACTTGACATCGAAGCAAACTTAAATACTATTTTTTATTTTTTAGAATCTAAACCTCGTATTATAGTTTGCAAAACCTCTAACCTAGCTTTCGACCAAGTTTATGTACACCTTCAAAATCTAAACATGAAATCTTATCAAAATCATTTCCTACAATCCACAGAATAAGCCTAATGGATCTAAAACTCCAAATGTCGTGAAAACCATTTCTTAAATACTAGAAAATCTAAAACCTCAAATCTCATCAAAATCATTTTTAAAGTATGTAGAATCTCTAAACCTTCGATTTCCAAAAACTCAATCCATAAAGTTTGCAGAATATCAAACCTTAAATTGCATCAAACTCCTTATTATAGTTTACTTAAAATCATGTCTCACAGTACATATATAAACTCCAATTTCTTAATGCCATATAAAAATTATTGTTTCAAACCAACTACCTCAATATAATCAACCTCCCAAAATACCAAGTCATCAGAACATAGCAAAATTGCTTAATAAAATTCGTGAATACTTAGAGAGAGAGAGAGAGAGTGAGAGAGGTTGGGAACATTTGTGAGTGGGGAAAATGGGCAGAGAAAGTAACGGAGAGGGAGAGGGAATCGGGAGGGAGAGTGACGAGGAGGACAGGGAAACTGAGAGAGGAATGACTCTTACCAAAACGGTGTCGTTTACTTCAACGGGCTAGATTTTTTGCCACTTGGGCCTAGGTTGGGCTCGGGTGTTACATTTCCCTGAATAAATCAACCACTCGGAAAATAACACATTCTTGAATAACCACTCTTTTCTCTTCCTTTGAAGATTGACATGTTGACCCAAACATATTTTCCGGTCACATCACATTGCACCTAAAGAAAACCTAGCTAGATGACTAAGAAAGTCTTGAATACCTGGGGCGGTCTCAGAAATGGACACCAGATTACATGCTGGCAACTGTTCCTTCAAAGGAATTCATCGATTAAGTGCTGCAGGCTGGCTCCAAGGGTTTCTTTAGAAATAGGCACTAAGCCCGTGTAAAAGCTAAGAAATACACAGCCTACTTTGCTATTCTTCACCTTGACTTAATCTCAACAATGCATCTGACATTGATGACCATGGAGATTCTTTAGCTTTGTCAGTTCCTTTCTCCTCTTTCTTGCTTCTGCTGCAGCAACCGCATCAATTAGCTTCTTACCCGGGAAAACTGCTGATTCTTGCTTTTCTGGCAAAGCACTTGCAATAGGACGGGCTTTAGAAGTTGTTTCAATATTGGGAGCATAAGCTGATTGGGACATGTTCTCGTGCTTGATGGTAGATACAGGTTGGGAACAATCTGGTGATGCAGGTGTATATAGAATATCCTCAGAGTTAGCTCCTGTACGCTGACTAACTCCATCCAGAGGGAACCCAATTGGGGTCTCATTAAAGTCATTAGCAGGTCTGGCTTCTGATGAGCCTGAAGCTTCTGTCTTTACTTCAATGGGCAAAGAGCAATGGCGGTTTTCTACATGTGCAATAAATTTTGAAGATGAACTGGCATTATGGTTACTACGAGAAGTTTCGCTTTGTTCGTATTTCATACCATTAGAGGGCAGAGGTTGGAGTCTGTTCCCAGGACCAGGAAGAGGGAAGAACCAAGGACATGGCAATACATACAATGGTGCTCTTTGCCCATTGACATCTATGCGGTTTTCTTCTTCTTGAGAGGTATCAGGCCTACAAGCAGCTGGCATGGGCATGTTTGACGGAATGACAATGGCACTTTGCCTCTCATATTGTGATTGAACACGATTTGAAGATTGAATGACAGAAGGCCATAGAACAGGCAGAAATGGAGGGTGGTCGTACAAGTGCCACAGACAGTTCCTGGATGAAGAGAGAGAGGCTGCCACATCAGCTGAATGATGCTCACCTGGAGTTTCCTCAACCACAGCCTTTCTTACCTTCGCCATCTGCAAAATCAGAGAGCATGTCAAAATATGTGGATATTCTTACAACATTAAACATTCCCAAAATATCAACAACTTGCCTGTTGCTTTAAGTGCTTATTTGTGGTCTCCAAGGACTGATGCTCTTTCAAAGCCAACTCCTTGTCCTTCTCATTATAAATGTCACAAAAGATGATGAAATTAATGGGATGCTTACACAAGTTTGAGAGAAAAAAAAAAAAAAAAGGTGTAAACTGCCCTTCTCCATGATCAGAGAGAAACAGAGAAGTGAAAGAAGATATATAAGAATATATTAGGTGGACTATTCCCTACCCTCTTCAAATTTTCATTCTCCCGTGCTAGATCAGCAGCTTTCCTGGTTAAATCCTCACACAGAGCCTGGCCCACCAAGGGAGGGGAAAAAAGTAAGAGGATGATTCTCACTAAAACTTTAATATGAAAGCATTGAAGACAGGACCCATATGAAATTCAGAAAAACAAACTTCAGTGATTAAGGTCTAGTTGAAGTAAAACAGTATTTTTTAATACAAAAATTTGTCATTACCACATAATGAATGCATTTGTTTCATCAATGATGCAGCATGCAAGATGTGATTAATTTAACGTATCAATGCAATCCTGTGCTTTCACACATAATTACTAGAAAGTTTGTGCTTGTTAAGAAAGGCAAGGATTTATTTATTCTTCTTAAGGAAGGAATACTTCGTTTAACCCACTTATAGAGCTAACTTAATTATTTGGTAATTTTTTAATGGTGACGACACATGTTATACTTTTACATTATGGCTAGCATATTTTCACTTGACTTAACAAAGAAACCATTTTTTTCACCTACTTTAAGCACCCAAAAGCAGTTCAAATCATGTATTTAGCTTTGTGGCGGCTAAAAGCAAAGAGTCCAATTTTATTTTATTTTTTTATAAGGGCATCAATTTTTATAAACCGGATTTTTATTTTCATGATTTTATGACGTAAAATGGGCTTTCTTAGGTTTTCACAACATATGTTTCAGTGTTTCATTTTGGAAGAATTGCAATGATGTAATACAACATAAGGAATGTTTTTCAATTAGCATGAAATCAATTATTCATATTGTACATCTAATCTTCGATAAAGTCGCATGATTTGAATAGTCTATGTTAAATAACTAAAGCATAAGGCTTATAGAAAGATCAATGTCTAGATTACTAGATTACTAGCAAAACATAATGAGAACACTTAAGAATAACAATGGCTGTCCATTATTAATGCTGGATTAGTTTAGCAAGATACTATAAATGCCTGTAAGAAGTGCAACTTGGAGTATCATAATGATAAAAATAAAAATAACAATAAATACTGCATTTCAAGTGTTCTTGGCCTATATTAAGGATAAGGCTAGATCTCACTAAGGTCATTATCTCTATTTCTAGTTGCTTACCTGCCTACGACGAATTGTCTGCCTAGCTGACTCTCTATTTGCCAATACCCTGCGTATTCTCTGTTCTTCCTTTTCAGCCTGAACGGGAAAGGCTCAATAAGATGCAGTAACAGAACAGAACTGCTGAGGAAAACCTCAAAAATTGTACTACCTCAGTCAACTTTCGTCTTGTTTTACGAAAAACAAATGGTGCATAACTTCTGTTGCAATTGGGAGTTGATTTGGCCAATTTAGAATCCTGCTCAGCCTTCACTTCTGTAATGCCGGGAACCTGCTTAGCCTTTTCTCGTTCTATCAACACAATTGGGCGTATCTTTTCACATTGCTGCTGACTTGCTTCTGCACGATCCTGCTATAAACAAAAATATTTCTCAAGTCCTGCACAAAATAGTGCGACTTGGTGACAGTGCCATAGATATTTCAATCCAGATTTTACTTACTTTGCCAACCAAATACAGACATATAAATCTAACAACCTAATGATAAAACAAAAGTGAGGACAAGTGTTCAAAAAATTGGGACTGCTTCTACATTCTGTATCATCTTTGTTAGCTGTCTAGCTCAATATTCAGAGATTTTAAACAAGAAATTTCAAAATCTAAGTTTGATCGTCTTTCCAGATTTGGAAGATCTGGCCAAAGAAGGTGATAGTCCTGTAGATTCGTTCCCATGGAATCCCTATAGATGAGTTAAGGTAGAAACATTCATTAATATGTCTTTTCTTTAGCGGGTCTGTGTTCAGTATACCTGCCCTAGTGAATTGCATAGTAAGGATATTTATTTACCTCCATGAAAGGGAAAGGCCGGACTCTATCATTTCAATTTCCACTTTTTCATATCTGATTGGTTTTCATTTAATAATTAATACTCCTCCATAATTTTCAGCGAAATGTGCGGCTAGTTCAAGCTCTTATGAAGTATCCCTCACCTGTACTATTACGAAATTCTAATAGAAATACAAAATCATCTCGGTTCCACCTTTTCTTTTTCATTACATTTAAAGGCATATTATACAAAAGGGTTCTAACTAACTTTTATATATTTATTTACGTTTTGGCTTCTAACTAACTTAAAAGAGGGTAAGAGTATCATCAGTGTCAAATTCAAAAAAAGAAAAGAAAGAGTATTTGTCAGTGTCTTACTAAATGTGGATATTATTAGGGGCGTTATCCGCATGATGCGGGGCGGGGTTCACCCACCCCCGTTTCCAACCCCACTCCAGAGGCGGGGCAGGGGCCCCCCGCACTAGTACCCGGGGGTGGGGTTGAAACCGCACCCCGCCCGCCCGCCC
>QEOT01008550.1:41407-82786 GCA_003123785.1 Pterocarya stenoptera | reverse complement strand
AACAAGACTATCAAATCTTTGGCAGCAACTTTGTCACGGACAAAATGAAAATCTATCTCAACATGCTTGGTCCTTGCATGAAATACTGGATTGGCTGACATATATGTTGCACCTATGTTGTCGCACCAACGAGTTGGCACATGTGAGAGTGTAACTCGTAGATCATGAAGAAGGTACTGAATCCATTGTAATTCGGCAGCAGTGTTGGCGAGGGCCTTGTATTCTGCTTCGGTGCTTGATCGGGACACGGTTGGATGTTTGCAAAAGCTCCAGGAAATTAAGTTCTTGCCAAAAAAAATGTAATACGCACCTGTGGAACGACGACCATCAAGGCAACCAGCCCAATCTGCATCGGAAAAGGCTTCAAGATGTTGAGTGGATGACTTAGTGATAAGAAGTCCATGAGATAATGTATGCTTGAAATATCAGAGTATGCTCTTCACGGCCTGCCAGTGTAGCTTAGTTCTTAGTTGGGCGATGCATAAATTGGTACATACGGTTAACAGCAAATGCCAAGTCGGGACGAGTGAGTGATAAATATTGCAGTGATTCAACAGTGCTTCGAAAGAGAGTTGTATTGGGAAAGGGATCACTGTCATAAGCTGATAGAGAATGAAACGATGCCATAGGAGATGAGATCGGCTTAGCTTTAAGCATTTTCGTGGCCTTTAGTAAATCAAGCACATACCGTTGCTGAGATAAAAGAAGACCCTCTAGTAGTTGTTGCACCTCAATACCGAGAAAGAAGTTGAGATCACCGAGATCTTTAACAGCAAAGTTATTTCGCAGAAGGGCAAAGAGCTCATCAATAGCAAATGAGACCGAAGAGGTGATGATGATATCAACATAGATAAGAATAAAAATGGTCGTGGATACACTATGAAAACTAAATAAAGAGGAGTCGACTTTGGATGCATAAAATCCAAGGTGAATTAGATAAGAACTCAATCGTGAAAACCAAGTCTTCAGGGCTTGTTTGAGACCATAAATTGCTTTGTTGAGCCAACAACCATGAGATGGATATAATGGATGTGAAAAACCAGGTGGTTGGGTCATATATACCTCTTCAGAAAGTGACCTATGGAAAAATGTATTTTGAATATCAATTTGGCGCATGGCCCAACCAGTGGAATAAGATAGTGAAAGAACAGTTCGTATAGTGGTTGGCTTAACCATAGGACTGTATGTTTCCCCATAATCCAAACCGGCTAATTGATGAAATCATTTAGCCACTAGCCGCGCTTTGTAACGCTCAAGAGATCCATCATATTTTCTTTTGAGTTTGAACACCCATTTGCATCTCACTACATTCTTAGCTGCATGAGAGGAAACAAGAGACCATGTGTTGTTTCGAAGTAGAGCATTAAACTCATCTTGCATTGCAGCAAGCCACTCTGGTATTTTAACTGCATTAGTGAAGCAGGTTGGTTCAATTATTGCAACTGTTTCAGCAAGTAACGCTCGGGAATGGGATACCAAATTGTGCCATTTGTATGTTGGCGAGGTCTGAACACATTGGCTTGAGACTGAGTAATCATGGGGTGAGTATGAGTAGGCGTTGGTGCTTGAGGTATCTCAGTGACAGGAGGAGCAGGGAGCCAAATTGTAGGTGACTGAGTCGATGCCATTAGAGGTGATGAAACAGTTCATGGATTAAACACATCTAAGCTTGTTGGAGAAGTGAGTAAAGGTAATGGTAAAATTGCATGACCTGGTGATGAAGATTGAGATGTGGACCTGCAAATAGGAGAAGAAAACGGAAAAGATGATTCATCGAAAATAACATCACAAGAGACGTAAATTGGGTTGGTGTTAGGATTTAAACATTTGTAACCCTTATGATGCATGCTATATCTAATAAATACACATGGAGAGGAACGAGATTGCAATTTATTGTTGTTGTAAGGTCAAAGATGTGGATAGAATGCGCACCCAAAAATCTTGAGAAAATTATAATCCAAACTGCACTTGTATAATTTTTCATATGATGATAAATTATTGAGCACAGCAGTAGGCATGCGATTGATAAGAAAGCATACGGTTTGACAGGCTTCATCCCAAAATTTCTTTGGTAAGGAGCTGTCGGTGAGAAGAGCAACTGATGTTTCAATGACATGCCTGTGTTTTCGCTCAGCACATCCATGAGTTTGAAGATGAGTATGGAGGGACCAATACTCACCATCCCAGTCGAACTGGAAGCATTTAATTTTAGTATCAAATTGTCTTTCAACAAGCACTTGAATTCTTATAAATGTGGGATAAACATCATATTTGCTTTGAATCAGATATGGCTAAGTAAATCTAGAAAATGCATCAATAAAAGAAATATACTATTTATTTCCAAGATGTGAAACAACTGGTGATGGACCCCAGACATCACTAGATATTTAATTCTAAAGGAGATGAAGACATGTGCATAGAAGAAGAAAATGGTAACTGGCGGCTTTTAGCTTGCAAACATGCAAAGCATGGAGCTTTGGATTTATTGGTGGAAACTGGAAGCTGAAATTTGGAGATGACATGCCAAACAGTTTGAAAAGCTGGGTGACCCAAGCGACGATGCCAATTGACATTTGTTGTGCGTTCACCGACAAGTGCTTGTTTTATTGAACTGGAAGGAAGCTAATATAGACCATTTTTAAGATGCCCTTGAAGGATTATTTTCTTTGTGCTACAATCCTTGATCACAAATAGAGATGCATGAAATTTGAAAAAGACGAAATTGTCATGAGCAAACTTACTAACTAAAAGAAGATTTTTAGTAATGTGAGGAACATGAAGGAGATGTTTTAAAACAAAGGAACGAGCGGAAGTGCAAATGAGAGAGGAGCCAATGTGATCAATTGACAAACCTGAGCCATCACCAACACGCATCTGATCAATACCGCTGTAAGGTTCTGCAGGCAAGTTGAGATTGGAGAGATCATTGGTTAGGTGATGGGTTGCACCGGTATCGGGATACCAATTCTCATCAAGGGCATTTTGTTGAGAAGTATAATATGTTTGAGGGGTCTGAGATGGGGCTTGTTGAACAGCATGGTCAAACCTGTAGTGACAATTAAGAGCAATATGACCCACCTTGTTGCAAACCTAGCATGTAGGGCAATGGCCATTGGAAAAGGTACTCATTGATGGGGAATTACAACCCTTACTATGACCACGTTGGCCACGACCACCAGTGTTATGTCGGCCACCAGAGTTGTTATAGTAGTGCCGTTGAGTTTTACCTTAATTTGGATGATTGTGGGAAGCCATATTGGCAGAGGACATGGCAAGATCAGTGGGAGTCTGATGTTGCTCAATGCGCTGTTCATGCGTAAGAAAATGTCCATACAATTCATCAAGAGGCAGAGGATCCACACGAGTTGTTACGGACATGACAAAGATCATATTCAATCCCTGAACCTGCAAGTAAATAGGAGACAGTTTCATAAGAATTTAATGGTTGGCCAGCAGTAGCAAGTGTATCACTGAGGACTTTCATTTTTTGAAAGTACTCAGGTATGGTAGAGGATCCTTTCTCCATAGTGGCAAGTTGATAGTGAGTGCGAGTGATACGAGTTTGAGATTGAGAAATAAACATTCTTTCTAGAGAGAGCCAGAGATCACGGTAAGTGGTGCAACCCATGACATGTGAGAGGATATTTTTAGATAGGAAAGATATGAGGGTACTGAGAATGATCTGATCTTGTTGGTTCCAATGTTGAAATGCTGGGTTTGAAATGGTGGCAGCAGTACTTGAGGTAGATGTTGGATTGGGTATGTTGGAAGGTGGAGGAGGGTTGGTGCCATCAACAAAGCCATAGACATGCTGGCCATGTAGATAATGAGTGATCTGAGCACGCCAGAGAAGGAAATTCTCGTGGGTTAATTTGATGGTTAACAGATGATGAATATTGGTGAGACTAGCGATGGGGACAGAGGTGAAATTCTAGGTTGGCTGTGGGTGGGTTTCAGTAAAAGAAGGTGGTGAGGATAAAGGGCTTTCCATTGGAACGGAGAGGAGTGGTAAGTCTTGGTGGCTCTTGATACAAAGTTAGAATATTCAAATAAGATATTGGTATGTAATCTCCCTTTAACTTCATTGCAGGAGTTGACGTTGATATATATAGATTATAAACAGAGGAGTTTGTTACAAGAGATTGCGGCTAGCTAAAACCATACTACACCAAGATATTTAAATACAAAAGGTTGTTGAGAAATCTTCATTATTTGAATTTATGTTGTTGTTGATCATTTTCGGGATTCTCGGAGATAGCTTCAACAGAATCTCTAACAATAGCTAGTCTCGAAATAGTACACCAAAACACACTAGTATCGAAAAATTCTATTTTCAGTACTTAAATCGAAATGATCACCTAATGGAATGTAAAAGATTGGTTAGTTCCCTTCTTTTGACTTTTCTTTGCTTAAGTTGTCAAGCAAAAAAGGAACACCGAAAACATGCATAATTGCATTTTAGAGAAGTATAACCCAAAAAATGATAAACTTATAATTATTTTATAACTCTACCTAAGACGAATGGTAGTCACGTAAAATTAAAATTATTTTTTAATAAAGTTGCCTAATTACATTGGTTAATTTAAAATAAATTGTAAAATAGTTATAAAAAAATTGTAAACGTATCATTGCCCGTATCGCCCACCAGCCTTAATAAGAACATGTCTGGAAAGTAGATCAGACCGACCATTTTATATATATATATTGTCCAACGCAAAGATTGTGGTGTATAAGAACGTGAAAGTGTTTGTCACACATACAGAGTTTCTTGAATTGTCAATTTTACACAAAACTACAATTTGTCAATGGTTCATATACGATGCAAGGGCCTTTTTCAGCAGTTCCCAACCTGGGAAAGGCAGGCACAAGTGGCCGGTGGGTTTTTAGCTGTTAGTCTCGTCGTCATCCAACGATGGGTTTTATTGCCATGTAATGATGGGACCCACAAGTGTTTTCAACAAAAGCAACAGCACGTTGGGTTGGGTTCTCAAGTTTCCACATAGCACCACTCGAAGGGCAATTGCTGAGTTGTGTGCATGTGGGAACTCTTTAGTCCTCGTGGTCAGATTTCAATGACACTTGCTTTGGCAAAAGGTAATGGGTAAAGAGCGAGCTAGCTAGCATTGAGAGAATTGGCCTTTTTTTAAGGCAATGTAATTGAAAATGACCCACAAACAGAAACAATCTGGACCATTGATTTGGTCAAGTTCACACCCAAATTCCACACCGCCCACACCCCCCCCCCACAAAAACAAAAAAAACCAACCCACACCCACATAGATTTTGGGCGGTGAAGTGCTGTCCTGTGAGATGATGAGTCACTTATCATTTATAATAACCACAGTAATAAGAACAGTAGAGAAGAGCTGCATTTTGCGACAAATGATGAATTGGGTAATATATATGTGGCAAATAATAATTGGGGTCGGTGACTTGCAGAAAAGCTTCCAGACAGCAATTGCGGTTTTCTTGTACACTTATCAGTATAAGAATTATTATTATGAACATATGATAAGCATGACCTCAAAAAGGCACGATAACTTAGTTGATTTGGGCAATGATGATAAGTCTTTGAAGAAAAGCCACCAAAAAAATGCCTACACAATGATTGATTTCTCCAAGAGCATGGGGCACTTATCATCTATCTGTGACCAAAACTTGCCGGAGCTATAATGGCCAGAAAGGGGAAATAATCGTTAATAAAACCATCAATTATTCAGGACCCCATCCAAAGGAGCTAAACTAGGCTATATATATTATCCCTACAAACCTCTCTCTCTCCTAGAACTGCCTAAAAGGACTTATATTTGGGGCAACTCAGATTTCATCTTGTTGCAATGTTGCACCAGTCGGAGGACAGAGAAAACTTGTACAAAACTGCGAAACCCACAGATATTTTCATATGATACTGATGTGTTTCAACGTGGAGCACATGATTTAACTTGAATTAAAATATATTTAAAGAAGGGCAAAAGGCAAGCTTGACTTAGAAGACAGACACGCTTTATCACAACTTTTCTTTCAATTCCAGGAGTCAATTTTCACAACTGGAAAACAAATTTTGAGCATGTCGGGAATCAAAAGCCTTCAAATTCAACGGCTGCAGATACTACGAATTTGAAAATCTTTCCTCTAGGCAATCAACCAGCTGGCTAGATTTGGGCCCACAAGTTTACGAACGCAACGTACACTTGTCATTTGAAAGAGCCACTGGCACCTAATCTCCAGAATGGTTTTGCTAAACCTGTCTTCCTAGTAATTTCTCCAAAAGCAAAGGGAAGTCGGAGAAGGTAGCAAACTTTCCAAGTTGGGACAAAAGTAAAGGGAAATCAAAAGAAAAAGGGAGATACTTAGGAATATCAAAGAGACATGCATCATGCATGCAGCAGGTATGCATTATGTCTAGTAGTGTTTGATATCTCCTAACCCAACAATGGAAATAGAAAGGAGAGGAGTACAGTAACCAATCCATAAGTAATCGGAAGTTTTAGAGGAAAAAAAGCAAACAGCAGTAACTGCCAAATCTGAATCCCATCAAATTCATCACTCACTTAGATGGAATTCAAATGCATTTTTTTCCATTATATTGAGAGGGCTTATATTATTTCCAGAAGAAGAGAATGGATGGTCAAGCTTGAGTTCAATGTTTCACAAGTCATAGGAAAAAAAAGACAGAAAATGCTTCCCTGAGTTCTCATGCTATAGAGAGTAGAAAAGAGAGATGTCTTTTTGTTTTTGGTTTAGCTCCTGGGGCCTATGGGCGAGTGTGCATATACAGAATCCAGCATGGGTACAAAAGAAAGAAAAGGAAAGAATATGAAATAAAAGTAGAAAAATGAAGAAAATTTATGGTTAGGTGGGTGGGCTTTGTAGAGTGTAGACACCCTAATGGTAGGCAGCTTTTCTTTTCTGATATCTTTTCTAATTTGTGAGTGCTGTCTAAAAGCTAATTTGAAAAGTATGGGACTCAAAGACTTTTGTGTTGCACCTCTTTTAACCATATAAAATAATTTTCTTCCTACCCCACCCTCCTAAAAAAGAATAAAGAAGGAATAAAATATAGGGGGATAAGGTTTGGTTGGAGGGCTGTCCGAGTAGCTTGCATCACGAGCTGGTTCTCACAGACAACTCACTAGAAATCGTTCAGAGACATACTCATAACCTTGGATACCATACAAACTAATGAATTATTGAATTTGGGATGAAAAGGATGGAAAATGATGGTCATAGTTCTTAAATGACAACCCATAGCCCCTAGGTTTTGCACTCTTAATAAACAGCATCACTCATTAGCTAAATTCTACTCGATTTAGATGATAATCAGACTCACAGATAAAAAGAAGAAGAAAAACACCATGAATTAATAAAAAAAATAAAAGGGATATGAACTTCCTTGATATAAAAATATTGAAGTCTTGGATGTACAATATATATGTCAACTATCGTAAGATTGATTTTCTGAATCTTTCAACCAAAGCATATGTTAGAAATTCTTGTGGGGGCATTTTGGTGTTCCATTGAGACGGGAAAAAAAACATTCTTAGCTTAAATGAGCTATGGTGCTTTAGAGAAGTTAAAATCTCCTTTTTAATGTTCAATACATGAACTAGCTCCTAGTTTATCTTCGCCATCTCAAGAGGCATTCACAAGAGACTATAACTTGCGTCTAGGTCTAAATATCGAACTTCAGCCCATCTTTCTGCTCCACTTTCTTTTAATGGCACCTTTAACCTGCAGAAAGCATCCACCACCTGCCATTGGCACCATCATTTCCGTTGTCCAAAGATAATAAAGACAAAATAGTTTCAACTTTTATCTACCTCTGAAAAGACATCTATCATTTGCTATTCATTCGCGACACCAGTCCAAAATTGATCGTTTATGGGAAACTAGAATGCAGCAAATCAACAACCCTGTTGCTCCATCAACCCACATGCAATGAACTAAGATCATCTGCACTGCACTCAAGTCACCAGTTCGTGGAATCATCATATATATATATATATATATATATCATGCCACAACTACACAGCTACATGTTTTCTTCTTCCTGGCACAATTTATATCTAAAAATGGCAAGGTATATACGGTGTCTGTGCTTGTGTTCTACAAACTATTTTCTTTCATTTTTACTTTCAGTGCTGTTGCTTTTTGTGTTTACAGTCGGAATTAAGTTTCTCAGAAGCATATCTTGGAATGAAGATGGAAAAAAGGTTAAAACTAAAGGACTACATGCCTCACAGAAACCCTAAACATAAAGATATAGGAAATTTAAACTACGTTCCCGTGACAAACAGCTACTGCTAACACTTTTGCAACAACCATGAAAATAGTTGTGCGTACAGAATATGCCAAAGAAAAAGGTGACAACTGACAACCAAAATGACATTGTTTCAAGTACTGAGAAAGCAATTAAAGTAGCTTGGAACATACTCAGTTGGAAATGAACTTTCCCCTGATTTTATTTTCTCTTCTTTTTCAAAAGAAAAAAAGGAAAGAGATAGGTAGCTCTAAAACCTTTTTTATAGCATCAATATATCTTGCAATAAAAACAAAAATCCCACTTGCGGAAAACAAGATTCATGGAAGCACACAAAAACCAACCCTCTTAACCATACAAGAGTGAAAAAAATGGCCATGTTTTCTATGTAAATTTTTCACTAGCAATAATATGCACGGCCTCATATTTTAGTCAAAGAAATCCTCATAAGTACAAGAAGAGCATATTACTAACATCTAATACCTAAAAAGATTGCNGGGGGGGGGGGGGGGGGATTGAAGACTTTAGTAATTTGGAGTAAAGTGTAATTTTCCCAAATTTTTTTTATAGCCATGTCAGTCAAGTAGTTCCTACTATGTTATTTTGGTCTGCATTACATGCAAGGTTATAACATCCCTCTTTTTTAGGTTTTAAATGACAAATATAAGACAATGCACTTAATAGTAGACAAACAAAGACCCTAACTTATTTACTTATTTCCACTTTAAAGTAGATGAAAGAGTAATAGCAGACTACCTCCATTCCTTACCTTCCAACTACATTTGCTATTTTGAATTATGCTAGGAGTATTCAATTTCTTTTTTTTTTTAATGCATGCATGCTTTTTAATTTTGAGTATGTTTTTTGAAGCCATGTCTTTGAATAGTTGGATTTGATGTCATGCATCTATAATACTCTCCCTCTCTCTGCCTTTTATGTGCACCAGCTTTGTTCAAGCGTTGTTGCTATTAGATTCATTTATCCTACTTCCAAAGCATGCCTTTAAGACTCGCACTTCACTTCTTATTCTGAAACACTGTAGGGCAGCAAGGCACCTTGTACCCTCACTAACAATGATGCTACAAGACTACCACACCATAAGAAGGTTAAAGCTACTCAACTACCAAAAGCCAAGCACATCCGTGATGCCCCAAGTTTGGGCATGGTGGTTAATGAAGCCTTGATATTAATACTGGCCTTGTAAAAATCCCATGGAAACTTTTTTAATCATTATGGGCCATTACAAGATGAAAGCAGGTAAAGCCATAGTAAACGACTTCTAAACTGTGTTTAAGAAAAAGGAGTGATAAGTTGGGAATTCTTAGAAACAAGTCATGGCAGGTAGCTTGTGGCTAATGAATCTTTAAATGCCTCATGCTCACTGAGATCTCAAGGATCGTGCAATAAATTTAGTTGGCAAGTTTAGGCCGGACATTTGTATTTTTCTGACATACCCATATGTCTAAAACATAATGAAAAAAGGCAAAAAAAAAAAAAAAGAAAAAAGAAAGAAGTAGCAATAGGAAGAGAGAATTGAGTAAAGTAAAACACAAGTAAAAGTCGAAGCTTGATCAAATTCTTGACTGAAGTCGACACTCATGGGTAAGCAAATATCCAATTTTATGTATAAGCAAGTTCTATGAAGAAGCCAGGAGTAATATAAGATTGCATGTAGGTGAAATCATATAAAATATTTCGCACATGTATGATATTGATGACTGAAAATATTGTCAGGACACGGAGATCGATTGATCAATATGAATCTCGAGAGTGGATGGTTGACTGCCGCCCCCTTGTCTTGGAGGCTCTCTGGCCGGGGAGGGGCTTGCTATAGTAACCTTTTCTCCCAGTGCAAGTGAAAAAAGGGAGAGTGACGAACCCATTTAAACATGTTTAAGTTAATTGGAAATGAAGAAATTATAAAATGAGCATGCATTCACGATCAGACAATGCTAATGGAAGGGAAACAATGCTATAAGTGGTACAACCTAACAAAAATTCCCAGGAGTGAGAAAATTACTTCCCAAGAACATATTTAGTCCTGATTCATGCGTCGTGACCATATGTTTTTTTAAGTGACCATGAGGTTAGTCACACAAGAATATTTATTTTCATTATTCCAGGAGACAATGGAGAATTCAAATATAATAGTGATGGTAGGATTTCCCATGTCGGAAAAAAAAAAAAAAATCATTGACTTACTTAGTTGGAGCTAACAGTTGCCAAAAGACTTCCACCAGAAAGTTCAAACCTCAGAATGCCACATATGGATGCAGTGACGGTGTCTAACTTGAAAACATTATTGTGGTCTACATATCCTGTGGTTAAAACTGAAAAGAGAATAACCAGACATATTAATATTTACAACATGAAAGTTTTTAGAAAGAAGAGGTAGAATACGGCAAGTCTGTGCTAAACTTTTTTTTCCATAGCTGTGACTAGTCAATTAGCAAATCATACTCAGAAAAATGCACAGTAAATGAACACCGCCTTATTACATAAGAGTGTAGGGCTGTAAATGAACCAGTCTACTCGATAGCCCGCTCGGTACTCGCTCGGTTAAACTCGAATCGAACTCGACTCGTGAAAAAAAAAAGCTCGTTCGTGAAAGCAGATACCCGCTCGATTAGTAAATGACACATACCCGACAAAACTCGACTCGACTCGGTTAAGGCTCGTTAAGGCTCGCTCGTTTATGCTCGAATCGACTCGTTAGCTCGACTCGATTAAAACTCATTCATATATTGATAAATATATACATACATCTATGTATATATACATATATATGTATTAGCTATTAATATATGCATACCACTTTTATAATTAAATATATAATATGTAATCTAATTACTTATGTCTATATAGTGAATATATTTTATAAGTATATTTTATAATTTGTATAATAATTAGTCGATAAAATTTAATAATGTTATATACTAGTATGTGGAAACCATATATGAAATAGATATATCCTATCATATTAAATGTATATATTAATAATATATGTAGGCTAATATATTGTTATTTTGGATAAATATCAACTAGTTAGATATTTTAATTATTTATAAATTTTTTAAGATTTTATAATTCAATAAAGGTATACTTGTTAGTTGTATAAATTCAATATTACGTTTTTATTTTATTTATTTATTTTATTAATTATTAAATCTTATTAAAAAAAAACAATTCGAGCTCAAGCTCGAGCTTGGCTCGACTCGAACTCGTTTGTGAGACGAGCTCGAGCTCGAGCTCGAGCTCGAGTTGAGAGTTTATCTTATCGAGTCGAGCTCGAACAGAGAACAAAAAAAAATCTCAAGCTCGGGCTCGAGCTCGAGCTCGAGTATTTTGAGTCGAGCTGAGCTCGGCAAGCCAAAGCTCGGCTCAGCTCGGCTCGATTACAGCCCTATAAGAGTGTGTCCATGCAAGCACATCATGCATGATCATAGTTCAGTACTTATTGGTTTAAAACTTATTGTAAATTGTATATCCATCATATATAGTTATCAGGATATCTTAAAACCAAAAGCTTTAACTAGCAGATAATATTTTAAAAGCCAAAATTTTTTTAAGGTACATATGGGAGTCTAAGATCACAATCAAAGTTGTGGGTCCTGAGGCAGGCCATAATCGAGCCTCAAATCTGCCTTAATTCACTTGGTGATTACACTTATAAGTTAAATCATTAATCAAGTATTTCAGCCTCCAACCTTATCCCAAATCCCTGGTGCTCGATTTGAAGCCTGTTCTCTAATATACTATTCTACTTACATCCAAATTCATATAGACTTAATAATATCAAATAAGTGCATCATTCAAATCCAAATCTTCAACAAATTCACAATTTAGATTAGTCTAAATTGCATAATCTAGTAACACAGTATAGTCACTAGTGGGTGATCACACGCTGATCTGTGTGCACAGCCACACAATAACAAATACAAAAGTGAGTGTATAAAACCTCAGTTACGTCCCTCTATTATAAATTAGAACTCCAACACTGATACTGTTGTTCTACACTTAAGAGTTTCAGTCAGTCAAAATCTAATACATCCAAAGCTTTCCCTACGGAAATCATGGTTCCTCATGAAGCTATAACTTCGGCACTGAAAAAGAAGAAAAATGCCTATTTTCAACACAGCAATCACATTCTCGAAAATTAACCTGGCGTCGCTTTCGAAAATATAACTCAAAGCTATAAATTCTGAAAAAAAATAATAATAAACCCTGAGAAAATCGACCTGGAATGAGATAAAAGGTGAGCTTCTTCATCGGCGAGCTATCCCTCACTCTCGCCGGGTCCTAGGTGATCGGCCTGGGCTGAGTAGGATTTGAGGTCGTTGACTCCCGGGCTTTTGTGATACGAGTAAGGTAAGCAGTGATCGGTTTGATAGAGGAATTGAAAATGCCCGGCCATTGCAATTTGCACATGAAGGAGGAAAGAGGGAACGTTTTAAAGATGGATTTTTAAATAGGTTTAAAAATTAACTTTTTCTACCTACATTTGTTTAAAAATTATTTTAGAGTAAATGAATAAATATTAAAATTATTGGGACAGAGATTTGTACTCGGTTGTAAATTGGTCCGGTCGGATGATGGGCTGAAACTTTCTGTCCATTATCTTTTTAATGGACTAGACCGATGGCTTCTTGCGGATCAAATGGATGGACCGGAGTGGACAGTTAGCTAACAGTCCGTTTGGTTCGGTTTAATTATTTTATTATTTTATTTATTTTGTTTCATCCTTTTTTGTGTAAATAAATTAATAAAAAAGTTATTTAAATTATTAAAATTAAATGAATTATTAATATGGATTATGTAACTCACTCATTAAAAAATTATTTAATTATAATTATATTTATGATTTTGATAGTTACTACTTACTATTTAGATTTTACTATTTAGTATACATAATTATTAATAATGTCTTACATTTTATATATGGTTAATGAATATTAAATAATTTTATTGTACATAGATTATTCATACTTGCTTGCAACTTAAGTATTTAAAAAATAATTACTCAATTACTTTAATTAAGTATAAATAGTAGAGTATGTATGATGTATCTACATATATTATCAAATTATTTATGATACATTATTAATTGATAGCATATATTATTTAACATTTTATATAATCAATGATAATATATTAGATGAAAATTACATAATTAACTTTTATAATTACTATATAAAAATAATATATTATATTATTAAAAAGTATTTTTAAAAAATATATATTTCAAATGGTCAGTTTCGATCCAGTCCGGTCTGAAACTTACAGACTTCAGGACCAGACCAAACCCCTTCGGTCCCACAAATTGTGGATCGAAATCGACCATACCAATTTTCGATCCGGTCCAGTCCAAACTAAACTATTCAGTCTAGTTGGTTCTTCAGGTCCAGATCAAAAATGTTTCACCCTTGGTACTTTGTATCTGCAATTGACTACTATTTTTATTCAAATAAATTCTATTTAGTAGTCTTACATCACACGCCTAATTTTATATTTTATATTTTTATTTTTTTTCTCAATAAGTATGTGGCATAGGGCTACTGAGTAGAATAACTCATTTATTCTATGCTTCGTAATATAATTTACGATTTTCTAATAAAATAATGATAGGGGATAAATTCAATGTTTTTAAAATTAATTTTAAAAAATTTAGTTAAAAAAATAGAGATGTAAAGAACGTGTCTCACTTCCAATCTGAATCGCTGCCTGCAAGGGTCAAAACAGTTTCGGCCTGGGAACACTCCGATGCTAAAGTCAGTTTAGCGTTTCGAAATGATTTTATAATAAAAAAAAAAGAATCAAGATCCCCCAACTATTGAGGGTTATCTGGTATATATAAAGCCATGTTATAATATTTATCTAATGTCGAGTTTAACGGGACGTGAAGCTGAACTTTTTGGGTGAAATTTTCTGGTTGAGCTGATCATGTATATGCATGGGATCCCTATCTTTATGTAAATAGTTATATGCGTACGTTTGACTTGGTCGGGCTCTCGATACTCCAACTTCTTTTGTTCAACCAAGGGCCCTTTATATGGGCCTTTTTATGTTTGGGCTTGCTTATTGAGAATGGGTTGTTTATCATTATAGACCCTTCAACTACCCCGCTAATTCTCTTCGCCTTATGGCGTAGGAAATTAAATATCTCTTAATGTTGTGTTCTCATAAGTGGCTGCAATTTTTTCTATGGGCTCTCAATTATGGGTTTGTGTTATTCACTTTGGCGCCAGGATGCCTATTGACTGCTGGGATAGGCCCGGCCCATTTTGCACAGTTGGGTCTCAGCCGCTCTTTCACATTTTGTCCCTCGCGCCGTTTCCCTCTCTTTTCTTTTCTTTTTTTTTTTTTTTTTTACAAAGACTTCTGACGTGGCTAAGTGGGAGAAGGTTTTCATGTGACGGTTAACTTTCGCTCTTAGTGTCAGGCCATGATGCTCATGACTGTTGATGTTCCACGTCCTTCTCTTTTAAATAGCCATTTCCTTCTTTCTCTGTTCTCTCTCTTTCTTCCCTTCGTTTGCCCTTTCTCCTGCATTTCCCCGTCCTTCTTCTCGTTTTTGCCTTTTTTTTTTGCTTTCTTGCTTTCTTCATTTTTAATTTTAATAGCTGACCAAGGCGGTTCCTCCAACCCACCTTTCCATATCTCAGCGGGTACAGTTTTTGAAGGCTACCATTGGCGTTCCTCTTTCCGGGAGAAAAATCTTGAAGGGCTTCGGGAGGATCTTGGCATTCCTGAAAATGTCAACATATTGATCCCCTCACGAGGGTGCTGCGATGATGAGGGTTATGCTTGTAAAACTGCTTTGTGCCTCTCTATGTTTTCTCATGGTTTGAGACTTCCTGCCGTCCTCTTCGTGACATTTTGGACTTACTTGAGTTGGCCCACGCCCAACTCCATCCTCACTCTTTTAGGACCTATATTTGCACTTTTATAGTTTATCGCATGGTTCTGGAACCTCTTGGAGATGTTTATCCCAACCTAACCGCTTAGGAGTTTTTGGCTTTCTATGGCGTTCGATCCGCCAAGAGCAATATTGCCAGCTTCGGTAAGAGGGAAAGGTGGCCTACTTTGGCTCGTTTTGAAGGCCGCAATTCCAACGCCAAGGCTTGGAATACAAAATATTTCTTTATTACTGGTACGGGCTGGGATTTTCCTGTCGGGGAGTCCCGTACTCGAGATTTTCTTGTTAGGGCGATTTAGCGCCCTGTCCCTGAAGACAAAACTATGTGGGCGACCATGCCACCCTTATCGCGTCGGGAGCAGTCCCGTATTGAGATTGTTCATTCCTGAGTGGAGGCCCACGAAGAAGACGTGTGGTCCGATCTCCTGTTGACGCCAGAGAATATGGACTGTTTCTTGATGACTCCCAACCGTTCTCAAGTTGAAGGGCGCAAGTTCATGATTTCGGAGTTAATTCCTACTTCCATCAAGAAACCCTCTGAGTAGACAAAACCCTCTGCTGGACAGGAGAAAGATAGCTGCCTTGAGCAAGAAAGGGTTAAGAAAGCCAAGAAAAGATCCGAGAAGAACGATGGCGAGGAGAGAAGAGAGGTAAGGAGCAAAAGGATTAATGATGGTGCGAGCCAAAAAAGGGCTCGTCCCGAAGGCTCCACTCGCTCATCACCTCTACGAAAGAAAGCCATGGTGACTTCGGATGGTGCCATGCAAACGTCCACGCTCACAGGAGCTATGGCGTCACTGGAGGGCGCCCATATGCAATCGCCCATTTGGCAGCAGGGTGAAACTGTTGTGCGTTCGGGGGTGCCCAGGCTCAGAGGCCCTCCCTGCCAAGTGTTGCTGTCCATCCACCACCCCGCGACTCTTCTGCGAAGTCGCCGAGTTTCAATTTGCTAAATACTGAGAGTTTGGCTAGTATGGCCCTCTTTGATCTCGTAGATGCTTTTTAGGTTGATCCCCTCTCACCGGCACATCCACTATCAATCTCTCCTGCTTCTGAGTTCCCTATGGTGGAAAGTCAGGTGAGGGGAGGCGAACTGGACGCTAAAGTAGCAGCTGCCCTAAACCTTGAGTGTATTATAGGCCCAAAGGTTGGCGAAGGCTTGGATACCCTAGGGTCAAAAGGGGTTGATGCCGCTAAGCTTTCGCCTTCTTATGCTGAGGCGGGGGGTGCTCAAGGGACTCCTGAGACCCCGCCCGCCACTGTATCTGGGGGATGTACCCCTAGGCCAGCTAGGAGTGGCAAAGGGCCCTCCATCCATTCTCATTTCTCCCCATCCCTCTAGGATGGGATTGACTCCGTCATTAGAACAAATGGGGGAATTGTTCGCTGGAAGCTGCTCTCCCGATCGAAGATGCTTTACCTCGCCCCCAGCCTCCTATTCCAGTTATCTGCCTTGAGAGTTAGTCTGAAGAGAGGGCAGATTTAGGTCTTGCATTGGTCCCCTTGGTTGAATTTGATCATGCAACCAGTGGTGAGGCCTCTTCTTCTTCGGCCAACACCCAGACTGAAGTTGTTACTCAGATGTCCAATCATTTAAAAAATTAGATTTCGAAGGTACCATTTAGAGTGTTTCATTCTTTTTCTCTTTTTCTTTTTGAGTAGCTTTGACCTAGACATTCTCATTTTCCTTTGCAGGGGTTCAATGATTTGGTGGTATGGATTGTAGCAGACCGTGCTCGCGTAAAAGGAGAAGTCCTTGAACGACGGAAGGCATGTGAAGCCGTAGAGCTTGCCGCCAAGGAATGGCAGGCGGACAGGGCTAAGCTGGACGCCCTATCGGAAAGGGTGAAAGAGCTCGAAGTACAATTGGGGCAGTTAGAGGGTCATTCTCAGTCGCTCCGAGGTGACCTGGAGATTCGAGAGGAAGAACTCTATCAACTTTGTAAATCTGTGCGCCTTGCTCAGATAGCAAAGGACCGGGATGCTCACTCCCTACAGTTTCTTCAGACTGAGAGGGACTTGGCGAGGTCCCAGCTCTTCGAAGTTTGGGAAAGTTCTGGGATTGAGGTGTCTGCTCTTAAGTCTGAAGTTTTCGCTCTCACCCAGGATAGGGATTTAGCTCGCCAAGAGCTAAATTACTCGCAAGGGCAAGTTCAGGAGCTATCTCAACAATTGGCGACTGCAATAGAAAAGGCTCGCCTTGCCGCCCTGGATCTTTCTGTGATGTAGGGGGATTTACGAGAACTTGAAGAGCGCCACGACATGTATAGAGAAAGTCACGTAGGCGTGGACGAAAAATTTAGGAAATCTATGCTACAAATGAAGGCTTGGGACCAACGTATGTCTAAAAAGAAAGAAGAGTTTGCCGAGGCCCAGGCTGAGGTTCGACGCCTGCGTGATCAGCTGGCATGTGTGCTTGATACCAGGAACCGTACTTTCAATTTCAGCTATGGTGCTGACATCCTAAGGCTAAGATCCCTCCTCTTGACTAATCCCTCCACGGACTTCGTGAATTTGGACTGGGAGTTATTTGGGTCTGAGGAGAGCAGCTGTCGGCGTGTTGACAGATTCAGGCTGAAAGAGATGCTTGACGCCTTTATAGGGACTCCCTCTCTGCCGCCACCTGATGAAACTTCATAACTCCTCTACTTCTTTTATGTATATGTACTCTTTTTTTTTATTCTTTTTTCGATGTACACCCTTTTTCTTGATATTGGATCAAGACTTATGATGCGATGCATTTATAAAATACTTTTTCTTCATACTGAGTTTTGTAATTCCTTTAGAATTGCTTTTGTTTTTGCTTTTGATTGTTTGAGAATTTTTTCATTGTGTCCTTCTTTAATTAGCACCATAGTTGCTAGTTTTTACCTTTAGCATTTGAGGGTCGGCGTGGTCTGAGGACCTACACGTCCTTTTATTCTTGGCACAACAAGCTGCTATGGCTTGTATTTGGTATTTAAGGGTCGACGTGGTCTGAGGATCTATGCACCCTTTTATACTTAGCATCACAAGCTGCTATGGTTTGTCTTTGGTGTTTAAGGGTCGGCGTGCTCTGAGGACCTGTGCGCCCTTTTATATTTGGCACCACAAGCTACTATGGCTTGTCTTTGGTATTTAAGGATCAGCGTGGTCTGAGGACCTGCGTGCCATTTTATACTTGACACCACAAGCTGCTATGGCTTGTCTTTGGTGTTTAAGGGTCGGTGTGGTCTGAGGACCTGTACGCCCTTTTATACTTGGCACCACAAGCTGCTATGGCTTGTCTTTTGTGTTTAAGGGTCGGCGTGGTCTGAGGACCTGCATGCCCTTTCATACTTGGCACCACAAGCTGCTATGACTTGTCTTTTGTGTTTAAGGGTCGGCGTGGTCTGAGGACGTACGCGCCCTTTTATTCTTGACACCACAAGTTGTTATGGCTTGTCTTTGATGTTTAAAGGTCAACGTGGTCTGAGGACCTACGTGTCCTTTTATTCTTAGCACCACAAGCTGCTATAGCTTGTCTTTGGTATTTTAGGGTTGGCGTGGTCTGAGGACGTACGCACCCTTTTATTCTTGGCATCACAAGCTGTTATGGCTTGTCTTTGATGTTTAAGGGTCGGGGTGATCTGAAGACCTACGCGCCCTTTTATACTTGGCACCACAAGCTGCTATGACTTGTCTTTGGTGTTTTAGGGTCAGCATGGTCTAAGGACCTACACGCCCTTTTATTCTTACTCGGTGTGATGTTTTCCTTCTTCTAAGGGCTTATCAAAAAGAGACACAATAAGTTGTGACTAATAATAGGGCGATCAAAATATCCTTGTATTGATGAGCATAGACGTAATAAATTCAACATAGAAAACATGAAATTTGACAAAAATAAAAATACTGTAGCTCTACTGATAGAATTTCTTCAAGTGCTCTGCGTTCCATGGATGGGGTACCCTGGCTGTTCTTTAGTCGGTGTGATCCCGACCTATTGTTGGTTATCACCAGGTAGGGTCCTTCCCACCGAGACCCTATCTTTCCTTCACCTTGGGTTGTCACCCCGCTTTTCCTCAAAACCAAGTCGCCTACTTTGAAAGTCCTCGACCTTACCCTTTTGTTGAAATATTGCCTGGCTTTTGTCTTCTCTTGTAATATCCTCGCTTCCACCATCTCTCTTTTTTCATCTACCAAGTTGAGATATTCTTCCATTTTTTTATCGTTCTGGGGGGCCGAGAAGTAAGTTGTTCTATAGGTAGAGAGTCTCATTTCGACTGGAGCTACAACTTCTCAACCATACGCCAGTATGAATGGGGATTCCCCTGTAGGAGTCTTTGCTGATGTTCTGTACGCCTAGAGCAACTCTTCCGCCCACTCTCCCTTTTTCTCTACGACTTTCTTTTTTAGAATCGAAAGCAACGCCTTGTTCATAACTTCTGCCTGTCAGTTTTCTTGGGGGTGACCTGGCGAGGAGTACTTCACTTTAATCTTCAGCTCTGTACACCATTTTCTGAAATGGTCTGAGTCGAACTAGCGCTCGTTATTCGTTACTATGCTTTGAAGGATCCCGAACCTGCAAATAACGTTTTTTCATAAAAACTTTGTCACGGTCCTACTTGTTATGGACGCCAATGGCTCTGCTTCGGCCCACTTTGTGAAATAATCTACAGCAACAACCATGAACTTTACCCCGCCTCTTCTTAGCGGGAAAGGCCCAACAAGGTCTATGCCCCACTAGGCAAAGGGTCAAGGTGCGGTCATGGATATTAGTCCTTCTAGAGGGGCGTGCTGTATTAGTGCGTGCGTCTGGTATTCCGTGTACTTTTTACTGAATGCTTGAGCATCCTGTAATGCTTTGGACCAGTAGTATCCCGCTCTCATCTACTTCCTCGCCAAAGCATTTCCACCCGAATGGTTTATGCATATTCTTTCGTGTATTTCTGCCAAGACATATTGAGCTTCTTGGTTGGAAATGCATCGCAGTAATGGGGCGGAGAAACCCCTTTTATAAAGGACCCCGTCGATGAGCAGGAACCTTGCTGCCTTCCTTCTTACTCTTCTGGCCTTTCCTTCGTATCTGTTAGCTTTCCCTTATCCAGATAGCTAATCACTTCGCTCGCCTATTCAGGGGTGCTGGTACTTAACAAGCCTACCTCCATCCCAATGGCTAGGACTTCAATGACTCTGTGTTCTACTTGCCATGGGAGAGGTGCTTCATCTATGCCCGATGCTGCCCTAGCCAATCTATCTGCCACTTCATTCTCTACTCTCGAGATCTGAGTTATACTGAAATATGAAAGGAGGTCTCGTGCTTCCCACACACTCTCGAGATACTTCTTAAATTTTTTTCTTTTTATTGTATACAAGCCCAAACTTGATTCACAACCACTTGAGAGTCTGACTTGACTTCTTCCTTGATTGCTCCTAACTCGGCGGCTAGGAAAAGTCCTACTACGAGTGCTTTATATTCTGTTTCGTTGTTTGTTACTTTGAAAGTCAGTGTTGCCATATGGTGCAACTTCCTACTATCGGGATCTACCAGGTGTATCCCCAGGCCCCCGCCCGTCTTGCAGGATGAACCGTCAAAGTAAAGTACCCACGACTTTCCTGCTGGGACTACTGTGTCTTCCTGAGGGAACCCTGAAAATTCTGCTATAAAGTCAGCTAGAGCTTATCCTTTAACCGCCTTTCTAGGTTCGTACCTTAAGTCAAACTTGCTTAATTCTATTGACCACCCAATCAATCTTTCCAAACTGTCTGGTTTCTTCAAAGTTTTCGCTAGTGGGGCCTCCGTAAGTACCTTTATAGTGTGGGCTTGGAAATATGGACGGAGTTTTCTAGCCGCCATTACCAGGGCAAAGGCTAGCAACTCGATCTTTGGGTATCTTACATTGACCCCCCTGAAGGCCCTACTAGTGTAGTACAATGGGTGCTGAGTTGTCCCTTCCTCTTTTACCAAGACGGCGGACACAACGTTTGGGGAAACCGCTAGGTAGGCGTGGAGCACATCGCCTTTCTGAGGTTGCTTCAAAAGTGGCGGGCTGGCTAAGTGCTGCTTTAGCTTCTCAAACGCCTCATTGCATTCTTCGTTTCAGGGGTGCGACTTCTGCAATACCTGGAAGAAAGAGAAGCACCTGTCTGTTGATCGAGCGATGAATCTCCCTAGGGCGACTATCCTGCCCACCAACTGCTGTGTTTCATTCAGGTTCTTGGATGGTTTCATGTTGAGTATGGCAGCTATCTTTTCTAGAGAGGCCTCAATTCCTCTTTCAGACACAATGTAACCCAAGAACCTCCCTGACCCTACCCCGAAAGCACACTTCGCAGGGTTCAGCCTCATCTTGTAACGGCATAGAATTTTGAACGCCTTTCTCAGGTCGCCCAGGTGTTGGGTGGACTCTTTTCTCTTCACTAAAAGGTCATCTACGTAGACTTCCATAAACTTTCCAATTTGCTCCTTTAACATCCGATTCACTAGTCTTTGATATGTCGCCCATGCATTCTTTAAACCAAATGGCATAACTTGGTAGCAATACAACCCCCGGTCTGTTATGAATGAGGTTTACTCCTTGTCCGCTGGGTACATCTAGATTTAGTTATAACCTGAGTAGGCATCCATAAAACTCAACATATGGTGTCCTGCTGTTGCATCCACGATTACGTCGATGCGTGGCAAGGGGAACCTGTCTTTGGGGCATGTTTTGTTTAGATCAGTAAAATCTATGCACATTCTCCCATTTCCATTTCCTTTTTTCACTATGACCACATTGGACAACCATTCCGGGTAGTGAGACTCCTTGATGAATCCGGCGGCGAGCAACTTTTCTACTTCTTCTTTAATGGAGATGTACTTCTCTACACTGAATGATCTTCTTTTCTGGCGTACAGCTTTGTGTGCTGGGTCCACGCCCAAATGATGTTCAATGACTTCGTTATCTATGCCCGGCATTTCTTCGTGACTCCAGGCGAAGACATCCCTATATTCGATTAGCAATTGCTTAAATGCTTTTCTTTCCGCCAGTGGCACATTAGTCCCAACACGCGTTGTTGACCCAGGGCGGTTGGAGTGTAATCCCACGAGTTCTAGCGGCTCATTGACCTCAGCGTGCTGTTGGCTTTGCTCATCCCGGACTTCCACCTCCTCTAATAGGGTTGCCGCCAGTGAGGGAGGAAAATGAGGGGTCAGTTCTTCATCTCGTTCTTCTACTGTACACACCTCCTCACAACCTTTCTTGAGCTCTTGTACATAACATTCCTGTGCTAGAGCCTGTTCACCTTGTGACTCCCCTACCCCATTGTCGGTTGAGAACTTCATCTTAAGGTGATATGTGGAAGTTACCGTCCGTAGTTGATTAAAAGTTCTTAGTGGTAGGAAGAGAGCGCTTTTACCACTAAGAAGTCGGTCATGGTTGTAGCCGTTTGTGTCCTAGATCCGACAGTTACTGGGAGGGTAATGGCTCCTATTGGCAGGATGGTGTCTCCAGAGAAGCCTTTCAAAGGTATTGGAGAAGGTCTTAGTCTACTGACATCAATTCTCATCTTTACAAACGCTTCCCAGAATAGGATATTAGTTGAGGTTCCATTATTAATCAGTACTCGCCCGATCGTGTAGTTGGCTATCACCAGAGTGATTACCAACGTATCATCATGTGGGTACAATATACCTTCTCGATCTGCCTCTCCAAAAGAAATCACCATTCTATCTCCGCCCAGCCTTAGTTGCTTGGGGATTCTATCTGCCACAAAAACTTCTTCGTATCTGACCTTTCGTGCATATGCCTTTCGACTGGATGTGGACGTGCCGCCTCCTGCAAATCCTCTTGCAATGGTTCGGATTTCTCCTATAGGCGGCTTGTTCCTCTCGCCTTTGGGGGACGCTCTGTTCCCATAATTCTGGCGGCTAGGCGCCCTATACTATCGCTCAGGACTCCTACTCCTTCTAGTTTCCCGCTTGATCTCTTAACGTCTTTTTGGTTTCGAGTGTTCCACAATCATCCGCTCTAACTCCCCAGTTCTAACTATTTTTGCTACTCTTTTTTTTCATGGTCATGTAGTCTTCGGTCCAGTGGGATCCAGTTTGATGGTATTTGCAATAATGTCCACTTGTATTGCGACGTTCTTCTTTTTCCTTTTTGTCTTCCCGCACATTTAAGTTGTTATGTATGAGCCTAGGGTTGTAGTCCGCCCTTTTCTCCTGCCGTCTCTCTTGCCGACTTGCACCAATTTTTCTATCAATTTGGCCGCCTTTTCTTTCAGACAAAGTCATCTGCTTTGTCCATGAAGTCCCTGAGTGTGGATGGAGTCCTTCTGGCGAGTTCTGCCATAAAAGGACTCTAAGGCCATATCCAACCCAGTAGGGTGACAAGGGCGATCTTCTCATCTTGGTCGTCCATCGTTAGACGTTCTTTATTAAAACGTGTAAGGTAGGTCTTCAGGTCCTCATCGTCTCCTTGTTTAATTGTTAGCAGATAGGCGGCTGGATGCCTACGCCTTCTGCTGGGCATGAACTGTGTTAATAACTGCTTAGCCAGTTCCTTGAAACTGTCTATCGATCATGGCTGGAGAGTTCCAAACTACCCTCTCACTGTTCCTTTTAATGTCAATGTAAAGGCTCGGCATGTTATCTCATCGGGAAAGCCGTGGAGTGTTACATGGGTTTTGAAATTCTCCAGATGGTCCATTAGATCTTTGGATCCATCGTACAAGTCTACCTGGGGCACCTTGAATTTTGGCAGGAGGGGCATGGCTATAATTCGTTATACGGCAGATCTGTTTTGCCGAGCAGGCACTTAACTGAAGAAGATCCTCCTATCTTCTTTGTCATTTCTTCATATTTCTCTGCCTGCTCTTTCAACTGGTCGTGCATCTTTTCTTTCTCCGTTCACCCCAGGTTCGACTTCATATTGGATGGTTCTTCTCCTTCTCCTTGTTCACTATGACCGGGTACGGCAGTATTGCTAGATTCAACATTCCTTCGCCGTATGTTGTCATTCTCCTTCTTTAAAACCCTAATTGCTTCCAATGCTTGCTTCAATCTTTTCTCAGTTGCTGCTAGTCGCGCTTCAACAGATGGATCCATTGCTTGGCTTGCCACAAAACGGGTGATAGTTGGCATGTAAGAACCATGTAAAGAAATTACTAGTAGATCCCACAGACGGCGCCAATGTAAAGGACGTGTCTCACTTCCAATCTGAACCGCTGCTAGCAAGGGTCAAAACAATGTCGGCCTGGTTGGCTTGGGAACACTTCGATGCTTAAGTCAATTTAGAGTTTCGAAATGATTTTATAATTAAAAGAAAAAGAATCAAGATCCCCTAGCTATTGAGGTTACCTGGTATATATAGAGCCATGTTATGATGTTTATCTGATGTCGAGTTTACCGGGACATGAAGCCGAACTTTTTGGGCGTAATCTTCTGGTTGAACTGATCACCTATTTGCATGGGATCCCTATCTTTACGTAAGTAGGTATATGCGTACGTTTGACTCGGTCGGGCTCTCGATACTTCAGCTTCTTCTATTCAACCAAGGGCCCTTTATATTGGGCCTTTTTATGTTTGGGCTTGCTTATTGAGAATTGACTGTTTATCATTATAGACCCTCCAAGAGATGTATGACTTAGAGTTTTGTTACTTATCATTCCTACATACTATACTTATTTTTTTTATTGTTTTTAATTTTGTTATTCTTAAACTAATTGAGTTCTTCAACTCATCATCCATACACACCATATTTTTTGTACAAAAAAAATTAAAAAATTATCAGTGGTGTATTGTGAGGGTGATGAGTAGAAGAATAATACTATATACAATCATTGAGTGAGTAGGCGTCATACAATTATTTAAAAAAAAAATGACGTCTATTATTAAAAAAATAATTTTTTATTATGTAGATCCTGTATTCACTTATTTTTTTAAAAAATGATTGTGTAGCATTTATTCATTTCACGACTGTAAATATAATTTTTGATAAAATAAAAAATAAAAAAACATAAACCGTTTAGAATTTCTTAAAAAATTAAACCAACCGAATCAGCGGCCACGTCAGCTGAAACTGGATGAATCCACATAAGTCCCTGACCCTCCCCCAACCATCCTAAAAACATACGCGGGCCTCTACCTCGCCTGGCCTCTCTACGTTCCATCTATATCTCCGACGCAATCACTTCCCTCAAAGCTCGGAACCCTCGCCCAGTCCTAGAAGTTTCTGCAATGGCTTCGTTCAAACTCTACTACCATTGCTCTCCGATGGCTCCCTCCTGTTCCCAGTGAGCTTTTTCTTTACAATTCTCATCTCAGAACCCCCTTTAATTTCCCAGGTTTCTCTTTTTCAGTGCTAAATTGAAGAAGAATAAAACACATCGAAAGAATTAAAGAAAATAAGTAAAATATATGCAATTAGATCGTATGTTCTTAACTACACAAAAATTAGCATATAAAGAATTTGTACGGGGTGACATGCGCAATTTACGTTCGTTTATGGCTAAGATTTTCTTCTTCTCATTATAACTTTTTATTCTTTAGAGGGCAGAGTGGTGTATATTGCGGTGCAATACCGTTTACTGCGAACTGGTATCCATGTGATCTTATTTTGGCAAATCAAACAAAAAGATTGTCTCTCAGTTTCAAAGGTAATGGAAGAGTGACGAGGGCTGCGTTAATTTCTGAAGGGCGAGACAATTTTGTGAGTAAACAGGTAGGTGAACCAAGTGGGATTCGGACACAGCCTGGTGAAATAGAGTTAGCGTTTAAAACATTAGCGGCAGAGACAATTTCCACAACAACAACAACAACTACTACTACTACTGCCAGTGGTTTCTTTTCCAATGATGAATATGATCTGGACCGGCCAACCGCCGGGTTTTCTTCTGTTCTGGAGGCGGTTGAGGACATTAGGAAAGGCAAGGTTAGTACGATGGAAATGCAATACTTGTGTTTATTATTGGGAATGATAAGATAAGGTGATTAGTGATGCGGTTAATTTCTGCAGATGGTAATTGTGGTTGACGATGAAGACAGAGAAAATGAGGGAGATCTTATAATGGCAGCGTCAAAGGTGACACCGGAGGCTATGGCATTTGTTGTCAAGCATGGAACTGGGATTGTATGTGTGAGCATGAAAGGGGAGGACTTGGAGAGATTGCAACTTCCGTTGATGGTGACGCAGAAGGAGAATGAAGAAAAACTTTGTACAGCATTTACTGTGTCAGTGGTATGTAGTAGTCTGTATATATATATATATATTTATATACACGCGTGCACACACACACGAATTGCTTTCCTCATTGCTTAAGATGGCGTAGATTTTTTCAGAAGGCAATGGTTTTGAGGAGATAACAACATTCTCCTATATCTTTTATTTTGTCAATATATAGTTTGAGCATGTGAGCCTCTTCATCTTTTTATTTATCTTAATATTGGTGCTTAATTTAAGTAAGGTGACCTTTCCAACCCTACCAATTAGAACATGTGGGCATGTTATTAATTTTGATGAACGCTTAAGTGGCCACAATAAAGGTGACCAGATCTTGTTCCTGAACCTTCTGGTCCGTGTTGATTATGTGCAGGTGGATGCATACTTCCTTAAAGCTTAAATTTATGGTGTCCATTGAATTAATTGTAGTATCTCTATAAGGAAAATGGAAGAATGAGAACAATGTCTAGATTGGATTCTCAAACCAATAGTTTGAACGGCTATTTGGTTTAAGGGAGGCTGAAGTACCAAAACGGGCTGGTTTTGCTGATCCTAATCTACAATGGATGTTGATGGCAGTGATATAGTAGTTTATTTAATTCAAGTAATTGTTGTTTTAATGTGTAAGTTTCTCAATGTTATTAAAGCAATATCACCTACTATATGTCTTTAAATGGCTTGTTTCCTGTTCGTAATGTTTCTTTTGAAATCTGACTTCAATAGATTGGATTTCGCAGGATGCAAAACATGGTACAACAACTGGTGTTTCAGCTCGTGATAGGGCAGCCACGGTATTGGCTCTTGCATCAAGACATTCAAAACCTGAAGATTTCAACCGCCCAGGCCATATTTTCCCCCTCAAGTACAGGGAAGGAGGGGTCTTAAAAAGAGCTGGGCACACAGAAGCTTCTGTTGATCTTGCTGTTTTGGCTGGGTTAGAACCTGTTGCCATTTTATGTGAGATTGTGGATGATGATGGCTCCATGGCTAGATTACCTAAGCTTCGCCAGTTCGCAGAGACAGAGAACTTGAAAATTATTTCCACTGCTGATTTAATAAGGTATCCAGTGAATGCTCATGTTTTCCAAAAGGAGTAACAATTGTAGATACCAAATGATCCCTTCCTCATAAAAGCTATTATTTGCAATTGGCAGATATAGGAGGAAAAGAAATAAGTTGGTGGAGCGGTCCGCTGCTGCGCCAATACCCACAATGTGGGGGCCATTCCAAGCCTACTGCTATAGGTCATTGCTGGATGGCATCGAGCATATTGCCATGGTTAAAGTAAGCAGATTGTAAGAATCAGAATACATAAGTGCTAAAACTACCTTACCTAAATTATGCAACACAAGCTTCAACTAACGTATTATGATAATTGTCAATTGAAGGATATTCCTGCAGTTACAACTGTGTTTTTAGTTATGCATAAATTTGTGCTGTATATCCTACTATCCCAATGCACACTCCTGTGGTTAACTTTCTGAAACGATTGTGCTTTCTATCTTTATTTTCATTGACTATTGTAGTTTGTATTCTGTTTCAAGTTTCACATCTCATAGGTGTTCTTTTAATACATCTTGTATTGCATAGCCTTGGTGCCTCTTTGTCACATATTTTGCTTGGTTGGGCCACCTCAAGCGGTTTAGTTGGTCGTAGCCTATGTAACAGTGTACGCCCCTCTATCACATGTCTGGATTAGGTGTAAACATTGTGGAGCCACCACAGCCACAGATTATGAACTGCTTGTTTCACAAAAGACTGAAAGTGGCATTTTGTGACTCAGGGAAGTGAGATTGGAGCTAAAAAGGTTATTTGGTTTGGTGTGATGAGGTTTAAAATGGTTTGTGCTTCTATTTACGGGTTTTACAAAGCCTTCTCATGTCTGTTTGTTTATGGGTTTGTGCTTGTTTCACATTTCTCATGTCTGTTTGTTTAAGCTTTCCATCAATACTTTGTTTCTTGTTTGGTTTCAGTAACAGAAATCTGTCTTCCGTACAGAAACGAGGATCAAATATTTTTCTGCTCTGGCTAGATGCATGGGTTCATTCTTTTGCCATCAACTTATATACTCTACTTAGCCTGTGTCCTTTCTTAATTTGTGCTCCAGTTCTACTCTGTCTGGGCAAAATATCAGCTATAATTCTTATTCTTTTTTTTCCTTGTTTTGAATAATTTACTATTATCTTTTCTCCCATCACATGGAAGAAAATCACCAGTTCACAAGTAATGGAAAACTGAATGTTCACTTACAAATGAATTGACAAAATTCTTTCTTTGACCTTCATTAAATCCTAGGAGTAATTTATAACTAGGTGCTGATATGAACAGGGCGAGATTGGGGATGGGCAAGATATACTTGTGAGGGTACATTCTGAGTGTCTCACTGGCGACATATTTGGATCAACCAGATGTGACTGTGGAAACCAGTTGGCACTTGCAATGAAGCAAATTGAGGAAGCAGGTAGGGGTGTATTAGTCTATCTCCGTGGACATGAAGGTAGAGGAATTGGTCTGGGCCACAAGCTTCGTACTTACAACCTTCCAGATGATGCACACGATACAGTTGAGGCAAATGAGGAGTTGGGTTTGCCTGTTGATTCTCGGGAATATGGCATTGGTGCACAGGTATTGTCTTCTTAACAATTTATTAGATCTCATCCATCCATGACCTCAGTGCCCATTTTCTTGCTTATCTGAATGGATCTATTCAGCAGCCAATTAGTGGAGAATTGTGGCCATTCTGTAGCTTACTTTGTTGAAGAATTTCCACCATCTCATTATTATATTAGTCTCTTGATATTGGGATATGAAAATGTTGGAAGAGATCATATTTTAACAAAAAGATTAAAAGACCTTACTTATATCTACGTGTACGCATGTCTTCTGTCTTTTGAGTATTTAACGTCAGAGTTCACTTTCTCTATAATTAGGATTTCCACGCAGTTAAGTCTGATAAGGATTTACACACATAGGATAGTGGTTTCTCTTTTATACCTCCTTTTATTTGAATGCCTGGACCCAACGATGTTTTTATTATCAATCTGATTTTTCTTTTCTAACTATGTGAACAATGATCTCCCTCAATAAGGTAATTTAGATTGTTCATGAGCCATATAATTCATGCTGATGTTGATGGTTAGACTTCTTTTATGTTCCCTCCTGTTCCTCTTTTTTTACACAGCACCGATGCATCTTTAATCAATTCCGGTTTATTGCAGATACTTCGAGATGTAGGTGTCAGGACAATGAGGTTAATGACGAACAATCCTGCAAAGTATGTTGGTCTCAAGGGTTACGGTTTGACAATTGCAGGCAGGGTCCCATTGTTGACACCATTAACAACGGAGAACAAGAGAGATTTGGAGACTAAGCATAGGAAAACGGGGCATATCTATGGTTCGGAAAATAGTGGTCTAGTAAAAGGCATTACAGGAGAAAATGGCAATTCAAATTGAATAATGCTAGATATAGTTATAGGGTGTACAAGTTCCGTACACTTCCTTTAAAAATAAGTGGGGTCTATAATTAAAAAATACTTTTTTTTCACATGAGTCTTAGGCTTGGTTTGGGTAGTGGAAGTGTTTGAGAATGTTTGTGAATAGTAGTGAAAAAGTAATAATAAAATATTAAATAGTAGTAAAAAGTAGGTGAAAAGTAATGAATAATAGAAAAAGTAGATGAAAAGTAATAATAAAGTAAAGAATAGTAGTGAGAGTGTTTGAGAGTATCTGAGATACTCTCGGTACCCAAACAAGGCCTTAGATTTACACTCTTTTTTGAGAAGAAATGTGCTAGATTTGCTCACCCTAGAAGTGCAAATATTCTCAGGTGGTGTAACTGAGATATAAGCAAGTCCAGTCTAGTAGCCTCATATTAAGTGGGTAGTTATCTTCCGTATATTCAGGTGGTCGAGAATTCGGTTCTATTTAATGAATTGCAACTTTGGATCCAAATAGTTTTATTCCTCAATCAAAGTGCTTGTATTTTTTTTTTTTCTAAAAAGAAATAGTATTTTGAGGGATGCCATCAGATGCAAGTTTCTTTTTCATTCTTTCTTGAATGATGGAAACTGTATTTTCTCGCTCATAAAATTCGAATCATAGACATTGAATGGTAAGAGTTTTAAGCCCTCTTTGGATAGTGAGATGAGATGAGATGATTTTAGATGAAAATTAAAAATTGAATAAAATATTGTTAGAATATATATTTTTTCAATATTATTATTATTTTAGAATTAAAAAAAATTAAAGTGTTTATTATATTGTGTGATAATTTAATAAAATTGTAATGATAAGATGAGATTAATTTTTTTCTTTTTTTATATCCAAACGGGACCTTATATGTATGCTATCTCCATCTATAAAATTCAAAATTTTGGAAGTTGATAATTTTAGATACTAGATCCATTTAAGAAAATTAATGATGCAGATATTTTCTATGGGGTCAAGATTTAATCAAATAAAAAAATTATTATAATACACAATGTTCGAGATGTTTTTAGAGTTATTCTATTATCACGAGTTATTCTTTAAAATTTAAAATTTATTTATTAAATTAAATTATGTGATAATCACTGCTTTACATATCAGCTTGGAAAAAAAAAATCATAAAAAGAAAAGAAAAAGTTATGATCATTGATTCATTAGCACTCTTTTTTTCTTTTCGTAAAACGACGAAATTTTCCTTCTTTAGATGCCAACTCAAAGCTTGTCGCGTGGGCCAATGGACCAAATACAGCTTAGTAGTTAAGTTTCAAGGTGCGCATTTTCTTTTATTATATGTACTAATATTATGTTTGATTGATGGATATAATTTATGGCGTAAAAACGTAGATGAGACTAAGGACTAGTTTAGATGGTGAATATTCTACTATTATTTTTTATTTTTTTATCTACTTTTTACTATTATTTATTATTATTTAATATTTTTTTATTATTTTTTATTACTTTTTAACTACTATTCATAATATACTTGAGAGGCTGAGAATACCTCACTACCAACCTAAAAGATGGAAAACCTTTTACATATATGAATTGGGAACCAAATGAAATGCTTTTTCTTGTCTTGCTTTTGTGGGGTTAAAATGATGGGTAGTTACTAGTAATAGTATCCTATCACTACCCATCTACTACCTAAGTGCATTTCAAATTTTTTATTTTTATTTTTTTATCATTTTTTTTAGTATTTTTTTAACATCCTTAATCACTAATAAGAAAAAAATTAAAAAAATATATAATTTTACTAATACTCACTTCCTTAATCATTAAATAAGAAAAAAATCAAATATAAAAAGAGTAATAGATGGGTAGTAGTAGAGTAATAACCCTATCATTATTCTAAAATGATAAGATACTTATTCGTATTTATATAAAACTTTATTTTTTATTTTGAGATAAATATAAAACTTTATTTGATTACAAATTAATTGAATTTTTTTTTATTTATAAGTCGATATGGCATTATTTAATTTTTAATAGAATTTTAAAAATTAAATATCTTACAAATTAAAGACTAGCTTTCAAGATATTAAATATTCGTGTGATTTTGAGGGATGATTTTATTTTATACTTTTAAATCTCCACTTAAACGAGTAACGATATCCATAATATTCTCGCGATTGTGTTTTTAATTGATATATAAAATAAGTTTGTGAATGACTTGTATTATTATCTAACACTATGTCATACCATTAAAAATTAATAGTAATATAAATAAATTTAATAAAAAAATATATTTTGTGAGAAGATAAAAGTATCAGTATTCAATCCAACAACTAATTATCGATATATCAGGTAAATCGAATCATGGATCATTATCCATTTGATCCTTTTTTTTTTTTTATCAAATTAGGACGTGAAATTAAAATTTTGAAAATTATTTATATTTATCTACTAATTATTCGATAATAATTAAAAAGAAATGAAGGAAAAATATTTGAACAATGATTCCGTAGACATACCGTACAAAAGGGAATGGAGAAAAAAGAATGTAAAAAAAAAAGAAGAAGAAAATTACATAAAATAAATTTATAAAAAATTTAAAGTTATTTTTTGAAAGTAATTTATCGACACAGGGACGTGACCGTATCGCTTGCACTTCTTTTTTAAAGTGAAAAAGGAAGTCTTCTGTTCCACCGACCACAAACTTTCTTCGTCGGCAATTTATCGATGCGCAACCAACCCCCCGGTTTCACGTTTGTCACCTTCCAACTTCTCTCTGACTCTGTCTCTCTCACTCTCACTCCACTACTTTCTAGGGTTCCCCCCCTCTTTCTCTCTCTGCCATGAAGAAAACTTACCCTCCCGATTCCACCTTCCGGCGAACCCCGCCGCCTCACGCTACACATGCTTCTCACTCGCCGCTCAATTCCCGACCCGCGCGGTCCCCGTACCCGCACCGGCTCTCCAATTGCCCTGCTAACAGACGTCTTGACCGTCCTCCGGAACCAACCGCACCTCCCTGCCGCTCCAACTTCGTCCTCCAGCTACGCTCCAACCGGAGAGGTCCCCAAAACCCGACAGTCGAGTCCGTGATCGCACAATGCAAGCCTTCGCCGGATAATTCCAAAGTCTTTCAATCCGGTTCCGTCGCAGGATCCTTGTATTTCTCTCAATGGAACCATGTTCTAGAAGCGCTGGTCAATCTCTGGGTCTCCCGCTTCGACGGCGCCCACTGTTTCGAGCCGATGGTTGTAAATAGCGTCTCGGTCCCGTCTGATCGCGCTGAGCTTCGGGACCGGCTCCAAACCCTATTCACGGACCGCGTGCGCTGTCTTATGGACGGGGAAGAAGTGAAGAAATGGCGTATGAAGCTCCAGCGCACGTCGGACGAGATGAAAAAAGTCACGGCTACGCTGCGTAGACCGAACCCACTCTTCAGTCTGGACCACCTCCGTAATAAGAAGGAGGGGCTAATTGCCGAGAGGGACTTGATTGCGAGGCGGTTGAGGGAGTTCGAGTCTGCAATGTACTGTATACTGTCTCATTTGGAAGGAAAGAGGAATGCACAGGAGGTGATTAGCGAAGAGGGCGTGGAACTGTTTATGTTCAGTGAGGTTATCGATTGGAATCTGGTTTACAGCTTGATATCGCGGGAGTGTCGGCGGCTTGACGATGGGTTGCCGATTTATGCTTACAGGAAGGAGATTCTTCAGCACATTCATGTCCAACAGGTTTTTTTGTTTCTTTTTTGGTTGTCAATTTATGGAAATTTGAGGTCAATCTTAAAGTTCTAAGAATATTTGTTGTATTTTGGCACTTACAAATCTGGAGGTAATCTTCTTCGTTAGTAAGACTTACTGCCAGGGAAGGAGTTGATCAAGTTCATGCTTTTTTTATGAGTGACGAGGAATATTGGTGGGGAATAGTAGTAAAGGTTGATATATTACACAATGGATCTTTGTGGGATGTTGTGAGAAAGATAATTAGATGATAATGTATTGTGTACTGGGCGCATGGAAGAGTGATGATGGGAGAATTAAATTACCCCTAAAGTGTCTTCCTGCCTCACAGTATGGACTGTTGATCACCCACTTTGTGGACATAACGAATAACAAACTAGTAAATAGTTATGTATTACTTTAAGGCAGTCATGGCAACCTTGAGAGGAGTCAGGGACTTTGATGTGTGCTTCTGTGAAATTCACTTCTACTTCATACCGATATTTGAATGTTATTCTCTTTTCAGACATATTTCTCACCATATAATGGGAAGAAGTATTTTTCACCATTCAACGGGAAATAGTAGATATGAGGGAAACTTTGAGAGGTGTTCAAGAATTGTGGATGCATTGTTGGTCATAATTCCTTGAATAAGGTGAACACTGTGCATAACACGGAGAGAAAGTGGTAACTAGAACGGTTGTAAAACGCCACCTTTTTTGAAAAATAAAAATTCATGCACTAGTGCAGTTGTCCTATATTTTCAGGTATTTTACTGTCATTAAAAATGGATGATGAAGCATGCATTTGAAGGCCGAATCATTTGGATGATTGCTTCTTTATTCAGAATCATTTAATATTTATTACGTGCTGATTACAATTATGATTTTTTCTAGTTGGAAATGTGGATTCATGATTTCTTAACTGTCACTAGACAACCTTTTGTTTTTACATAAGTGACTGTCACTAGATAACTGAATTGAATTGCTATTGATATCTGGTTTTGGCCTTTCTTCTGACCACCATTTGCACAGATAATGGTATTGATTGGAGAGACTGGCTCTGGGAAGAGTACACAGTTAGTTCAATTTCTTGCAGACTCAGGAGTTGCTGGTGATAAGTCCATTATATGTACTCAGCCTCGCAAGATTGCTGCCGTCTCATTGGCAGATAGGGTCAGAGAAGAAAGCATTGGGTGTTATAAAAACAAGTCAATCATTTTCTATCCAACATCTTCATCCATTCGGACATTTGATTCCGACATAGTATATATGACGGACCACTGCTTACTGCAGCATTACATGAATGATAATAATTTATCTGGGATATCATGTATCATAGTTGATGAGGCTCATGAGAGGAGCTTGAATACTGATCTCCTCCTGGCATTGATCAAGAGTTTATTGTGTCGAAGAATTGATATACGGCTTATTATAATGTCTGCTACTGCAGATGCAAACCAGCTCTCAGAGTACTTTTTCAAGTGTGGAATTTTTCATGTGGTGGGAAGAAACTTTCCAGTTGATATTAGATATGTCCCTTGTGTGACGGAAGGAATTTATGTTTCTGGTTTTGTTGCTTCATATGTGTCTGAGGTTGTGAGGATGGCAACTGAAGTTCACATAAATGAGAAAGATGGAACGATTCTTGCATTTCTAACTTCTCAGATGGAAGTAGAATGGGCTTGTGGAAAGTTCAATGCTCCCTCTGCAGTTGCATTAGCTTTACATGGGAAACTTTCTTCTGAAGAACAATTTCGTGTTTTCGAAGACCTCCCTGGAAAAAGAAAAGTCATATTCGCTACCAATGTTGCAGAGACAGCGCTGACAATTCCCGGGGTCAAATACATAATTGATTCTGGCATGGTTAAAGACAGTAAATTTGAACCTGGCAGTGGCATGAATGTCCTGAAGGTTTGCAGGATCAGTCAGAGTTCTGCTAATCAACGAGCTGGGCGTGCTGGGAGAACTGAGCCTGGAAGGTGTTATAGGCTTTACTCAGCATCTGATTATGAATCTATGCCACTTAACCAGGAACCCGAGATTCGAAGAGTTCACCTTGGAGTTGCAGTTCTTAGGATCCTTGCTTTAGGCGTCCAGAATGTACTGGACTTTGACTTTGTTGATGCTCCAAGTGCTAAAGCTATTGAGTTAGCCATCAGAAATCTTTTCCAGTTAGGAGCTATTACACGGAGTAATGGTGCTCTGCAATTAACCAACAATGGTAGGTCTTTGGTTAAATTGGGTGTTGAGCCTCGGCTTGGTAAGCTGATCCTCGGCTGCATTGATCATCGCTTGTGTCGGGAGGGAGTTGTTCTTGCCGCTGTAATGGCAAATTCCAGTAGCATATTTTGTAGAATTGGTAATGATGAAGATAAACTCAAATCTGATTGCCTAAAGGTGCAATTTTGTCATCAAAATGGTGACCTCTTTACTCTTCTATCTGTTTACAAAGAATGGGAGGTTGTGCCTCAAGATAGGAAAAACAAGTGGTGTTGGGAAAACAGCATCAATGCCAAATCCATGCGTAGATGTCAAGATACAATCAAGGAAATAGAATCTTGTCTTCAACGTGAGCTTCATGTTATTACTCCCAGTTACTGGATGTGGGATCCTCATATGTCTACTGAGCATGATAAAAATATGAAAAAGGTGATACTCTCTTCCCTTCAAGAAAATGTAGCCATGTACTCTGGGTATGATCAACTTGGTTATGAAGTCGCACTCACTGGACATCATGTCCAGCTGCATCCTTCAAGTTCTTTACTAATATTCAGTCAGAAGCCTCGTTGGGTAGTTTTCGGGGAAATCTTATCAATTTCTAATGAATATCTAGTTTGTGTAACTGCTGTTGACATTGAGTCTTTGTCTACTCTCTACCCTCCCCCTCTGTTTGACGTGTCTATGATGGAAAGCCGGAGGTTGCTGGTGAGAGTGTTGACCGGATTTGGTACTACTCTCCTGAAAAGATTTTGTGGGAAGTCCAACAGTAATCTGCATCGTCTTGAATTGTGTATACGAACCGAGTGCATGGATGATCGTATTGGCATTGAAGTCAATATTGACCTGAATGAGCTTCGGGTATTTGCGACTTCAGAAGGTATGGAAAAGGCTTTTAGTTTTGTCAATGGAGCATTGGAGTATGAACGGAAGTTGATGCTTAGTGAATGCATGGAGAAATGCTTATACCATGGACCTGGTGTCTTGCCTCCTATTGCACTGTTTGGAGCTGGTGCAGAGATCAAGCATTTGGAGCTTGAAAAGAGATGTTTGACTGTTGATGTGTATCATTCACATGTAGATGCAATTGATGATAAGGAGCTTATAATGTTTCTTGAGAAGTTTGCCTCTAGTAGTATCTGTGCTATCCACAAGTTCACAGGCATTGGACTGGATAGATGTGACAAAGAGAAGTGGGGCAGGGTAACATTTCTTACTCCTGGTGCTGCTGCAAAGGCTGCTGAACTAAATGGAGTTGAAGTCAATGGCTCTTTGGTAAGGGTAGTTCCTTCACAGACATCATTGGGAGGGGATCATAAAATGTTTTCATTTCCTGCTGTTAAAGCTAAAGTTTATTGGCCACGTAGGCCCAGTAAGGGGTTTGCAATTGTAAAAGGCGAGGTACATGATGTTCAGTTCATGGTTAATGATTTCTATAACCTCCTGATAGGAGGAAAGCGTGTTCGTTGTCAACCTAGCAACAAGTCTATGGATAGTGTTGTGATAAACGGAATTGATAAAGAGCTTTCAGATGCTGAAATTCTTGAAATATTGAGGTCTGCTACGAATAGGAGAATCCTTAATTTTTTCCAGCCGAGAGGAGATGCTATAGAAAATCCACCAAGCAGTGCTTGTGAGGAGGCGCTTCTAAAAGAAATCTCTCCATTTATGCCTAAAAGTAACCCTCACTCTAATTGCTGCCAAGTCCAGGTCGTCCCACCTGAACCAAAGGATACTTTCATCAAAGCTTTTATCACTTTTGATGGAAGATTGCATCTTGAGGCGGCAAAAGCTTTGGAGCAACTGGAAGGGAAAGTATTGCCTGGTTGTCTTTCATGGCAGAAGATAACGTGCCAGCAGTCATTTCATAGCTCCTTGTCATGCCCTGCGCCTGTCTATTCTGTGATCAATAAGCAACTGGAATCTTTACTTGCAAGCTCCAGGCATTTAACGGGTATTTTTGGGTGTATTTACGTTCTCATATCCCATTTTTATCTGTTACTTTTTCTTACTTAGTTTTCCAGTTTATGGTTCGTTGCAAGTCTTGGGATTATCTTCTCCTTTTTGTGCTTCTTTCTAATTCTAGTCTTGATTCCATCTCATTCTTTCAAATGTTATTTTCGTCTGAACAGCTGTTGTGATTTATTTAACAGCTAGATCTTTTATTATTGAGATGTCGAAGTCATTTATGTACACAGCAAGCTGCACCTGATAGAATCCTTTCTATCCTTCTAGTTATCCATGAAAAGAAAAAAGAAAACTTTCCATGGTTTCAAATATTTGTCAAAAGTTTGTCACTGTGTAGATTGAGCCTCGTGAAAATAGTTTTGTGATTTAATAGTTGAATATTTTGTGATTTAGGAGTTAAATTGTTATGTTCTATAAGATACTTTTCTGGATGATATGCATTCTTGTTAGAGTTAGCTGCATTGTCATATAGAGTCAGTATGATCTTGTTCTGCAATTACTGGGCTAACGGTTGAGTTGTCTTTTTTGCAGGTGCAGAGTGCACTCTAGACAAGACTGCTAGTGGTTCCTACCGAGTGAAGATATCTGCTAATGCTACAAAAGTTGTGGCAGAACTCAGAAGACCTGTGGAAGAGCTTATGAGGGGGAAGACTATAGATGATGCCAGCCTCACCCCAACCGTTGTACAGCATCTATTTTCCAGAGATGGCATCAATCTTAAGAAGTCGGTGCAACAAGAGACAGGAACCTTCATTCTTCTTGACAGGCATAGCCTTAAGGTACGGGTGTTCGGTTCCCCAGACAAGGTTGCAATAGCACAGAAGAAACTGGTTGAATCCCTTTTGGCCCTTCATGAAAGCAAGCAACTTGAGATCCATCTCCGTGGTCGAGATCTGCCTCCCAACCTTATGAAGGAGGTAGTGCGAAAGTTTGGGCCAGACCTCCATGGGCTCAAAGAGATGGTACCTGGGTCTGCATTTACTCTCAATACTCGTCGACATGTCATCTCTGTTCATGGTAGCAAAGAGTTGAAGCAAAAAGTAGAAGAGATTATTTTTGAGNAGATGTCGAAGTCATTTATGTACACAGCAAGCTGCACCTGATAGAATCCTTTCTATCCTTCTAGTTATCCATGAAAAGAAAAAAGAAAACTTTCCATGGTTTCAAATATTTGTCAAAAGTTTGTCACTGTGTAGATTGAGCCTCGTGAAAATAGTTTTGTGATTTAATAGTTGAATATTTTGTGATTTAGGAGTTAAATTGTTATGTTCTATAAGATACTTTTCTGGATGATATGCATTCTTGTTAGAGTTAGCTGCATTGTCATATAGAGTCAGTATGATCTTGTTCTGCAATTACTGGGCTAACGGTTGAGTTGTCTTTTTTGCAGGTGCAGAGTGCACTCTAGACAAGACTGCTAGTGGTTCCTACCGAGTGAAGATATCTGCTAATGCTACAAAAGTTGTGGCAGAACTCAGAAGACCTGTGGAAGAGCTTATGAGGGGGAAGACTATAGATGATGCCAGCCTCACCCCAACCGTTGTACAGCATCTATTTTCCAGAGATGGCATCAATCTTAAGAAGTCGGTGCAACAAGAGACAGGAACCTTCATTCTTCTTGACAGGCATAGCCTTAAGGTACGGGTGTTCGGTTCCCCAGACAAGGTTGCAATAGCACAGAAGAAACTGGTTGAATCCCTTTTGGCCCTTCATGAAAGCAAGCAACTTGAGATCCATCTCCGTGGTCGAGATCTGCCTCCCAACCTTATGAAGGAGGTAGTGCGAAAGTTTGGGCCAGACCTCCATGGGCTCAAAGAGATGGTACCTGGGTCTGCATTTACTCTCAATACTCGTCGACATGTCATCTCTGTTCATGGTAGCAAAGAGTTGAAGCAAAAAGTAGAAGAGATTATTTTTGAGATTGTACAGATGAGATATGATTTGGCCGAAAGGTTTGACAATGAAACTGCTTGCCCCATTTGCCTGTGTGAGGTTGAGGATGGTTACCGGCTTGAGGGCTGTGGGGATTTGATCTGTCGTTTGTGTCTTGTGGAGCAGTGTGATTCTGCAAGTAAGAACCAGGATAGTTTCCCAATACGGTGTGCCCGTGAGGGCTGCAGGGCTCCAATTTTGGTTACGGATTTGAGGTCTCTCTTGTCTAGTGAGAAGTTGGAGGAACTCTTCAGGGCATCTGTTGGGGCCTTTGTTGCATTGAGTGGGGGCACTTACAGATTTTGCCCGTCTCCTGACTGTCCTTCAGTTTATCGAGTGGCAGATCCTGGGACCGCCGGTGAGCCATTTTTCTGTGGGGCATGTTATACTGAGACTTGTACTAGTTGCTGCCTGGAGTATCATCCATACCTTTCGTGCGAGAGGTATCGGGAGTTCAAGGAAGATCCGGATTCATCCCTCAAGGAGTGGTGCAGGGGCAAAGAAGATGTGAAGAGCTGCCCTGTGTGTGGCTATACAATCGAGAAATTTGAAGGATGCAATCACGTTTTGTGTAGGTGTGGGAGGCACATATGCTGGGTATGTTTGGAGGGCTTTGGAACCGGGGATGACTGCTATGACCACTTGAGAAGTGTACACGGCGCCATCATATGAGGAGGCTATAAGCTGCTCCCTTAATAATATTACCCCTAATTCTAACATATGGGTTTGAGTTAATTATGTAAATAAAAAAAGTGTACATAGGTCGTATACCCTATCGTGTGGAAGGTAAAGGTTGCTGCGGATGCCTCTTATCTCCCATCCGTAGTCTTTCTCATGCATGCATAACATGTATGGGATGTTGCACATTCTTCTGTACATATCTTATCTAATACATTATTGCCTTTCTTTTCCTCTCTGGACAAGCGTTCAAAGTGGTCTCAAATTTCAGTACTTTAATCCCAAGGGATTGGCTTAAGTGGTAAAGGCCTTAGTAGTATGTTTATTTCAAAATCTAAGGTTCGAACTCTCTTGAATGCAAACAATCTCTAAGGGTTATTGAATTGAATGATTTTTTTCTTGAAATACCTTATGTGTACTTACGGGAAGTTCTTTGCCAAGGGTCTGTGCACTCTCAAGATTAATCAGAACGNACTTGAGAAGTGTACACGGCGCCATCATATGAGGAGGCTATAAGCTGCTCCCTTAATAATATTACCCCTAATTCTAACATATGGGTTTGAGTTAATTATGTAAATATAAAAAGTGTACATAGGTCGTATACCCTATCGTGTGGAAGGTAAAGGTTGCTGCGGATGCCTCTTATCTCCCATCCGTAGTCTTTCTCATGCATGCATAACATGTATGGGATGTTGCACATTCTTCTGTACATATCTTATCTAATACATTATTGCCTTTCTTTTCCTCTCTGGACAAGTGTTCAAAGTGGTCTCAAATTTCAGTACTTTAATCCCAAGGGATTGGCTTAAGTGGTAAAGGCCTTAGTAGTATGTTTATTTCAAAATCTAAGGTTCGAACTCTCTTGAATGCAAACAATCTCTAAGGGTTATTGAATTGAATGATTTTTTTCTTGAAATACCTTATGTGTACTTACGGGAAGTTCTTTGCCAAGGGTCTGTGCACTCTCAAGATTAATCAGAACAATGTTCTCGGACACTTGGTGTCAATGACAAAAAAAAGTGGTTTCACACACTTTATTAAGATTGTTGAACAATGGGAAGACTCCCAATGGGCAATGTGATCTCTCC
>QEOT01008550.1:0-29970 GCA_003123785.1 Pterocarya stenoptera | reverse complement strand
AGGTATGTTATATTCACTGACCATGAGATTAAACCAGTATTGACCTTCTTGCACAAGACCTGAGTGACTAAAGGCTGACAGAAGAGAAGCAAAAGTTGCATGATCTGGTTTTAGATTTGTTTTTGTCATCTTTAGGAAGAGTGACAGAGCTTCTTTCCCATGACCATGAATTCCATAGCTGCTAATCATTGCATTCCAAGAGATCGAGTCTTTGGAATCTATCTTATCAAAGAGAGTACGTGCCCAAGAAAGAGCTCCACATTTTGAATACATGTCAATTGCAGCAGTACCTAAAACTTGATCAATATCAAACCTTCTCAAAGTATATCCGTGTATAGACTTCCCCAATTTCAAAAACCCAACTTGGGAACATGCTAAAAGTGCACTCAAAAGAGACACTAAATCTGGTCTGTATCCACAACTCTGCATCTCTACCAAGAATTCAAGTGCATTCCCTGCGAAACCATTTTGAGCAGAGCCAGAAATCAATGCACCCCAAGATGCAACACTCTTATAAGGCATCTTCTTGAACACACGATGAGCAAGCTCCAACTGCCCATTCTTTGCATACATATCCACAAGGCCAGTTTGAACAAAAGCATCAGTGGAAAGAGCTCTCCGAATCAGATATCCATGAACAGAAGGACCCAATTTTGAGTCTCCAAGAGTCGCACAAGCCTGTATCAATCCCAACACAGCAACCCCATCTCCTTCCATTCCCTCCTTTTGCATTCGCCTATACATATCAACCGCTTCTATTGGCTGGCCACTTCGTGCAAGCCCACTTATCATAGTTGTCCAACAAACAAGATCCCTTCTCGGCATCATATCAAACAGTTCGATCGCTTCATCCATCTTCCCACACTTTGCGTACAAATTCAAAACAGAAGACATAATAAACACATCAAACTCGTACCCACAATCCAATGCTCTATCCCAAATCTCCTCCCCCGTTTTCAAATCTGACAGGCGCGTGCACGCCTTGAGGGCCACCGTAAAAGTCGAGCTATCAGGTCTAACACCTTCCAGGATCATCTGACGATAAAGATATACGGCTTCAACAGGGAAATCATTACGTGAATACGCAATGATCATTGCATTCCACGCATCTGTTCCTCTGTGAGGCAATAAATCAAACACTTTCCTGGCAGATACAATATCGCCTATATTTGCGTACGATGCTATTAGTCGGCCATTAAAGCTTAAATGAAGGGAGAGACCCGTCAAGAGCATGAGAGCATGGACTTTAGCTATGGACGCCTTGTCTTTACAGGCCAATAGAAGAGGTTTGAGGCGTTTTAGCCATTGAATTGACTGCATCTACGTGTGGAAAGCCTTTAAATTTGTGCTGTTCCCGTAGAGTTAGTGTATACATATAGCCGTTTGAAAAAGAACAGAAAACTGAGAAACGGAGGGAAAGAAACTAGAAAGTAGGTCCTAAGGAAAAATTCTTCCCACCAGTCCTTGTTCCCCTTCTCACACTTGCACCTTATGAAAATCCATACACCCTATAAAAAAATACCTACACATCTTATCACACTCTACGTCTTTTATGAAAATATCCATACACGCTATACAAAATATCTACACATATTATAAAAAGTTAAAGGTGTGAGACATGTTAACAATGTCTGATTTGTAGTAAAATCTAATTTGATACGATCAGATTATTACGTCAACTTGGAGAGTTGTTATAGCACTCTCAAGGGGCTTGTGCATCTTGTTATTTTTATATAAATAAATAATAAAAATTTCTATTTATAAACCAGCGTAGATAACACATTCATTAAAGTACTTACATAATATAATTTGATTTGAAAAATAAATTATAAAATTTGAATCTTATAAATAAAATAAAATCTTATTATTTAAATGATGTGAATGATATATTTTAAACTGTAATTTTAGAATAAAATAACTCATAAATAATGCAATCCATATTATAGACACTCTCAAGAGTCTTTTTATTTTTTTATTTTATTTACTTACATATGAGCCAATACCAGCAGACCAAGAGGGTTTAGTAAACTTAGATCAGTTGTTTAGAGGACTAATCATTACAACTTTTTTAAATTCATAAATAAAATATAATAAATATTTTAATATTTTCAAATTTTAAAATAAAAATAATATTTTATTCAATTTATAACTTTCATCTCAACTCACTGTCCAAGCTCAAGGTGTACTTGACAGTTGGCTCGAGCAAAGATCAATCCGTGAGTTCACTCGAGCCATACTTGACATCTTGCTTGAGCTAATGTTTATTGGCTGTTTGCTTGAGGAGCGCTCGACATCAGCTCGAGCGAAGGACATATTTTTTGCCAAATTAAGATTTTCAACGCCGTTTCTATATATAAATATATATATATTTGTGATATTTTGACTTATCGGATCTCCCGATTTCACGGCTTATTATTTACAGAGTACTGTTGGATGTGATGGAGTGGTCTGGTAGAACGGTTGTTGGTCCAGTTCTGTACGCGATTGTTGCCATGGGCCGTGGATGTTGCAGTGGTTGCTGTATAGTCGGCTGAACTGTACATGTGGACAATGGTTTACGTGAATTAGCTGCTGATGCTGTGTTAATATGTTATGGATGTGAAGATGATGCACCATAGATGGTTAGGAAGATGTCGATCCATATTACCATCAATCTTCGAACTCAATATAAAAAAGTACATCATTGAGATCTCAAGGTTGTTGGAGAAGATGAATGAGAGGTTCCACCTAGCCTTAAAAGTTTAAGGATATGTTTAAGACTTAAATTGTCCTTAGATTACTTTATTACTATTTATAAACAATTTAATATTTATGGGTGGTCTGAAATATTCTTAATATCTAAGTAAAAGATTGTATTTAGATATTGAATTGAACTGAGTTGAGTTGAATTCTTTATTAATGGTAGTGAGTTGAGTAGGTGAAATGAATTATATTAGACTTATTTAAAATGAGTTTAGATGTGTTTGAATATTAAGAAGAGTTTAGTACTATTTATAGAAAATTGAAAAAGATTGTAAACTCATGTATAAAGATGTGTTAAGTTAAAAAAAGTTATAGATCCCACATGTAAATGAGGTTATGAGTTGACATAAATTTAATAATTTAAGAGTTAAATATTTAAATATTAAACTCAATTTATAAATTAAATTGAATTGAATTGATCTCAACTCAATATCTTGTAACAAACGAAACCGCATAGGCAAAAGTGATAGGTGAGATTGTGGCGTGGGCTATATCTACCTTTATCGGTTCTTATAAACAATTTTTTATTTTTTATTTTTATTTTACCTACCTTTATCGGTTCTAATTTTGTTATCTACGATAGGTTCTTTTAACTATTTGATAGGTTATATAATTTAGCTACTCTTACGTAATTTAATTATTCTTGCGCATCACATAGGTGTACCACTAGTATATAAAGTACTTTTGATTCTTCTAAATGCAAAATCTACAAGGTTTTCCATTAAAAAAAAAACCGAGTGCTCGGCTCAACACTAGTATCTCTTTATTAATAAATTTAATTTATAATTAACTATAGTGATTTTGATGTTTGGCTTTAAAGTGATTCTTTTAGTTGTAAATGCATTTATAATAAAAAAATCTTAAGAATTGGCTCAAGTGGTAAGGACATTGAGTTTAAGATATGCTCCCAAGCTTAACGTTTAAATTTCTTTGCGTGCAATTAATTTCTAAGGGATATTGGATTGAGAGATTTTTCTCTTAAATTCTCTAATGTGCACTTGTGAGAAATTTCTTGTCGATGACCTGTGCATTTATGAGATTAGTAGACACGCTGTTCCTGGACACCCGGTGTCAATAAAAAAAAAAAAATTTATAATAATGATACATTGTACAATTATAGTATTTTTACAATCTTTTATTTAATCAAGTTTTAAAATGATAGTATTTTTTTAAATAATATTATTTTTATAAATTATTTTATCAAAATACTTTTCAAGTAAAATATGATTGTGTAAATAATTATAAAAAAGTTTGCGTGTAATATATATTTTTTTTTATAAAAAGTGTATAAATAAATTTTATAAAAAATAAATTAATAAATTCACGTGATAGAACATAGTACCGCGTTCTTTATACTTTATTCTATAAAATTCGCTTACAGCAAAGCATTTCTCTTTTCCATACAGTAGCTTAAAGAAGACTAGCTCGCAAGCTTTTCCTTTCGGACACGACACATTTCACATCTCAAAGACATATTTCACATCTCAAAACGAATTTGTTCTTGTGTGTAGATAATTCATGAAAGAAAGCGTAAGTAGAAAAGGAGATGCAAATCTACTTGGATTCCCAAGCCACTTGATCGCAAATAGGACTGAAAATAAAAACTGATAAACCGGCTTGAACCGGACCGGTATATTCAGTTAGGTATCGGCTTCATACTTTCAAAACCGATTTTAAGTCGGTCCAATTCTAGTTTTGATTTATTTTTTTACACCGGATGAGTTCATATATATATATTGATTTTTATTATATATAAATAATTTTTATATAATTTATTTATATTATATGCTAAATTTCTAATTAATATAACATGAAATTTTAAAATCTTAAAATTCATATATAATAATCTAATAACATAAAATTAATATAACATTTGATATAACATAAATTAAAAATTAATCTTATAAATCTTATTATAATATTTGATATAATATATAAATTTTAATTTTATAACATAAAATCTTATAAATAACATAAAATTAATATAACATAAAATCTTTTAATTTTAATTTTAAGTAACCATCATATTATCACTAACATCTATGAACATATATGATAAAATGATTCTTATAAATAATGTACGTAAACTATAATAATTTTACCATAATTCTTATTTTTTGTTGCATATCATTTTTATATTTAGACTTTTTTTTTTAATTTATTGATTTGTTGTTCCAAGTTCGACTTCCTAAGTATCCGACCTTGCTAGTTCATCAGTAAAATGGGATTGGAATTGGTAAAATTGAAAATATCGATTTTAGGAATAAATCGATCTGGTATCACTTCTTTAATTCTCTAACTATACCGGTTTAATTCTAAAATTTGCTTAAAACCAGACCATACCTACCGGTTGCACCCCTAATCGCAAAGCTAGTTTACCAGTTGAAATCGATCGGAAAACTTGCATGTGTGAAAGGTAAGTTTCCAACTTTCCATCACCTTGGCAGTAGGCGCAACTGTAGAGAATAAAAGCTTCCTACAGTACCTATATGGATCAAATTTCTGATATGTTTATCTAACTCTGATACTCAGAAAAAGCAGTGTTAAATACCTCGGATTTGAAAGAGATTTATTCGTTAGTCTAAATTAATTAAGCAGTGTTCGGTTTCGCATCAACAAATCAAAGTCAGCTTCGATCCATGACGTTGATGTTCCACTCGCTTGGGAGCTCCCATAGTCATGGATATAGTATTTATTCAACCCACCCCACTAGCTGGACAAGTCGACAAAACCTGGCCCTTAAACCTGTTTCTTCCTTCAACCTCGGTCTCTCTGCTTCTCTCTGAGACCCAGAAACAGCATCATGGGAGACCGCAAGGAAGACATACGAGAAGAGGAAGGTTGTCAGAAAATCCCGAAGTTGCCTATACCTGGGAAGAGGAACATACTCATCACAAGCGCTTTGCCTTACGTCAATAACGTCCCTCATCTCGGAAACATCATCGGCTGTAAATATTTCCTACCTTTTCTTGTTCTGTCTACCTGCATGTTTTCACGTACGCTTTTCTTTCGATATCCCTTGAATAAGCGTACTTCAATGGAACTGGTTAATTTTTCATGCAGATAGAGGGAGGAAGGTTTGTACGACTACTATAGAATTATTGAGTATTTGCCGCTTAAGTTTTCCCTTTCGTTAAGATCTAATACACATCTTTTTAGCTAAAACATGCCATGATTCCCTCCTACTTTAAAGTGATCCTTTAGTATTTCAAAAGTAATAATATATCTCCTCTCTCATAATGATGGAAATTACTTTTCTTGAATGGTGTGGTCTACTATTGCTTCCGAAGTATTGCATACTTTTTGAAGTGCATGAGTACAATTCGGAGCACAAAACGGAATTGAATTTATGTTAGTAGCACGCTCTAGAATATATATGGGGTTTGCGTGTCATGTGCAATTTTCTTTTTCTTTCCTTTTAATTTTTTCTTCTCATTCTTACTTGTCTCTATGGTTATTTGAAGTGTATCATAAGTCCGGCTCCATGAGGTTAAGCTCATGTGGGCTTAGGATTTCTGAAATGAAGTGAAGTGAGGCCGGTGAGGTGACGAGGGTAAAAAAGTTGTTTCAGGCCTCGGTGAGCGACAAGTGTTAATTTGACGTGATTAACAAGATGGGGACAGAATGGCATTTTCACTTGTGAAACTTTATGAGGGAGAAATGATTTTCTATTGTGGAGCACACGATCATGGAGAATTTGTGAAGTTCAGATTGGCGATTTCCACTGAAGTGTCAAATTTCTTTGTCATGGTGACTTAGTTATATTTGTACTTTTCACGAGAAAATTGCATTTGTGATGTCTAGAGAGGTAAATCGTTATGTTGCTTCCGTTGTTGGTGTTGCTCAAGACTTGGACCAAAAAATCTTGCCCTTCATCCATTCCAGTTCATAAATATGATCAAACCATTGCTCGGTGTTGTTCTGTGGTTTTTCCTTCACATTGAAAGGTTTTTCCACCTAAATCTTGGTGTTTTTGTTAGTGACTAAGTTGCAATGTGATTGAATTGTGTTCTTAGCTTGAGCGTTTCATATAGAATAATATTTTGGGTGAGCTTGATTTGTTGAGTTTTTTATAAATATCTTTTTGTTACCGAAATTAGCTGAAGTTGTGGCCCAAGAAGCTAAAGTGGCATGCATAATGTAGGTGTTCTAAGTGCCGATGTGTTTGCTCGATATTGCCGTCTTCGTGGCTACAATGTGATATACATATGTGGAACTGACGAGTATGGAACAGCAACAGAGACAAAGGCTATGGAGGAGAACTGTACCCCACAAGAGATTTGTGACAAGTAAGCAAGCTGTTCATAGGACATGTTCTATGATTTCAGTTGAAATTTTGGTTATTGTAGGTTTATTTTCGTTTGCATACTAAAAAAAAAAACAGGGTATGTAACTCCTTTACTGATTGGCACTGTGTAACATTCTTCAGATAGTTTGTATAAAGTACATTAAATATGATGCCATTTTTTGTCCCAATGATGATTGTGGTGAGGCAGACTGGTCTTACTTTCCCTTTAAATTTTTATAGATGGTAGTGGGTTACTTTTTAGATCTCTAATTCTGTGTCATAGTGCATTTAAATACTCGATTCCTCCGTTGGAGTCTTGTTTGGTTGATCTTTGAAATTTCCTTATTCTTCTTAACCTTTGCTCTTGATCGATGGTTTTAATAATGTGGCCTTAAAGTCTAAGAAATCTCACCTTGTGTTTTGCATTACAGATACCATGCAATTCATAAGGAAGTCTACGATTGGTTCAACATTAGTTTTGATGAATTTGGGCGCACATCAACTCCTCAACAAACTGATGTTTGCCAAGACATTTTCAAGAAACTGATGGAGAACAATTGGCTGTCTGAGAACACAATACAGCAGGTACAAAGTTTTGTTCAGCTGCTATGATGGTTTTGTTTGCATGTAAAACTTCTCCTTCTCTTTTCTGGCTATAATCCTTTTTTGTTGAGTACTGCAAACTTGCAACAATTTTTTGTTTTTAATTAATTTTAATTCAAACAAAAAATTCAGTTCTATTGCGACAACTGCAATCGATTCTTGGCTGATCGGCTTGTGGAAGGAACCTGCCCATTTCCAAATTGTAATTATGATTCTGCACGTGGGGACCAATGTGAAAAGTGTTGTGAGATGCTAAATTCTACCGAACTTAAAAATCCTAAATGTAAGGTATGTGTGTCCTCTACATTGTTTTAACTGAACCCTTTTTCCTCCCTTTTGATTAATGGTCTTTGCTAAAATGTAGTTAAAATAGTCTCACTTTTTCTCTCTGCAAATGGGAAATGGAAAATATATAATCGTTTCTTTTGAACATTTCTCTGGTTTCAGAATTAATTTGTATTTAACAGGTATGTCGGACAACTCCACAAATTCGTGATACAAACCATTTATTTCTAGAGCTCCCACTGCTGAAGGATAAATTGGAGGAATATATCAATGCCATGTCAGTTGCAGGGTCTTGGAGCCAGAATGCCATTCAAGCCACATATGCATGGCTTACAGGAGGCCTGAAGCCCCGATGTATTACCAGGGATCTTAAGTGGGGGGTGCCTGTTCCGCATGAGAAATTTAAGGATAAGGTTAGCCATAACCTTTTGTTATTTTCGGAGATTCACCTTTCTGTGGAGAAATTCCTTTTGATAGTAACAACCCTAAAGAAGTTTGCAGCTTGAAATCTGGTCTTTTTGGTTTCACTGATTTATCTTCTCTCTTCAATTTATGATGATAAGGTTTTCTATGTATGGTTTGATGCACCTATTGGTTATATCTCAATCACTGCATGCTACACACCTGACTGGGAGAAGTGGTGGAAGAACCCTGAAAAAGTGGAGCTGTATCAGTTCATGGGAAAGGATAATGTGCCATTCCACACCGTAAGAGTTTTCAACTGTTATGTTCTAATTTGCAGATTTATAATCGTTAAACTAAACTGCTTGTGTTCTCTGTGCATATCTTCTTGTTGCCATGTTTTTGTTTGAAAAAATAGATCAAATAAATCATTCCATTAAGTGTAGCATCATCTGCATGGCCTCTTGTCAGACTTTTTATTCATGCATTCATAGTAATTGACATACATAGAAATTATATTAACATATATGATGGAGTCCATTGTAAGACTGTAATAAGTGAATTCTTTGAAGTTAGTATTGATACAGTGTCATTTCATTGCATCAATACTAGTTAATCTGCTTATTTGCTTAATGATCTGATTCCAGGTGATGTTTCCATCCACACTTCTTGGAACAGGAGAAAGCTGGACGTTGATGAAGAGCATTAGTGTGACAGAATATTTAAACTATGAAGCAGGTATATTTTTGGCAACCCAAAGTGGTTCTTGCTATCCCACACCTTATGGTGATTAGCATGTGATGATTTTCTTATGAAAGTTTTAGATTTAAAAAAAAAAAATATCATCATGATAAATTATCATCGGCATCGGCATCGGCATCGGCATCAGTATTGTTATCAATCTTGCATGTCATTGCAGGAAAGTTCTCTAAAAGCAAGGGCACGGGTGTTTTTGGCAATGATGCAAAAGGTACCAACATTCCCCCAGAAGTGTGGCGATACTACTTGCTGACTAACAGACCGGAGGTAAGTTGTGTTGATGAGGCTTCTGGTGATTCTTGACTTCTTTGCACTACTTGCAAATTCTAATGGATTGATTTTCATTAGGTCTCAGACACATTGTTTGCATGGACAGACTTGCAAACAAAACTAAATACCGAGCTACTGAATAATTTGGGCAATTTCATTAACAGAGTGCTGAGTTTCATTGTCAAACCTCCAGGTTAGTTAGCTGATTGCAGACACCTTGTTTCAGTGAATTTTGTATGGTAGGAGTAGAACACCTTATTTTTCATTCCTGCATCTTAGCATTCTGTTCATTTCATACTCATAACCTTTTTGATCCTCATCCGTTCAAATTTTGCATTCCATGTGTTCCCTTCTTGTTTGTAATGATAATTAATTGTTTCAGGACAAGGATTTGGATCTATCATTCCTGATGGACAAGGGGCAGAATCACATCTCTTGACAAAAACATTGGCAGAAAAAGTTGGTAACTATGTGGACCAATATGTGGAGGCAATGGAAAAGGTGATAAAATATAGTTATGATCAATTTAGTTTTCATGAAATAGAATGTTCTATTTGCGGACCCATTGCTTAATTATTCTCTATGCATTGTTTACCTATAAGGGAAATTATCTATGTTTCATGTGACAGGTAAAACTTAAGCAGGCATTGAAAATCGGAATGAGCATTTCTAGTGAAGGGAATGCATATCTGCAAGTAAGCTTGTTAAAGATGAGTGGTTGTAAATTTATTCATATTTCAAATTTTCTTGATAATTATCACTATTTCTAATTACTGTTTGTTCATCGATGTTAATGTAGGAGAGCCAGTTCTGGAAGCTATACAAGCAAGACCAAGCTTCCTGTTCTGTTGTTATAAGAACTTCTGTAGGGCTGGTTTATCTTCTTGCATCTTTGTTAGAACCTTTCATGCCATCATTTTCTCTCAAGGTATGCTTCACATTCTGCATTCAGCACATCACATTCAGAAGTACCTTCCAAATCGTTGTCTCGAGATGTTTTCTTCATGACTGAATGGTTCTGCTTTTTTCTGACACTCAAGGTGCTAAAGCAGCTTAATTTGCCTCCCGATAGAACACTTTCTCTCTCCGATGAAGCTGGAGATCTTGGAAAGGCAAGAAAACCTTGGGAAGTTATACCTGCTGGTCATAAAATTGGGACACCAGATCCTCTGTTTAAGGAAATGGTATTTGTTTGATTTTCCTCCTCCCACTAATCATTTTCTTTTCCTATTTCCCCTCTCTCTTGCCATTCTAAATAATTATTCCCTAACCCACCTTCTCTTCTGTACAGAAAGATGAGGATGTGGCATTTTTTCAGATGAAGTTTTCTGGAAGACAAGCTGATAGGGCTGTATAAAGCACAGAGGCTGAAGCAAGGAATTGCCAAGAACTTACAAATACATGGAAAGTTTTCCAGAGGAAGGTTTATTGTGAAGTTGAAGTCAAGCTGATATGGTATTAAAAGGCAGGAGTGAGCAATAAGGGAAGACAAAACAACTGTTTGATCTGTTTTTCCTGTTACATGGCTGGTACTCTAATAGACATAGTTGATATCCAATAACACTGTCATACCAGAATGTTTGGAAGGTTTATGTCCTCACCCCATACTACTTGAAATTTACTGTTTATAATGTTATCTTTATTAGATAATCTGGTAAATGACAACTGTGATGTAATGGAAGAGGAGCTCTCTCAATGATAAATAGCCTCACAGGATCCTCAGCTTTCCTTTGAATTATTAATATCTGCCCTATTCAGACACTACTCTCTTTTAGCTAGTGGTGCATATTTCTGCAACATCAAAAGTTTCTAAGAGCTGAGGATCCTCAGCTTTCAGAAGAATTTTTTCTAAAAGTTTCTACCCGAATTTAAGGGTTTCAAGTGTGAGAATGACACATGAACTGGATTTTGCAACATTTATTAACAAGGCGAATGTTTTAATTTATTCTTCCCAACAATGAAGTCACTGTGAAATTTGGCTTTACAAGTTCCTTACAAAGCAACGAAATTTAGGTAGATTTTTAAATGATACAGCATTTCAAATTGGAGTCCTTACTTCAATTTGAAAGAAAAAGTAAAAAGAAAGTAGAAAATTGTATGAAAATGTGAAAAAAGATCATCTCTAATGAAGAAGTCACCGATTCAAAATAAATGTTTTTCTACTTAGAAAGAAGTCGGTGTCCAAAACATCGTCTCTATTTTATTAATATAACAAGACTTAAAAAAAATATATAAAAAAATTTAATTTTAAATTTCTCTAATAAATTAATGGGTCAATTACACTTTTATTCTTCCGTATTTTTACTCAATTCACAATTTACCTCCAAAATTAATAATTGTATCAACTTTCAAAACTTATCAATCCCCCTTTCATCTACCAGCAACGTCAAATCTAACGAAAAGTGTCTTCGCGTGCTACTCATGTACATAATATTTACTGTAAAAATATATTTTTTATCTAATTTATTATCGTTGACCATAGAAAATATAAAACAATATATGCTATCAATTAATAATAAATCATAAATAATTAACCATATATAAAATGTATGATATTATTAATAATTATGCATACTAAAGAATAAAGTCTAAGTTAATAAGTGGTAACTATCAATATCATAAATATAATTATAGTAAAATATTTTTTTAATGAGTTAGTTATATAATTCACTTAATTTTAATTTAGTAATTTAATTTTTTTATTAATTTATATATGGTTAATGAATATCAAATAATTTCATTGTGTATATAGATTATTTATATTTGCTTGCAACTTAGGTATCAAATAATTTTATATATGGTTATTCATGTATGATTTATTATTTTATATTTTATATGGTCAATGATAATAAATTTAATAAAAATTATATATTTATAGTGAATGTTATACATATGAATAACACGTAGAGATACTTTCCGTTAGATTTAACGTTACTGATAGACAGAAGAGAGAATTGGTAAGTTTTGCAAGTAAATGGATCTACTTTGATATAATTATTAGTTTAAAAAACATTATGAGTGAAAGTTGAAATCGCTAACTGTGGGTAAATTTGATATGTTTGGAAAACATATTTTACCCAAAATTTTTATCTTCATCTTATCTCATCTTTACATTTTTTCAAATTTTCATACAAAATATAATAAATAATTCAACTTTTTCAAATTCTAATATAACTTTTTCAAATTTTAATTCAATTTTTTTAAATTTTAAAATTAAAACATAATATTTTAAATTTTAAAACAAAATACAAAATTCTCATCTAATCCTCCAAACGTAATATCTCAGCCTATCATTAAGAAAGTTTTGCTCGCTGAACTTCGAATAGAATTTTTCATTTCTAATTTGATCATATAGAAGGCTAGAAGCTCTCGCTCGAGCTCTTATAAAATGCTCAATCAGAGCAGGTAGAGCTCGGAGCCTTTCTAACCAAAGAAGCTTTCGCTGCCTTCAAAGGATGGCTGAGATCTCCGAAGCTCCAGGCGAGACGCACCAGAAATCCGAAACCACTCACAAAGCAGAAGAGCCCGAATCGGACTTCGACCCCAAAACTATGCGAAATTCCAAACCCGGAATCAAGCGCCTTGTTCTCACCCTCTCAGTCCTCTTCTCATTCCTCCTAGGTCTACTTTCGTCACCCTCTCTATTTACATATGCAGCATATACATCCACATGTTTTTTCTCCGTGGGAGTAAAAACATGTGGATGTTACATGGTACTATGATGGTACTGAGGAAGTTACCTCTGCTCCAGTTTCTCAGTATATTCTTGCTTTTGATCGCCATTTGTAGTTTTTATTTTTTGCAGGGTTCCCATTCCTATGGAAATCAGTGGAAATCTATCGTGCTCCCCTCCCATTCCGCGAAATCGATATACTCTCTGCCCAAATCGAATCGAACCCCTTGTTGTTCCCATGCCATTTTCAAGCAATCTTCGTAGGTTTCGATTCCAATCTGTCCATGACCCCAGACGCCCTAGGATCTTCCATTCTCAGTCAAATGACCAAGTTGACCTCCAAGCCCCCACAATGCGGCACTTGTAGCACAAACTACTCTGTCGCTGTGACTGTAGATTCTAGTTCGGGTTGTATACAAACTCGAAATCTTGGATATACGTCTTCATGGAGGTGTGGCTTGATGGGGGCCATTGATTTCAGTGATGATGAGGGTGTTGATAAGGCTTTGGCGGATTCGTTGGGTGGGAAGGTCTATAGTGTGGTGGTGGTGAATGCGGATAGGGAGGAGGTGATCGCTGTAGTTGGGAAGTATAGGCATGCTTGGGTTGTTGGGAGGGTTTCGGAGGCTGAAGCAGTAGCGAGGGCGGCAGAAATTTTTGTTAAGGTGTTTGTGAATGGTGGGAAGGAGGAAGGCTTAATTCATGGGGAGTTTATGCCTGTGGGGGCTGATGGGAAAATTGTGCTTTCGTTTAATCTGCTTAATTCGGATCCTCAAGATTGGGTCTATGATTGGTATGAAGCTTGGTTTTTTTTTATTGATATTTTCTTGTTTTGGAGTATTGTAGCTGTTTGTTTATATGTTTGTTTGTACATTTTGACGTTAAAGACATGATAGAGCTGTTTCATTTTTTTCAGTTGTGTTTGCTATTATAGGAAACAATATGATAATCAGCTTATAATTACTTATAAAAAAAAAGTATGATAATCAGCTAAAAGTTAAGACTCTCCTGTTTGTGTTTTGAGTTTGCTCGATTTCTGTTCGGAGTGAGTATTTGTTGCGTTCAGTAATGGAGGAGATTCTGCAAACTTTCTTTTTCAACCATATTGATCTTTAGATGGTAGGAAACCTACTCTAACATGTTGACCTTCAGCCTATTTCAATATCAATAAACTATCTTTTATAAAAAAAAAAACATGTTGACCTTCAAAGATATTTATTCCAGCTTGTGCTGGCATTCTCTTGTTACGACAGGGATTTCCAGTCAATAGATGAGACCTTACTGGCCCCTGTAATTGAGGCTCTGGAGTCTGTAGCAAACATAAGTGTGGAAAGTCAGGTAATAGATATTCCAGTGCTTGGTAGTATAGCTTTCTGGATTGATTCTCGTGCCTGAGATTACTATTTGATTATATTTTCTTCCTGACTGGCAGGTTCTATACCATACACCAAAGTCTTCATTTTCTCATTGGGATGATGAGCAGGAGAGCTACATCTTTAGTACCAAGGACCTTCCTTTTTTTGTATGCATCTTTAAATCTTTAACCTCTCATGATATGATGCTGAGGTAGAAATTTAGAAGATTATTACTAATCACATTTAATTTTTAATTTCACGTAAGTCCGGAAGTTTCTTGGTGCAACACTCTAAAATAAATTTCTAGTGCAGGTGAGTATGCATGAATACATTGAGCATGTGTTCACTCTCCAAGGTCAAAATGGAGGAAAAGGAAAAAAATGTAGATGTTACATAGTTACTCTATGTAAACTTGATTAATCTAAAGCAGCATTTGGGTTTTCCCATGGGATTTTAAATGAATGATCGTAGTGTAACAACCCAAGAAAAGTCAAAGACACATATGGGCTTGTACTCCAAAAGGTCTAGTCAAGGTTACAATGGGAGATCCTTTTTTCTAATATATAAGTAGGAAAAATGTTATTGAAAGAAGTAAATAGTGAAATCCCATGTACATAGGAAGTATAGGAAAGCAAAAACCTAATTACAAGTTAGGAACTAAAAAAAGACGCTAGAAAATCGTGAACCATAGTTCCATTGAATACAATGGGAGATCCTTTGAATCATTATAAAGGTAAAAACCTCTTCCTCCTATAAAATGTGTGATCCCAGTGACCACCTCTTGAACTCAATTTGAGGTATTACAACTCCCTTGTTAAAACCCCGTGTTCTCGTTGATTATTCTGTTATAGGTGGCATGGCTCAAAATCTAGACATTGCTTATAGCATTTGCAACAACCCAAGAAAAGTCTAAGCCACATATGGACTTATACTCCAAAAGCATTAATAAAGATTACATTGGAGCCCATGGGAATCATTATAAGGGAAATAGCTTCTCTCTTACAACCAATGCGAGATCCATTCATCACCTGCTATACCCAATCTAGGGTATTATACAGTAATTTTATAGTTAAAACAAAATTCTGAAACATATTATTTTTTTATAAAGTCAATTTTATTAAAAGCACAGAGGGGCACAACTGAAGTACACAAGGTGTATACAAGAGAGAGCACCTGACAATATGCTAAAACAGATTATGATGATATCATTTGTTGCACAAATTACAAAAACATTTTTTTTGCTATAAAATAGGAAATGCCTTGTGAATAGCGGGAATAATGTTAGAACAATTTAATTCCAAACCAAAGAAAATTGTTGGTTGTTAATTGACTTTTATGGTGTTAGTGATGATAAGGGTGGCAACATGATGGTGAGTAATGGTGGGGTATGGGAAATGGTGGAGGCAATAATTTAAATATGTGGGAAGTATAGGAATATCGTAGGCAGGGCCATTTCCTTATTTATTTGTCTGTGCGGGTGTGTTTTTGATATGAAATATCTCATTTGCCATCTTGTGTATTTTTAATTTTAATTTTAATTTATTTCTTTTTTATTAATGTTATTTGCCTAATTTAATTAGGTGAATTCAAATGAGTGGCACTTGGATACTTCTATTGCAGCAGGCGGGAGGTCAAAGATTTTGCAATTTGTGGTGTATATTCTTTAGCTCGATTCTCCTATAATTATTATTGCAATGAAAGTATTTTATCTGATTGTTTAAATTATATATTTAGTGAAAATGTAATGTGTAATCATCCTTTGACCATGCGATATATTATAAGCATCTGGTGATATGTAGCTTTTAGTTGATGGACATCCATATGGTGAAACCAGTGTCCTGGGAAGAGATTTCCATTCTCCACAGCTTTAATGTCAATTTTATTTTTCTATGTTGTCAGCTATATACCATCTGCAAGGGAATGCCCTCTTTTACTACAACTTCCAAATGGAGAGATTTCTAAGACGAATGGGTTCATCTCTCCAGTGAGTTGNCAAATTACAAAAACATTTTTTTTGCTATAAAATAGGAAATGCCTTGTGAATAGCGGGAATAATGTTAGAACAATTTAATTCCAAACCAAAGAAAATTGTTGGTTGTTAATTGACTTTTATGGTGTTAGTGATGATAAGGGTGGCAGCATGATGGTGAGTAATGGTGGGGTATGGGAAATGGTGGAGGCAATAATTTAAATATGTGGGAAGTATAGGAATATCGTAGGCAGGGCCATTTCCTTATTTATTTGTCTGTGCGGGTGTGTTTTTGATATGAAATATCTCATTTGCCATCTTGTGTATTTTTAATTTTAATTTTAATTTATTTCTTTTTTATTAATGTTATTTGCCTAATTTAATTAGGTGAATTCAAATGAGTGGCACTTGGATACTTCTATTGCAGCAGGCGGGAGGTCAAAGATTTTGCAATTTGTGGTGTATATTCTTTAGCTCGATTCTCCTATCATTATTATTGCAATGAAAGTATTTTATCTGATTGTTTAAATTATATATTTAGTGAAAATGTAATGTGTAATCATCCTTTGACCATGCGATATATTATAAGCATCTGGTGATATGTAGCTTTTAGTTGATGGACATCCATATGGTGAAACCAGTGTCCTGGGAAGAGATTTCCATTCTCCACAGCTTTAATGTCAATTTTATTTTTCTATGTTGTCAGCTATATACCATCTGCAAGGGAATGCCCTCTTTTACTACAACTTCCAAATGGAGAGATTTCTAAGACGAATGGGTTCATCTCTCCAGTGAGTTCCCATGTCTTCACTCTTCAGTATCTTCATACTTGCTGTTCTTGTTCAATTTCGTAAAATTACTAACTTGGATGATGACACCATGTAGATGTGGGGAGGTGTTCTTGTTTGGAATCCCAAGGACTGTCTGAAGGACTCAGAAAGCCAGCATCCTCTCAGGCGCACAATTTCCCAGGAGGTTAGTTGTTTGTCTACTAAGTTTTCCTATTGTGTGTATTCCATATCTGTCACTTGAAATGGACTTAAAGTGCTGATACGTTTTGTCTGTTACATTGCATGTGTTTTATATTATTCTTAATGTAGATTCCTGGTATAATGTAATAGAAAACAAGTGTAGTGATGGTAAATCTATTCGAGAATATTATATCCTTAGTCACACAGGAAGTATACAAATGGTTCTCTTACAATTTAAATTTTAAAAGAGAAAGAAATCCAACAAGAGTAGTACTACTGAAGGCATGAAACCCCCCATACAGCGATTTGAGAGTATTACTATGGACTGGTGCTGTTTGTGTAGAAATAGTGGCCTTATTATTATGACCATCGATAATCTTAGAAGATGTGGCCTTATTATTATGGACTGGTGCTGTTTGTGTAGAAATAGTGGTGAAACGGCAAATCATCTACTTTTACATTGTGAGTTTGCTCGAGATATTTGGACTCACTTTCTCAGCAGAATGGGTATAGCATGGGTGATGTCGGGTAGGGTGGTTGAACTTTTAGCAAGTTGGAGAGGGATCACAGGGACACCACAGATTGCAGTCGTGTGGAAGATGGTCCCTATATGTATTCTTTGGTGTATTTGGAATGAAAGAAACGAGAGACTTTTTGAGGATCAGGAATGCTCTTTGGAAGAGTTTAGGAGTTTTTTCTGGAAGACTTTGTTTTTGTGGGCCATTGCTCTTGATTTGAATGGTCTCAGCTTCTATGATTTCCTTGTATTTGTTTCTAGTTCTTAAATAGGTGCATTCACATGTATACTTCTAGTGTACCTGGGCTATGCCTACCTTTATATCAATAAAATAATTATTACTTATAAAAAAAAATTTTTGATTTCAATAATAGATGTCTCAACGTAATTAAACGTGAGATTCTTCCTCTATTCGAGTTTTTCAATTTGAGGAAAAGTGCATGTAAATTGCTTTTGAAACTACTTTCTTCATGGTCTGCAATATTAACTCTCTCTCTCTCTCTCTCTCTCTCTCTCTCTCTCTCTCTCTCGGTATGACCTTTCACCTTCCATTCCTTGCGCTTCTCTCCGGGGATAAACCTTAATCTTTCTTTGTTTCCTTGAATCTTTTTCCCTTTTTCTTCTTTTAGTTTTATCATTAGTTAGATGAAGAGGGATTGTAGTTTTTGAATTGAAGCTAAGAGGTTTGTGTTTGGTAGGAAAGGTGGTAACTTTTTCTGTATTACTGAGAGGAGCAGGAAGATGTCTAAATCCCTTCATCTCAGTGGAGGAATGGTTATTTGGATGGCAAAGGTGGTGGAGGATTTTCGGAGGTTATCAGGCAATAAAGATTCTTTTCAGACAAAAAGGGAGGGTAATAGAGTTTTTATGGTCAAAAAGTGTCAAACGCGTTTGGCAGGTTTGTGAAGCTGATTGAGTTTGGCACTAACACAGGGAATGGAATCATGGTGATTCCAGAAGGGAGGAAAGGGGGTGGTTGGGCAGGTTTTGTGAGATTAATGAGAAAGATGGTTGATTTTAGGAACTCTGTCTCAATTTCTGAAAACAGAGTTGTCCCAATGAATGGTGGTGGTGAATGGGATTCCAGAAATAAGAAGGTGATTTCTGATACATCTTTGAAAGGTGTTAATCATCATTGTGAAGTTTTGTTACTTGTTAGCCTTAACGAATCCAAGGCAGGAGGGTTTTGATCCTCAACAAAATTATAGCAATGGTAAATTTAGAAAGGATGAGTCGGTGTTGGATGGTAGCGAAATGTATGATGTTTTGAGATGGAAGCAGATGGATGGAAGGAAGAATGTTTGGCCTACTGAGGTGTTGCAAAAAGTTGGAAAAGCTGTAGGGTCTTTGTGGCACGTAAGGGTGGAGTTATTTGGATGGAAGGAGAGGTTGGAGTCATTGTTGAAGAAGGTAGATTAAGGGTTGGGTTTGTTTATGGGCTTGGGCCTAAATTTAGTGGATAAGGAGGAAGGAAAAAGGATGGGGAAGTCACGGAATGGGCTTGAGTGTGTTAAAGTTAAGACAACAGAGGGGCTGGATTGAGGCCCAACAAATAAGCCTGGTCATTGGAGGGCAAAGCCTTTACGTGTAAACCAGGGCTCCAAAAGCCCAAGGGGAGTGGAGGCCCAGCCCAAGGGCTTGGTGGCTCCGACAGGTACTTCGACGTCATAGATAGGGTCTTCGGTGGCAGGCGAGTCTTCAAGAGGCTCTTTGACAGGGGCTTATCCTACGACGAATCTTCATTTACATGGATCTGAGAATCGGAACATTGAGGAGGTCCAAATTAAACCCTCGATGACTTGGGAGGTTGCGATTTCTTCACAGAAAAGGACGACGGTGGTTGTCGAATCTTCCGGGGGTACTCAGGTGGTGAGTTCAACTCCGGCGAAGGGGTGATTGTTGACTTCCTCTGAGCTTGAGGTTTTGATGGGAGATTCTCATCTCAACTGTTACTGGCTCCTATTGAACTGTGTTTTGGAGGCACTGAGCAGGTATCAGAGGGGTGGAAGTGGAGGAGGGAGATGTGGAAACGAGAGGTAATGTCTTTGGGTCTATCGAGTAGTTTGTTTTTGGGGTCCCTTGCACCCAGATGTTTAATTCTGAGCTGCAGATGGTTCTTGGAGGGGAGGAGGAAGCTGAGGCAAGTGAGTCAGGAGAGTAGAGGCAGTTCTATGATGAATTGGACCCTGATCCATTGTGTTCTATCCATCCTGAAATTGATTGGCCCAATTCTTCATCTGATTGGGTGTTGAGGAAAGTGGATGAAATCAAGGATTGTGTGGGAATCTCTTGTGTTGGTTTTGAGGAACAATTTAGAGAACTTCTAATAGCTATAGAGGCTGGTCAACCTTCATTGGCTAGATCCGCTTTAAAGAAGGAAAGGGAATTGAAGAGATTATCATGCTCTATTAACTATAATACAACGGGAGGAAGTGCCTTTAGAGATAAAGGCAAGGAGAGGGTTGTTTATAGTCATCGATGAAACCAACAATCATCTGTTGGAATGTGAGGGGCTGAACGACTATAGAAAACGTCTTCAGGTAAAGAATTTGGTTCGTAAGTGGAGGGCTGATGTTATTTGTTTCCAAGAAACCAAGCTGAAATGGTTAATCAAACAATTGTGTATACTTTATGGAGCTGTCAATGTGTGGGATGGGTTGAATTTGTTTCAAAAGGGGCTTCGGAGGGTATTATTGTTATGTGGGATAGGAGGAAAGTGAAGATGGTAGATCATTATGTCGGAGAATTTATGGTTGCTTGTTGATTCAAAAGTGTGGATGATGGATTTGAATGGTTTTTTGTGGGGATTTATTGTCCTAATGTGGATAATAGTAAAAGAATTTTCTGGGATGAAATGGCGGGTGTTTGCTGCTGTTGGGATGTTCCTTGGTGTTTTGGAGGGGATTTCAACTTTACATGGTTCCCTAGCGAGTGAGCAGGGGATAATTATTCCTCTCATGCTATGAATGCTTTTCAGATCTGATTTTTGAGCTAGGTTTGATCGATTTACCGATGGTTGGTGGGAATTTTACGTGGTCCAAAGGAAGGGCATGGTTTAGGCTGGACAGATTTCTGGTTTCAGCTTCTTGGGAAGTTCATTTTCCTGATTTGAGGCAGAAAAGGTTACTGAGAATGTGTTCTGACCATTACCCTATTATGTTGGAGAAGGGGGGCTTTTTTAGAGGGCATAGATATTTTAAATTTGAAAATGTGGTTGGAGGCTGAGGATTTTGTGGATAGGGTGAGGTCGTGATGGTCTTTGTACTCTTTTTCTGGTACTCTGAGCTTTGTACTGGCTAGTAAACTTAAAGCATTAAAAACAGATTTGAAGAAGTGGAATGTGGAGGAGTTTGGGAACACGGAAAATAAAAGGAAACTTTTGATGCAGCAGTTGCAGAGTTTGGAGGAAAGGGAGCTGTTGGGGGACATATCCGGTGAGGGATTGGAGAGAAAAAGAGTGGTGGTGGATGAATTAGAGAAGATCTTTTTAATGGAGGATATCTCTTGGAGGTAGAAATCCTGGGTCCTTTGGCTGAAGGAAGGTGACAAGTGCACGAAAGTTTTTTTACCATATGGTGAACTTTCATCGAAGAAATAATTCTATTGAGGTTCTTTATGATGGTGAAAACATCATTTCAGATCGAGAGGTCATTAAGGATCACATTGTCAATTTCCATGAAAAGTGGTTCAGGGAAGAATACTCGTGGAGACCAAAGCTTGATGGACTGTTTTTGACTCCATTGATCAGGCAAGTGCAGAATGGTTTGAGAGAGCTTTTGAAGAGGATGAAGTTCTTGATGTGGTTAGAGGAATGGCAAGGGATAAGGCTCCGGGTCTGGATGGTTTCTCAATGGCTTTCTTTCAATCTTGTTGGGATATATTGCGGGATGATATTATGAAGGTTTTTCTTGAATTTTATATATTTATGAAATTTGAGAAAAGCTTCAATGCTACATTTATTGCACTTATTCCCAAAAAGGTAGGGGCTGTGGAGATGCGGGACTTTCAGCCTATTAGTTTCGTGAATGGGGTATACAAGATCATCTCTAAGGTCATATGAGTGTGGTGTTGGGAAAAATTATATCGAAATCTCAAAATGCCTTTGTAAGGGGGAGACAAATTCTTGACTTGGTCTTAGTTGCTAATGAGTAGGTGGACAGCAGAGTTAAATCAAATGACTCTGGAATTTTGATCAAATTGGACATGGAAAAGGCATATGACCATGTTAGTTGGGATTTTCTCTTGTACTTAGGAGATATGGTTTTGGAGAGAAATTGTGTATGTGGATCAAGCATTGCATTTCGACGTTGAGATTTTCCATTTTGTTGAATGGCACCCTGGTTGGGTTTTTTAATAGTTCGCGTGGTTTGAGACAAGGAGATTTGCTATCTCCTTTTCTTTTTGCCCTTGTCATGGATGTGTTGAGTAGAATGCTTGAAGTGGTAGTAGAAGGAAGGCACTTGTCGGGTTTTGAGTGGGAAATGGGGATTGGAATAGCATTAAATTATCTCATCTTCTTTTTGCCGATGACACTTTGATTTTCAGTGAGCCCAACCAAGAAATTTTGAACTTTGAGAGCCTTGTTGTTATGTTTTGAAGCTGTCTTGGGTCTTAGGATTAACCTTAACAAGTCTGAAATTGTACCTGTGGGAGCCGCAGGCAATATTTCAGATGTGGCTAATATTTTGGTGTGTAAGATTTCTTCATTGCCACTGAAGTATCCTGGTCTTCCCTTGGGTGCTTCTCACGAATCTATTTTGATATGGGATGGGGTGATTGAGAAGATCGAGAGAAGGTTGGCTGGATGAAAAAAGTTATATTTGTCTAAAGGGGGAAGAATTACTTTGATAAAGAGTATGTTTTCTAATCTTCCTATGTATTTTCTTTCACTTTTCCCTTTGCCGGCTGGGGTAGCAAGAAGAATTGAGAAAATGTATTGTAATTTCTTATGGGGAGGAATAGGAGAAGAAAAAAAAGTTTCATTTGGTTAGTTGGAACAAGGTTTGTCAACCGTTTTCTTGTGGAGGATTGGGGGTGAGAAATTTGAGGTTGTTTAATAAAGCACTTCTTGGAAAATGGCTTTGGAGATATCATGAAGAGATAGATGCTTTATGGAAGACTGTTGTTGCTGTTAAATATGGGAGTGGGGTGGGGTGGGGGGATTGGTGTTCTAATGAAGTTAGAGGAGCGTATGGGGTGAGTTCATGGAAGTTTATTAGGAAAGGTTGGGGGGAGTTTTCTAAATACATTAAGTTTAAGGTGGGGGAGGGGAAGATGATTCTCTTTTGGCATGACATTTGGTGTGGGGAATCAGCTCTCAAATCTGATTTTCCATCTCTTTATAGGATTGCAAGGGATCAAAATGCTGCTGTGGCAGATTATCTTCAATGTACGGATAATAATATTCTGTGGAATGTTGACTTTATTAGAGATGCAAATGACAGGGAAGTGAATGTTGTTTCAGATTTTTTGGGAAGAATTTATAATTCAAAAGCGATGCAGGGAAGAGAGGACAGGCTACTGTGGGACCATGCTGGAAATCCCAGATTTTCAGTTAGTTCTTTTTATAAGGTGCTTGATTGTCATTCTGGCTGTGTATTCCCTTGGAACAGCATTTGGAGGGTGAAGGTACCTACTAAGGTGGCATTCTTCAGTTGGGTGGTTGCTCTAGGGAAAGTATTAACCATGGATAACCTTAGAAAATGTGGTTTGTGTATAGCTGATTGGTGTGTCATGTGTAAGAAGGATGCTGAATTTGTAAATCATCTCTTTCTACATTGTGAGGTGGCAAAGTCTTTGTGGAATGAGGTTTTTGGTTGGACAGGTTTATATTGGGTGATGCCTAAGGAAGTTGTGGATCTTCTGGCATGTTGGCATGGTTTTGAGGAAAGGAAATGTGTAGCTGCCAGATGGAGAATGATTCCTTTGTGTTTAATGTGGTGTCTTTGGCTGGAAAGGAATGAGAGATGTTTTGAAGACAGAGCATTCTTTTGAAGATCTTCAGAATTTTTTCTTATCTACTTTGTGTTTGTGGGCTAAGATCTTTGCAAGGAATGAAGATAATGTACTGAATCTGTTTTAGTTTTCCTGCTTTCTAGAGTGTAGTGGGTATTTCCTTTGTAATACTTGGGCTGTGCCTATTCTTGGTAATAAAATTTCTTATTAATTAAAAAAAAAAAAAAAAAATTACATTTCTCTGTGAGATAGATTTCATTCATTTTAGGCATTGCCCGTTGAACCCTGAGTCGGTAAAGACAAGGATCTATAACTCTTGCACAATAGAACAATGGATCAACGGATGATCAACCAACTTGCAACTACATTTGCTCCAAAAAAAAAAAAAAAAAAAACTTGCAACTATATTTATATGTTGCAACACCAATCCACTACACTTTGCCCCAGTCTTTTTGTAGCGTAAATGAACCTTATGATAATCTGAAGTCCCAAACAGAACAGATGTTGGATCAGTTTCAGTAAACTGATTGCCTGCATGTTTAATAAAAGCCCAAAGCTAATTATTGTGTGTTGTTTCCTTATAAAAAGATGCCCAGCAATTTATATAGTGTTCAGATGCAATATGAAAGTGTAGAATGAAGATCTGAACTGTAATGAATTTCATGAGCCGGTCTATTTAATAGTTTGGCTTTTAGGTTTCAATTCATGAGTTAACTAAAATTCTATATGTCTGCGTATGAAGTTGAACTTTTCATGACATTAGGCGTCACTAGTGAATGCAATTTGCTTAATTTCTTCTGAATCGCATGAACTAAGTATCCCAACTTGTTCTGGCATAATGTTTGGGTCTTATCTCTGTATTGTTTAATGGCATTATCCTGCATTATCTCCATTTTTGCTGTAATGTTTTCCATTCTGCCCGCCTTCATTTGCTTCTCTTTTCTTTTTTTGCATGATACTGTAGATTAGAAGTTGGTGACAGAACACATTATTTACATTTTTGTCTGCACCTTAAAAACAAAAGTGCACCATTTGTTTTCTAAGCAAGAAATTTTATAAGAAATAAAAATGAAGGGAAAACCTTAGAAGTCCATGTTATATTGTTGCAGATGGCTGTTAGTTAATTTCTCTAGACTGATGAATCCACATTCTGAAACAGGATCTTCAGGAGGTTTTTGAAGTTGTAATGGGGCAGTTCCGGCAACTTTTTGGTCTTAAATCTAACAATGTTTATGTTGGTGCATCAGGCACATCCTCTCTTTTAGCTAGTGAAAGAGGCTTCACAGAATGGTAAGAAGAATGATACTTTTCCAGGCCTATCAAAATGAAGGGGGTAGAGTTGTTTTTTTTTAATAAGTAAACGATTGTATTAATAAGAATAGGCATAACCCAAGTACACAAGATGGTATACAAGAGGTAACACCTATCTAGGAAGAAGAAATGGAAACAAGAAAATCATGACAAGCAAGGCCACTGAAATCAACAGCTTTGGCCCATAAAAACAAAGTTCTAACAAAAAATAATCTAAGCTCCTCTAATGACCGCTCCTTGTCCTCAAACGTCCGGTCATTTCGTTCCTGTCATACATACCACAAAATATAAATAGGTACCATCTTTCACATAGCTGTGATTTGTGGAATACTGTCTAAATTTGTCCAACTGGCCAAAAGCTCAATCACTGTGGCATGCTTAACCCAGGCTAGCTCTAACCGCCTTAATAGATCTTCCCATAATGCTCTAGCAACCTCGCAATTCAGTAGAAGATGATCCACAATCTCATCACTATTTTTGCACATACAACACCAGTCCACTATAATCACCTTGCATTTCTGTAAGTTATCCATCTAGCCTACCCAGAGAAGTTGTCCAAGCAAAGAAGGCCGCTTTGGGGGGTGCCTTTTTTATCCAAATCCTTCTCCATGGAAAGTGAATTGTTTTACTAGCAAGTACCCACCACAACGTGTCAGATCTTTGAGGGCTCGGTTTTATGGAGTACAAGAGTTTAAAGAAATCCTCGAAGCAATCAACTTCACAATCTTGGGCCTCCCTAGTAAAGTTCACATTCCATTGAACTAGGTCACTAGATATCTCCAAGAGTTCAGCCGCTAAAGCTTCTTTTTCACCTGCAATCTTGAAGATAGAAGGAAATGAGTCCTTGAGGGCATTATCTTTACACCATAGGTCGTACCAGAATTTTATTCTTGAGCCATCTCCCAGCACAAGTCTAGTGTGACGAGCTCGTCTAATATGCCTCCAAACTCCCACTCCATACGCCCGTTGTACCTCCCTAGTGCTCCACCTCCCCTACATACCTCCATACTTGCAGTCAATCACCGACTTCCATAAAGCTTCCGGTTCTTTATTGTATCGCCACAATCATTTCTGATTGCAAACTCTCAAGTTTCTAATACCCAACCCACCAGAAGAGATTGGGGAGCATACCTTATCTCACTTAATCAGATGGAATTTGAAGTCGTCCCTAAGACCACTCCAAAGGAAATCGCGATGAAGTTTCTCAATACGGGTTCCACACTTGTTGGAATTGGGAATAAAGATAAAAAAAAAAAAAGTAAGTTGGTAAATTTGACAGGGTGCCCTTGATTAAGGTGATCATGCCACCTTTTGACAAATACAATCTCTTCCAACTTGAAAACCTACATCAATCTTCTCAATTATTGTATCCCAGATAGGCATAGCCCTTGAGGTGGCCCCCAAAGGAAGACCAAGATAATTCATGGGAAGAGAGGAAACCTTACATCCAAGAGTGCTAGCCAGTTGCCGGATGTTGCAAATATTACCAATTGGAACCAATTCTAATTTGGCTAAGTTCACTTTCAAGCCGAATACAGCTTCAAAACAGAGTAGAAGTGCCCTCAATGCCTAAATCTTGCTTTGTTTTGCCTCACAAAATATTAGAATATCATTTACTAACAACAAGTGATAAATGTTAAGAGTACCCCTATTGATGTCAACGACTGGAAAACTAGCCACAAAGTTTCTGTTAACCAAGGCCGAGATCATTCTACTAAGCGCCTCCATAACAATGACAAATAGGAGTGGGGATAAAGGATCCCCTTGTCTTAACCACGAGAGTTGTTGAAAATCCACGGGACTACCATTCACCAAAATTGAGAACTTCACGGTTGATATGCACCACCTGATCCATGAGCACCATCTCTCCCCAAAGCTACACCTCTCAAGCAAGTAAAGTAGGAAATCCCAATTGACATGATTGTAGGCCTTGTCCATATCCAACTTACATAAGATGTCCAAGTTGCCAGATTTTAATCTACTATCTATGCATTCATTGGCGTAGGGTTAGAGTTGCTTTTACTGTACAGAAACAATGCCCTTCTTATTTTTTTTTTGGCATGGCAAATATGGCATTGACTATTACCCTTAGCCTGGTAAACATGTTCCAGATGCTAGAAATGCATTTTCATTTTATTTGTATCCATTCCCATACTTTTCTCAATTTAGTAGTATACTTAGGTCCTCCAGAAGCAAAGTTCAGTGGATTTTGAAGGCTTGTTGTACTCTTTCAAACTTCTTTTTACCTCATATGTACTTTATTCATATCGTTTACTTGGCTTGTATTGTGCCCCAGGGAATTGGATGTCTTGTCTCGGCAGCATACATGTTTCAATCTTCATTCATGTGCTACTACACTTGGATCTCTTTCCAGATTGGTATGTTCATTTTTTCTTCACATTTCATTTTATTCAGTTGAGATTAGGCATTAATAAATAAACCTCCTGATTTAAGAAGATTCATTCTTATAAGTGTGTTAAATATTTCCATGTAGGTTCAATCATTGCCTAGGATGATTATAATGGATGAGATTGGTAAACAGGTGAGTTATCAGGATGAATGCTTATTGATTGGTCTTCTGTTTTATTTATTTATTATTTTTCTGCAATTCTCTTGGTAATTTGGTAGATGTTTTTCTCCTTCAACAAGTAGTATAAACAGTTAATTGGGTCATTACCTATGTTGTTCAAAAGGCATCACCTTCCTCTTTGAATGAAAGTTGTAAAAGTGGAAGAAAAGAAATTTTTCTGTTGTGAATGTGGAAAAAGAATATGAAGTGACACCATCTGCATTTATGTGATATGAAAGAGAAATCAGAGAGAGCATGGATTATATCTGTAATTTGATGCACACCCAAATTGGGTGTACTTACCAAAAAAAAAAAAAAAAATTGATGCAGACCCAAATTGACGTGATCTTGAATTCTCCCAAAATCTTAGCATAAAAGCTCATTTACTCGTTTCACTAANTCCCTCTCCCTCTCCCTCTCCCATTTGTTTCCTGTCTTTGCATCTTTCCATGTTTATTAACTTGACTTCCTAAACTGTGGTGTGTTGACTACTGAGCAGCTTTATAAGGGACTGCTATCATCATTCATCTATCAATTGCTACCCTTTTTGTCTCTTGGGTGGACGAGAAGACTATAAGGCCTATGGACTAATGGAATTCAAAACAATGTGTCTATTTATATACTATGAAATTTAGCATCTTTTGCTTTCATGTCTTTTTCAGAACACAAATTATAGGTGTCAGAAATCTTTAATGAGAAAGGGTGAATCCAATACGCTAGTTCTGTTCTACAAGCAGCAGGGAAGAATGAATAGTCAGAAAATTCATGATGAAGTTTAAAAGATGTTCTAATATATACTTAGAAGAGAAAGTTTGTGATTACAGAAGTTATTGTGCTTCATATTTGCCAAATGGAAGTGATTACAGCCATGATATTTCTAGCATTTCTATTTGACTCAGACCTGTTTTAAAAAGGTCTAGGCATTTCGAATTTGTTTGTTGATATTACACCAATGCAGAAAATGTATGTAACCTCTTTCATTCAAAGTTCAGATTTATAGTCCATCCTAATAACATTTGAGGGTCTTGATTGGAGCTTTGGTCTAGTTTTCAATCTGTTTGTCTTTTTGTTAATATATCTTTTATTAAAAGATACATAACAGCTGAAGTATGTGGAGAGTGTGTAGAAGTGACCCGTTGCTGCTACAACCCACAGTATAAAGTTTGTTTAATCAATAATAACTTCAAGAAGGAAAGGGAAGGAAGTATTTCTAAAACAGAAATTGAGTCAAACTTGACATAAAAAACAAAGATTACGCATACTTCATGTGACCTTCACACCATGAAAGATCTGGTTATTCTGTATACCGTGACTCTTGTTTCCAAGTATATTTCATTGGTTCTAGTTTATATGTAAGTATGCGTACACCTGCAAGCACAGACACAAACACATATTTGCTCTTGCAATGTAATTTACTAAGCACATATTTGTTCTTTTAATGTAATTTCTTGTCTTTCTCCTGGACCAGGTAATGTATTCCCTTGAGGCTGCAAACTTGGCTCGGAGTAATGCATCCCTTGGACTTTATGATGCTTCAGCTGGTATTTTTCCATAACTCTTAAGTGGTAGTTTAGTTTAGCTCAGTGGAGGATTCTATCTATTTCTCATTGCAAGGAAAACCTAATATGTAGTTTGATCTTTTTTCTCATTTCTTTTCAGTGTCATCTAGGCAAGCAAGATCTCTGGCAGAGGATGCCTTTTTTCACCCATCAATTATGTCTGTCAGCTACTACTCATTTGAACATTGTTTTGCTGTCTATTCGGTGAGTTATTTAAACATTTGCGCTCTCTATGTTCCATTTAAAGACTCAAATATAGTTAAAATATCTTTAATTGAACTGTACGTAAACATTCTATGTTCCATTTAAATTTTAAATTGATACAATACATGTGTAAATGTACTCTGCATTGCATAGATATAAGAGATTTATTTGAATTGTTTAAAAAGATTTAGTTGAACATTAATATTTGAAGTTAACTTGTACATTACTTACAGAAAAGATTATGGATAAATATCACGACGCTTAATATTTCCTGCCACTTTTTGCACAGCCTTTCTTTCTGCCAGTTTCGATGCATGTCCTCTTAGCAGCATTAAGAGAATGGAGGAGGTACAAGCAAGAAAACAAGAAGTATTTGGCATGGAAGACCAAAGTGAAAAAAGATTCTTAATCATTTCCCTGAACCTGAGTTGATAGGTAGGAAGGCTCTAATTGCACAGCCAAGATTGCACGGCTGAGACACTACAGCAATTCGGCTAGTGTAACAATCATAGATGGAGCCAGGTGGAGGATTGTATTG
>QEOT01008546.1:1046-27995 GCA_003123785.1 Pterocarya stenoptera | reverse complement strand
AAAGTGGTCATTATAAGGAGATTGTACGCTTAAAATGCTCTAAAGATAGCCCAAACCAGGACAAGTGGTAATTGGTGTTTGTTGAGATCAGTAAGCGAGATAAGTATTTTTTTATCTTTTTGAATAAAAAAACTACAGAAGTATACTTTATTAGTTGGAGTTCTTATCTATGGTTCTGCAGAGGGATTTGTTCTTGATCTATTCTTGTTATATCTACAAGTTTGCTACAAACAAAAACTAGTTATCTAGGAGACATTATGGGTCACATTGTATTACTTATTGCCATATATAGGTTTTGGATGAGAAGGATCACAGCCGTATACTAGGCCCACACAAGAAAGTTCAGCAGTGGATTGAGGATACAAGAAATGCAACAAGACCTCACTTTGATGAAGTACATACCATCCTCTATAAAGCCAAGACAAAACTCGCAGTGCAGCGCTCGGTGCGTGCAAACAGTGAGACGGAGTCTAGCATAAAAAAGTTGCCTTCAAAGATGTGAAAACCATGTTGCTGTTTATTAAGCATTGTAAATGTCATAGTTTACAATATTGAGCATTGTAGAAAAGATTATGTAATAAAACTCTTAGGATTTTTCATGTGGATCAAGGCTATGATTGGCATTGAAAATGTGAACTAGAAACCAGCAGTTTCGCCTGGTGGGTCACAAATGCCTGACTTATCAAGTTATCCAGCAAATTACAAGGAGTTCATGTGAAATAATGTAAAATTTATTTTAGCATTCAAATGTGTTTGGATTTATTTGTACTTTTCTTTCTTTTACGTGTATAAGAGCCATTCTCATTGGCTTAGCCAAATGAGAAGGTTGGCCAAAATTTGCATAATTTATGTCAAAAATATCCCACATTGAATTTGACAAATTTAAAATAATTTAGATTTCTGCTATAATGGTTAGTTAAAGATAGAGAACTACAGCTAATTCACTAATATTAAAATATTAATTTCTTACTTCAACCACACATGCCAGAACGGCAATTCTCTAAGTATAGGAAAGGGAATGGCAATTTCTCACTCCAACCACACATTAATTTAAAATGTTACCATGTTATTTGTATATGGTTTAAAAATTAAAATAAATTTAAAAAATCTCGATATACGAAAGGGAAAATGTTAGTGAAATTGTTATTAAAATGTTACAACCTTATTTGGAAATATGAAATTTTTAATATTTGCAAAGAAGTGTGATATTGGCTAAATTTTGAAGTTGAATTTGGCAAGATGCTCTACCCGTTTCATGTTTGAGTCCGGGTGCTTTTGAAAATTGTGCAATACGTTTTATAGGTCTCGAACAATTTATTTCCAAAAGCGCGCAGTCATATGAAAGCAATATCATTTATCAAACATGTTTGGTATACTACGGCGTAAATTTTTATTCATTGAATTTAGAACAGAAAATTATTCCAACTGACACATGCATTCACAAAAGAAATAAACTTTTCATCGCCGAATATAAGAAAGTTGGTTTACAATTTGAAGGTAATGGGTGCACAATTTAAGAGGTGATCGGTTATGAAATCAGTATGTATCTGATCTATATCTGTTTACATATTTTCTTCAATGAAAACACTGCCTAAATTTGTTTCTATGGAGAACCTTCACTCCTAGATGCATATAGACAGATGAAAAAAAAATCACTATTGATTACTCGATCGTTATCCCATGTATCTCCAGGTTATCCAGCTTCTGGGGTCTCCTGTAATACTTCAACAAGAGGGAGCTGCAAACAACACTGACAGATGAGGCTGCCATTGCTGCTCCAGCAATCCATGGCGGCAAACGAAATCCAGTAAGTGGAAAAAGAAAACCTGCAGCAATTGGGATGCCAAGAATGTTATATCCCAAAGCCCAGATGTAGTTTAGAAGTATACGCGAGAAGGTTTTCCTGGAAAGATCAATGGCAGTTATAACATCCTCCAAGTTGTTCTTCATTAGAACAATGTCCGCTGCCTCAATGGCAATGTCTGTGCCAGCGCCAATAGCCATTCCGACATTTGCTGCTGCAAGTGCTGGTGAGTCGTTTATGCCATCTCCCACCATTGCCACAATGTAGCCTTCAGCCTGTGAACGAGGAAAAAGAAAGAGATTTGTACGTTTTATCATGGCAATAAAGTCTTTGAGCACATAACATCATTGAACTTGGTCTAGGCCTATGACTATATCCAAGTGTTAGTCATGACGTTAAAAGTAATTATAGATGTATACAGCAAAAAGATGTTAATGGAGGTGGATGAACTGCCTTGGCACATAAAATAATTGTTAGATAGTCCCAGGATACCTACAAGTGGTACTCCTATCCTATCTCAAGACGATATGCCATTATAAATTAATGCTTATTTAACCAAATTGAATGACACGACATCCTTTGACATAGGAGGAGCACCATGTCATCCATACCTGTCAACTGCTTGATAGATAGAAACTGCGGCATGTATCCACATTTTCACACAATCGTGACATCAAAAATTTTTACTGACCGTGTACCTGAAAATCCCTCACTCTCTCTGCTTTGTCTTCTGGTTTGGCTTCTGCAATGACAGTTTCAATTCCGACTTCTTCGGCAACAGAATTGGCAGTGCCCCAATTATCACCTGTCACCATTATGCTCCTAATCTTCATAGACTTGAGAATGGAAATGACTTCTCGAGCACCTAGTTTAAGAGGATCAGATATGGCTAGAACTCCAGCCACCTCCCTATCTATAGCTACTAGAATCCCAGTTTGAGCCATCCCTTCAGCTTTTGCAAGTATATCTTCAGCATCAGATGGAATTTCCACGTTCTGGTTGGACATAAAACTTTTGTTTCCCACAATTATTTCCCTGTTTTGAACGCTGGCTTTCACTCCATGGCCAGTAATTGAGATAAAGGCTCGTGCTTCTGGCCAGGTGGGATTCTCTTTATCTTCTACGAAGTTCTTGGCATGCTCCACTATGGCCTTTGCTAATGGGTGTTCACTGTTCACCTAGTAGAGATATACCAGGCCAATATTATCAGTGCCAGAGGCCCAGAGATACCTAACGTCACTCTGGCTTCAAAGGTAAGATCTCTCATCTATTAAAGAGTGATATTCCACATAAAAAGAACAAGAAAAGACCGAATACCTCTGTTGCAGCAATTAGTACATAGAATTCTTGAAGCTCCATTTTTTTCAAGAGTTGTGTGTTAACGACCTTAGGTTTCCCTACTGTGAGAGTCCCCGTCTTGTCAAACACGATGCAGTTCACCTACAAAAGCAAACATGCACGCAGAAAGCAAATATAAAGAATGCTGTCGGGCAGACACTTAACAGTATCAAGGGATATATAGGAAGCTTACCATCGACGAGCATAAACTAGAATATTGGTCCAGATTAGGGACAAAAATTCAAGAAAGATCTACTGAGTTTAGTTTTAACTTCGTCGTGTTCCTATAAAGTTCTACCAACTCAAGTAGTTTCAATATAGAAAGCACCAAAAGAGAAGAAATTTGGGAAGCCCACAAGCATTTGGGTGGTGATTGAACTTGTACTATTCCTAAATCACTCTTGTTGGCAACTATAGAGTAAAATGGAAAAAATGTTGACTGGGCGGATGGAGAAGTGTACCAAGAGAAGTGATTGCAAAAGGAGAAGTCTTAATTCTTATTGCTTTAACGTAATGTTGACAGCAGTATTCCTGGGACAAGCTGCAACTTCAAAGAAATTCAATATAAATTGATGGGTGAAAATCGAAGAATCAAGATCGATGAATTTCATATGTTACCTTATGAGCACTTTCCAAAGCTTGGCCGCCTTTAATGAGTACACCTTGAGATGCGCCAACTCCAGTGCCAACCATAACAGCAGTTGGAGTTGCTAGGCCTAGAGCACAAGGGCAGGCAATGACCATGACAGAGATACCAAACTGAAGTGCAAGTTCAAAGCTACTCATGGAAGATGGAATCCATGATTTTGGGTAGGCATGGAACTTCCCAGCCAAAAACCAGGCAAACCAAGTTGACAATGAAAGCATAATGACCTGCCGAAAAAGCCTATTTCTTTAACAATGGCCTCCACAAGCAAAATAATTGAAGTAAAACCGCAGGGGAAAATGAATCAAGAGAGAGGATAAAGCATTTGTAGTTTGTACTCACTCACCAGAGGCACAAAGTATTTGGAAATGCGGTCAGCATACTTCTGGATAGGAGCTTTAGCCATCTGTGCTGACTCGACCAGTCGAACAATCTGAGAAAGAGCAGTATCTGATCCTACTCGTGTTGCTTTAATGTGCAACACCCCATTCTCATTCATAGTTCCTCCAATCACTGTGTCTCCCTTCCGTTTTGCCACTGGCCGTGATTCTCCTGTTATCATGCTCTCATTTACGTGACTTTCCCCCCGCAGAACATAACCATCTGAGGCTACTTTGGCACCAGGGATAATTTTAATTACATCATTCTTTTGTATTAACCGACCATCAATTTCTTGTTCGCTCACCTCATTTCCTTCACCGTCCAGAGTTAACAATATTGCTGTTTCAGGAGTCAATTCCAAAAGCTTGGCAATGGCCTCTGATGTCTTTCCCTTCGCCAAAACCTCTAAATACTTCCCGAGTAGAATAAAAGAGATAAGCATCGTGCTAGTCTCAAAGAAATCTGTACCCTCGAAATATTTTGAATAAGCAGCCCTTAGCAATGAGTAGACAGAATAGAAGTAGGCTGCATTTGTTCCCAAAACGATCAAAACATCCATATTAGCAGAACCATGGCGCAAAGCTTTATAGGAACCAAAGTAGAATCTCCACCCTATAATGAACTGTACTGGTGTAGAAAGCTCCCACCTCACAACCATGCCAACGGTCAACATGTTGATTACCTTAGTATCTAGTACCTGCCTAAATCCAGGGATATACATCAAAACCATGGATGTTAGAAACACAGGAATCGTAAAAACCAAACTCCATAAAAAGAATCGATAATACTGCTTAATTTCCTCCTGTCTACGAGCTTCTTTTCCTCCTCCTTTGGGGTATATGCTTGCTTTAAAACATTCACCACCAGTAGATTCAATGACACTGATGAAAGTTCTGGGTCCTGTCATATCCGGTTTGTAAGAAATTGAAACTTTGTTGAGTTCAGGGTATATGATTATCTCTTGAACCCCTAGGATTGCTTGAAGAGACTTTTCAATCAGTCTTGTTGTATGATGATCTGTGTCTAGACCATCAACTTTAAGCTCTATGTTACTTAATTCTTCCCCAGTACTAATGAGCATGGCTTCAAATCCAGTGTTTTCTATGGTTTCCAATAGTTGATTATAGCTCACAGTCTTGGGACTATAATGAATTTCTGCTTCTTCAGTTGCCAAGGCCACTTGGGCCTTTTGAACGCCTGGAATTGCTTGCAGAGCTGATTCAATGGTTGAGGAGCAGGAGGTGCAAGTCATTCCATTTACGTGTATTTTGCATACTTGAGTGGATCTCTTAATATTCTTGTCATTACTGATCAATGTTGCTTGAAATCCAACATTTTCAATATTCTCACGTATTGTTTGCTCCTATAAAATCATTGGAAATAATGATAAAAGATTAGAGCAATTTGAGCAAATTCAAAAACATCACTTTAATTACCTTAAGCAATTGTCAAACTTGCCAGCAAAGTGTTTGCATAGAATGACTAACAGGGACACCAAACACAAAATTTCTCTTATGATCATCATTGGAAAAAGTTAAAAAGTAATGATTTTGTAATTAAAGCACGTAGCTTTGGGCCACCAAATCAACATGGCGTGACTGATCCAGAAAAAAGGAAAAATAAACGATGATCAAAGTAACCTGAAGTAGCATTATGTGGCCTTAATCAGGAAAAGGGTTGGCTGAGGGAGCTCGGGTGTGGGTTCCCATCTGCTTTCCTCACCCGAATTACACTGCAATCCGGAGAGGAAATTGCAGTGAATCTCGATAAAATTAATTGGCCCAAGCAAAGATATATCTACTTATTACAAAGTGTCAAGGGCTAGCTTGGATTCAAAAATAAGATGAGATAGTTTTAGATAAAAGATAGAAGTTGAAAAAAATATTGTTAGAATATTATTTTTTAATATTATTATTGTTTTGATATTTAAAAAAGTTGAATTGTTTATTATATTTTATATGAAAATTTTAAAAAAATTATAATGATGAGATATATGAGATGAGATGAAATTAAACCGGACCTAAATAGATTCTATCTTTATTTCTTTACAAAGGAGGATATGACAAGTCTGTCAAGCAATCAAGAAAGAAAGCCAAAGTTTCTGCACAGGGAAAAGGGAGAAGCAGGGGGGGCTATTTAAGAGAGAACAATATGACAAGTACTGCACAAAAAAGAATAATTATTAAAAGAAAATTATAATGATACAGAAAATAAGCATAGTAAAATTTCATGCAGCATAACATTCAAAATCCTCGAACCCTAATTGGTATTAACCCCCCAATAATTCTTATAAAACAAACTCTTTAGTACAGACACAGAGAGAGCACGGGCTCTATGAGAAGCGACAGAGATATCTTTCTTTAACATGGTGAGAAAAAGTACTGTCAATTGCATTAATAATCATAGTTCCAAAATTAAAATAGCAATCATGTCTGGTATCGGTTTAAACAAGAAGTGTATTTTTTTTTCCTTGAAAATGAGGTAATTTACTTCATAATAGTAAAAGTATCTCCCTCTCCCCATCCCCTTATCTTTTCTAGGGGTGCTATCCGCATGGTGTGGGGTGGGGGGACTACCCCGCTACCGGCAGCTAGGGTTGAAACTGCACCCCGCCCCGCTCCCTCTCAACCCATTGTCTAAACATATTTTTTAGATCTAAATTATAATATAATTTAAATTATTATAAATTAAAATTTATACATTTAAAAAAATATAAACTCATTAGAATTATATTTTGGATTGTTTTGGCCTCCTAAACCAACCATTATATAGGAGGCCAAGATAATACAATAGTGATACTATATAATGGTTGGCCTAGGAGGCCAAGGCAATTTATTAACTTGAAGTTGAATTCAAGTTTTTAACAAATTGTATATATCTATATAAATATATTTATATAAATATTAAAAATTACATTTTTTTATATTAAAAATGGGAGGAGTGCAGAGTGGGGGGCAGGGTGGGCCGGCCCCGCTGTCCACCCTTAATCTTTTCTATATTTTATTTTATTTTTTATTTTCTACATGGTATTAGAGCTCTCAGCTAACGCCAGGCTTGATTCTGTGGACCACCCCCCTCTTTCCAAAGTGTTCTTCTCAACTGCACATTCACTACAGTGCGTTCCTTCTTTTCGTCAGCATTTATGTGTCTTGGATATTTTTCTGGCATTCTTTTCCAGCAAACTTATCGTTGGTTAGTGATTTCCAACCATTTATCGCTACTTATTCTAAAACCACATTTCATAATTAAGTTTGCATGGTACAAATCATCCGATCTGTGAGAGTTCAATCTCATACATTGTCACATCCATCCACCTGGAGTTTATGAGCTGTGAGTATTCTTATTCTTTAATTTGGGTTTTAGCCTTCTAATTTTGGTCCTTGACCATGGCCACATACAACCTATTGTTGGTCACAACTCCAAATTTGATACTTCAGTGGTCATGTCTCCAACACCACTTTCATCATTTCATTATCGGCGATCAATCAATAGATATGAAAGCTACACTCAAATTCCAAACTCAAGATTTCAAAGTTCTTTATCTTGAATCTGAGAAGATGTTAGAATATTATAATAGAATATTGCCATACTTAGAATATATTCATAATATTCTAATGTATGTGTATGGTAATATGACTTATTCTTTATCATATTTAGTTTATTGTGTAAATTAATCAATATCAATTAATAAACCTTAGTTGCCGGTCAGGCCGAACCAAGGGTCAAATAGGTCAAAAATTTCATCAAAACACTGCAATAAATTCTTGTTAAGTTGGATCATCAAATCGGATCGCACACAAATAAAATCCCGCTCCGTACAAACATGAAGTCCAACAACATTTCATAAAGTAGATAATTTTTTCTAAAAATGAAATGCTTTAACCATTAATTTAACCAGATTCCACAAAAACTTAACATTATAGAAAGTTAATAAATAATATTTTCATGTTTATAAACTATTTTAGAGGAAGCTTGCCTTCTGAACTCCGTTAACATCCTTTAAAAAACAAGCAAACAGGAAACAGCAAATCAATAGTAAACCCAGGAATGCTAGGAAATTAATTACTTACGTTGACAAAACTGGGGTGGTAAAGGACTTGGGCTCTATTATTCAGAACATCGACCGCGGCCTCGCGTACTCCCGGCAGCCGCATGATGGCCTTCTCGACCGAGCCGGCACATGCTGCTGAGCGTGTCATGCCGATGACTGAGAACATGGCGGCCTTTGCCTCCGACGACGACCCCTCCACCTTGTTTTCTTTTGGCGACATGCTTATAATAAATATCCTTGGTTCTTTTTCTTCAGGCCTGCAGGCTCCCCGCGCGGCCACCTCAATTTACTGCAAATTAATATAACTCAACTTCGATGTGCTATATAGCTACTGATCATTTGGTGGCCACTACCGGTGACAAGCATTTGTCTCCCCCTAAGTAAGCTTATTTTGTTATGAACAAGAACAGCGAAGATAAGAGGATTTGTGCTTGATTATTTGGAAAGCTAATTGGATACACACTTTATATATACTTTATGATATAGCAGGGATGATCTCTGCGCATTTACAGTTTAAAAAAAAAAAAAATATATTAATGAAATATGGTTGAGTACGTGTCTGGTCCTACCATTACTTGAGATAAACGCCATGATAACATGCATGTTAGTAGCTAGCATATCATGTGTACATTTCCGGCCATTAAACCCTAGCAAAAAAACAAAAGTTTTTAAAAAGAAAGGGATCACCTTCCCCATACGATGCCGGACCGACATATCTATATTAGGCTTTCTGGGAAATCAAGTGGGAGTTTCATGTGAAGATGAACATGTTCCGCATGCAGAAGGATTTGTCTTCTTGTCTCTGATCACCTTTATCACAAGACAGAGATGAAAAGGGTGATTTCTTATGTCTATTCATGGAAACGGCAATCTTTCTTCTTGATCTTCTTCTTCTTCTTTTTGTTATATATGCTTTTTATTAATTATTTGGCTTTTGCGTCTCTCTTTCGTACTCTCAAAGGCCGAATTAAGTTGCTGGTAGTGGTATCGATATACGAGACGAAAGCTCTCAGCGATTGACTGATTCGAGAAGCTGCTGCCATAAGAGTACTTTCTCTGTCTGCTTTGTGTTAAAATATATTCTATAAGAATTGTAGGTATCTAGGAAAATGAGCAATCATTTTTATAATCTTTTATACAACTATATATATATTTTTTAAATAAGAGATATTTTTATAAAAATAACTTATAAAAATAAATCAATTTAATAAAATAATAATAATAATTGTCTGTGTATCATTACTTAGAAACATATTATCTTAAGAAAAATATTTTAACCATAAAAAGATTACACAAAAATAAATTTACAAACTGATATAACTTGATGCAATACGTTAGATTGTAAAGTTATTTTTAATATAAAGTAGATCTAACGTATCACGGGAAACCACGCCAATTTATAAATTTATTTTTATATAATCTATTTGTGTCTGTAGCAAATCTCTTACTGTAAATATCATATTGTGATTGTGGAATATACAGGATAATATGCAGGTTGGATTGGGGCACTAACTACTAAGACGACTTAGCTTCAGCCTTAATTTAGCCAACAAAAAAAAAAGAATAGAACTTTTAATTTAGATGCATGCAGGCAGGCCACTTGAAATTTCTTTTAGTTATATGTCATAATATACTAATTATTTAAATATTAAATTATAATACAAGACGTCAACTGTGCTTAGTTAAATATAAATCTTATTCTTTATACGAAAAAAAAACGTAAACAAAAAATTATTTATTTAAATTGGCACAAAGGCAGTACTACTCATGATGTCCTAAAGTTGGGTATAGATAACATCAATATATTTTGTGACTGAGAGCTATCTCTAGCTTACATGAGCTAATTATTCGGATTGATATATTAATATTAATATTAATAAAATTGGAGTATTTAATTTCTTATTCTAAAAAAAAAAAAATTCTTACCTTTTTCTATTTGCCAATCCTTTTTTTACCTAACAAACACTGCCAAAAAAGTTTTAACAGAACCTACGTACGTACAAAGAATTTAGACAAGCAAAAAAAATTGAATGAAATTATGTATATATATTACCATATACATATGATATATAATGTATCCTGCAATATTAATATTACACATGTAACTAAAGATCATACATCTATAAGATATATATAATGTATCGAAAATGGTTAGGAATATCATGATGAGATCAACATGCGTATAAGAAATATCTTAAGAAATTAAGCATGCATTTTCCTTAATCAAAGTCATGGTCAGAGGCTAATTAATTAGCACCTATCCAACATATATATATATATAAATATAAATATATATTTATATTAATGGTATATCCTTTGGCTTGTGATTGAACCATTCATGCATGCACACGGAAGGATCGAATATTTGATATCCTTGACTGCAAAAGAATATCGACTGCATATATGATTAATCTATCAAATGTGTATGATTTTGAAGCATTCAACTTGCTGCATGATGCAGTTCTTCGGATAAGAGCATGATTAAAAAAAACGACGACTTGTAATAAAATATATATAAGATGATTAAGTATTTACAATTGCATTATTGCAAGCAATCTAAATTAAAGGTCCGCGCGGCACATTTGCTTGATCATGAAGACGGAGCAATCACGATTATATCCGTCCGTTTGGTCAGTAGTATTAATTAATACGTGATTAGAAAATTGCTAATTAGCCACTTATATCTATATATTTCTGATAATTAAGTTAATTAGCGTGCTCTTAATTTGTTCATCGTGCATGCATGCATGCAGCATGCTACCTGGTTTTGAGTCTTTCTACATGTTGATCTGTTCAAAGAAGCAAAAGATAAAAGAAGTAGAATTAGGGGTGTGCATCCGGATCTGGATATCTGGCCATAACCGGATCAAGATCCGGGTTTAAAAAATCGGGCGGTTAGCCGCCTGGATTAATTCGGACTTAATCCGAGCAGAGAACCGGATTCAATCCAGATTTCCGATTATAACCAAATATCCGGGTTAAATCCGGATATCCGGATTATAACCGGATTTAATCCTTTTTTTTTTTTTTAAGACTAAAACTTTTAATACAAATTTATAGCAGTTTTTTTTTTAAAATTTTTTGATATAATGCTTAAATTGCCCAGATTTTAAAAAAATAATAATTTAAACACTTTCTAAAATTAATTTATAAAAATATAAATTAAATAACAAAATAAATAAAAATGCAAAATAGATAATATTGTTGTTACATCACAATGCACAACTAATTAAACTAATACACAATAATACAAAAAATAAATTTACAAAGAACAAAAAATAATAATAATACATCACAACTAATATTTAAACTAATACATAAGATTAGAAAAAAAGAATTCAACTAATACATAACAATGCAAAATAAATAACATTGTTGAATATTTTTTACCTTGAGTACTCTTCCCCACTGAGATTTTCCATTAATTCCTCATAAACCAAACCCAAAAGCTGCCAAAAAGAGAAGGGAAAATCAATAAAACCTTAAATCCAGCCACCAAAAGATAAAAATGAAGATACAGATAAAATAAAGACATGCTTGAATTTACACAGATTTTAGAACACTCCAATTTTGATGCAGTTTCTTCATTGTAGTTTCAGCTGGAATATCAAAGGCAACATTTTTAACCCCTAGATTAATTCACCAAAAGATCATAAAGCATATCTTTTTGTCATAAATTCAAAACAAGGGAGGAAAAAAAGAACCAGGTATGAAATTAAATACCAGAATATATCACTTACCACTAACAGTCTGTAACTTATTCTTCACAGCATCGACACAACCCTCACATTTCATATCCACCATGTACTCCGTCTGATACCAAACCAATACCCAAGTCTAAGACTTCACTAAATAATCCAACATAATCACTGCATTTCCATCACTAAAAAGTATTTTCATATAAAACAAATGTAGCTCAAACATTTGATTTAGCTGATCAAATGTTTACAACTATGTGAAAGGACCCAAAAAAGAGACATGTTCAGTGACTTGTAGTTATTAACCGAGATCTCTGATCAATGATAGATTCGTCTAAACATTCATAATTATGACCAGCAATAGCCAATATATATATAGAGAAAGGAAAAAGAAAAAGAAAACAGTGTAATTTATGGGCAATCAGTGGATAAAAATCATACTCTTTAAGGTGATGGGAATAAAAGAAATAAACCAAGGGGGTTTCAATTCAAACATGCATGTACTATGAACAATTATGTCTATTGATCCATATATAGCTTAAGAGGGCTGCTTTATTACAAACTTACAGCACAGTATATATCATTAAGTGCCACATGTGTAAGCACTAGTCAACTTCAGAATAAGGAGCAACAACCACCAAAATTCTCTACGATATTGCTACAGGCATATATATATATATATATAGACAGTCTCTAAAATCATGTTCTTTTGAAGAAATCTACACCTAATGGCATTTAAATGAAAGAAGGGAGAATCAAATTAAAGTAAAGATATAAAGAAATTTAAAAATCTGATGAAAGCCTAGCTAATATTAAAGTAAAGAAAGAAATGGGCTACAAAGAAGAGAGAACTTGAGAGGTGGGCTTGTAGTGTTTTCACTTTTCAGCTGTCTTCACTTTTCAGCTGGAATAAGAAAGAAAGAAAAAAACAATTCAATAAGAAACATCAAGGTGTTTTCACTTTTCAGCTGAAATCTCAACTAAATATATAGTTAAATTCCGAGAATCTTATTTCAAATTTGAAAAATGTATACAAAATTTTCAAATACTTACTTGATCTTCCAAATTCTACTTGGCAGTTTTCTCATCAAGAGTCACTGCTAATCCTACTGCATTTGGTCAAGGCAGAAACAAGATTAATGGGTAACATAAAAACATGAATTTTTCCAAAAATAAAATTGCTAAAGTTGGATCTCACTAAAGTTTCTGAAGTTGGAGTCCATACACTTAAGTTGCCGAAGTTAAAGGAAGAGGGTTACCTTAAACAGAAAAAAAGAATGTAGATGTTAAGTTAAATGGATAAATCAGTAATAAAAAATCAAAATTAACTAATAAAAGTGTTTACCTTCGATGTCAATGCCTTCTACATGCTCCTCCACCTCCCAAGCACTAAGTGGTTCACAAGTCAACCAATTTTGCGTGCAGATTAATGCTTGGATAGTCTTCGGTGCTAATGAGCTTCTCTATAAGTCTATTACATGTCCACCGGTGCTAAATGTAGACTCGGATGCGACAGTGGAAATATGGATGACCAATACATCATATGCGATCTCCGCAAGGATGGGATATCTAAATGAGTTCTTCTTCCACTAATCCAAAATATCAAACTTGGAAACTTTTGGTTCAATCACATCCGACAAATACCTATCCATGTCCGAGCTAATTAAGTACCGAACTGTTTTGCTTCTCAAGATACTGATCTAGAGCTGTATCAAAATCATCACAGTTTAGGTCATCACTAATAATACTTGAGGAACTTCTATGGACCATATTTGATTTTTCACTACCTAGCCCATGAAACTTGTGGTATTGCTCAATCAAACGATTCATAAGCAATCTTACGTTGGCCTCAATTCTATCTCCGCATTCATCCCCTTTGCACATTTTTAACCAATATGATAAGGCTGTAATCTTATATCGTGAGTCAAGGATAAAAGCTACATAAACAATCATGTTCATCCTATCTGTGTTCCCCCAATATTTATCAAACTTAATTTTCATAGTAGATGTCATTCTCATCAACATACCATCATCACTCTCATCCATGTTGTTCAAAATATTCTCAATTGTACAAATTTGTTGAAATAACAAATTAGAGGTCACATACAATGAGTCGGATATTTTTAAAGTGGCATCATAAAACCTTTTAGAAACCACCCGGATCCACCCAGATTCCAGGTTTCGGACCAGACCGAAAAAAAAATCCGACCTGATTCTACACCCCTAGGTAGAATAATATATAACTAATTTTCAATTATTTTATCTTTGCGTTCTATTATTTGTAACCCGTTACATGTATATATAGAAAACGTCATTCACATTAGTTACATGGAAAATTTTGATTTGTGAGATGTTATTTTTATTTATTTTTTTCAAATCAAATTATGTGTAATTTTAATTATATATATTAATATTGGTTCACCTTTTTGTTTTTTAGTTTTTTTTAAATCAATTTATTTTTTTGTTTTCAGTGAGATAGACCTTTAAGCCACGTTTGATTACGCAGTTGAGATGAAATGTTTTGTTGAAAATTAAATAAAATATTGTTAGAAAATAATTTTTTAATATAATTTTTATTTTAAAATTTTAAAAAAATTAAATAGTTTATTATATTTTATATAAAAATTTTAAAAAATTATAATAATAAAATAAAATAAAAATAATTTTATGTATCAAACCGAAACTTCACCTTCTGCTCTTCACCACAAAATTGGTGCGATCCTCCGTTTCAATATTCGTGTATGGCCTTTTGAGGTTTTGCTCTTGCAACGAAGACTATGGACCTTTACCCATATTTTAAGTGAAATGGGCCTTTAGCTTTCCCCACCCATTTCATGGTATATATGTCGCATTGGACCAAGCGAAATCAATCGCATTTTTTACAACTTGAGTGAGCAAAAGGTCTGCCAACTGCACGTGATCGGTCGCAGTGGTTTTAAAAAGAATAATATTATATACAATTTTAACATGTATAATTTCACATGTTCTTTTAATAAAAATATATGATTTATCATTAAAAATATTATTTATTAATGTGAATTTTAGATTTAACCACTTTTTTCAAATTGAATGCATGAAATTTATACATCTTAAAAAAACTGTAAATATTATAAAACCACTGTATGCGATGGTGACTGTTTCTTTTTAAGGGAGAGCGTATAGATACACGTAAATTTAACACTCAAATAAAAAATTAATATTACTTTTTTATAAAAATAAAGATATTATCTCACTGTCTACTTCTTTGGAACACATTACACAGCAGGCTTCAGTTGAGAGGCCCGGCCCTATTCAAGTAGTGAAGGAACTGATCCAGCTGACGTTGAGACGAATAGAATTGAATTATAAATAATAATATTTTGTGAGATTCATTGAAATGGGATTAAATTTTTTAGATTGAGGCGTGTGTAATCTTTTAGATTGAAATATATAAAATAGGTTGAGATGGGTTAATTTTTTTTATAAAAAATTAAAAAAATAGTGAGCGTTATCAATTATTAGTTTAAAATGAGTTAAGTTTAAAGAACCAAACATAGCTATATTGTGCGAATATCATGATTGGTATATAATTATGCTGAATATTGCTTGCTCCATGAACTATTATCCAACGGATCTATTACAAAGATGGTTTTGTTTAGACCAGTACCACTGTGTGCCCATCACATTTAAGACACCACGCAAGACACTAATTTCACACAAAATATATATCAAATATGCATTTTCCATACTTTGAACAAAACAACCACTCGGTCTACATCAAAACACTCATGTCCCTCGCAAGTTGTACAACTCTCGTATTCCCTCGCACAGAGATGACCCGTGGGTCTTCTTTTATCGCCTTCACAATTAGTTGGCTCAAGCAGCCCCTATTGACCTGTATTATTAACAGATAATGATATATACCGTCTTAAATGTGCAGATCATGCGTATTCTATTTTCAAATAAATGGGAGTCATCATCAAAAAATACTTTTTTTCATGTGAATTTTGAGTAAGATTTTTTTTTAAAGTAAAATTAAATAAATTTATTTTTATTTTTATATTATATTTTTATTTAAAAATAATTCCTATCGTTTTGTAAAGTAAAATTATTGATTAAAATTTTATACCACATTTTCAATTAATAATTGACTTAATCTTTATTAGAAAATTTTTTATTTAGAGAGAATTTTATCAAACCTAGTTTTACAAGTACTTTAGACTCTTAGACACAATTATAATCAATATTGTCAATAAAGTTCTATAAACAACTTACACATTTAAAAAAAAGATAGCCCCTTACCTCTTCAAATGATTATATAAAAACATTTTATGAATATTGAAAAATTAAATTTTGCTATTTATAAATTTTGCATTAATTATATATCAAACTAATAATGACAAAAGAGAAGTGTATTCTTAGAAAGAGAATATGTAAAATAATTAATATATGTGATACTTTTATAAACTAATAATGATATAATATCTATTTAATCTTATTTATATTCTCATTCTCATTGAGTTAATTAAAGTTTTTTATTGGATATATAATTTTTTTTTAAATTCTACTTTATATATATATATATATTTTTTGGACCTTCTTCCATTAGGGGGTCTTACGCAATTGCCTAACTCACCTAATGGAATAGCCGGCCCTGTATGAATATTAGCTAGATTTATCCACTTTTTTCAAATAGAGAATACAGGGGCTACACAGTATTTCAGAATTGTAAATATCATTTCTCATTTTTAAAACAGAACTCCACTTATGATTCTCATTAAATTAAATATTTTATATTGAGTAATACTAGATATAATTTTAGAGTGTACAAGCCCCATACACTCACTTTGAAAGAAAAAAGAAAGTAGGATCCATATTAAAAAAATAATTTTTCACATGGTTCAAAATTTATCTAGTTTTTAAAATGAGTGCGCGAGACTTGTACACCTTAAAACTCCAAATATCATTTTTTATTTAAAAAGAGTTTCGATCACACATGAAATAATATGTAAAAATATAATTTAATTAATTAAATCTCTCTTCTCGTCAATTTAAATGTATTGTCTCATATACAAACTCATGGGAAAAGCACTTAAGAGAGATTAGTGGAGGAGATCCAAGCTGGGAATGAAAGTGTAATGACCCGTGAAAAAAAGAAAAAAAAAAGAAAAGGTCCATTGGCTAACAAAGAAGTTTTGTATACTTGAATGGGATAAGGCCGGGCTAAGGGTCGTAATAGAATATAATTACTGAAACAAGATAGAAGTTGTTTCTTTCTTTCTATTGATCTAGAAACAAGATAGAAGTTCCTTCTTTCCTCCTTGCTAACGTGTATGCCATGTACGCTGCCTCGGTATTTCAATATTTTTCTCAATGACTTCTACCTGTTTGACAAATTGACCAAGATTGCGACACATTTTTGACAATAGAAAACTCCATTTTGGACTTTTACATAACCCCAAAGGCCAATTATTTCAACGACGCCTCTTAGGCTACACAGGCAGTGCGCACTTCGCGTTTACCACCTGGCCTGCCAGGGCTTATCAAGCAAATGATATTTCCCTTCTTAACAACTAGTACTCAGGTACCCGCGCGCCCGGCCACCTCCATATTCACCGACACCTCCAATGTCTTTCAAGTTGAATTGTGGAGACATATAGAGCAATTTGATGCTTACATATCATATGATCATCTAAGCAGACTAAAAGCTGGCCTGCTCGGAAATCTTGGCCAATGGCCGTCAATTCAATAGACTAGTCAGACATGCAGGATGAGCAATTATTTTTTAGATAGTGAAGTCCTTTGAGATATTTTGTGAATAACAGTATAATAATATTGATAAAATATTAAATAATAATAATACAAATAAATAATAAATAATAATTTAGTGTGGCAACTGGGGAAGGCTTCTTCTGCTGGGAAGTGGGGGCTTCGTAGGAGTGGAGTGGAGGTGGCCGAATTGAGTTCCGTCATGAGCGTGCATGGCAGCCGACACATGGCTGAGGGTCCCAGCTACCTCCACCAACTTTTGTTTTTTGGCAGTGCGTAAGCGCTTGCGTTAACGTCCAAGTGTTGCATGAGAAGGCTCGACGAATCTTATCGTCGTGTGGTACTGTAGAGTTTGTGGACCTCTAAAATCCTAAAATCCCATTTTTCACGCACTTCCTCTGCGTATAATTGACATTTGACCAGTCTTCTAAAACCTGTCTCTTTTTTTTTGTTTTAATAAAACCTGTCTTTTTTGTTTGTTAATTTTTTATTTATTTGAATTCTGGGATCCTACGAAAATCTTATCACATTTTCTGTGATACCTAGGACTATTCATATATATATAAATGTATGTCATGCACATTACTAAATGAGTTATTTCTTGCTACTCGGCTTTGATTTTGTCAAAAATTAAGAGGTTAATTTTGATTATTATTATTATCAAACTCTAATAAAAAATGTGGATTTAATTATTTATATTATATTCTTAATACTCTTCTTCAATGAGTAGGTACGGAATATTTAATTAAATGAGGTTGAGTATAGAGTCAAGGTTCAAACTCAAGATATTTGTTCTGATACCATAAGAAATCATATTTATCCTAAAAGCTTAAGCAAATTAAAAGAAATAGATTTAATTATTTGAATTTTATGCTTAACACTTATTATATAATAGTAATGCTATTTATTTTTTTGTTTTACCATTTACAAATAAATTATAAGCTTATAGATCAATTAATTAAGTGAAGAATAATTACTTAAAATGCCTACATTTAGATCGATTTGATAAAATAAAAAAATCTTAATAAATTAATATATATATGTTATTTATTTTAAATAAAACAAATGCATCCTATCAAATCTGTGCCAAGTGGCAGATGTAGAGTCGGACCATTTTTGTTTGACAGAATCCTTTTACCAGTACCCTACAATAAATGATATATATGGTGGAAGGACGATATATGATACGTAGTTCTCAATTAATTAAGAGGAATGTCGGCTCAATTAAAGCAAACGTTAACGCATTTGAACTTGAGTACCGCACAATCAAAGTCAAATATTTAAATTATGTTACCGTCACAAAGAAATTATACATACAAATAAATTTATATACTCATATGAATTCACATAATATCTTAGATTTATTTTATAATAAAAATAATTTTATAAGTTAATATATCATATAAAATTATGTGAATTTGTAAATCTATTTTTATTTAATTTCTTTATAATTAAAATATTTATATTACATAAATAAAAATTAAGAGAGTAGGGTTTGGAAAGCAATTGAAATCTATGAAAATAAGTAATTGCTTAGCTAGGCCATCAGCACCCCTTCTTTTTTATGTACCGAGATTTCTAGCCAAACTAGACTTATTCAGCTTGACAAGAGTCATATCAGGGACAACACGCTTGCTTTTGAACCAATTTGTCTTCAAGAAAATGAATCTGGCAAGCCACGTCATGTATAGACGTCGTCGATCTGTCAAGTGTCATGCATGTTAACTACTTCCAACCTTTACAGTTTACAACTCTTTGTTGTTGTTGTTGTTTATGTACTGAGTTTTCTAGCCAAACGAGTAGACACGAGGAGCCAAGATTCTTTCAATTAATTGGCCAACACTTTAATTTTTCGTTAAAAGAATCAATGATCAAATCTTCCTTTTAATGTAAAAAAAAAAAAAAAACACACGAGGAGGGTTATAATAAAGTAATTTCATATAAAAATAAAATTATAAATTAACATAATTTCATGTCATTTGTTAAAAAATAATTTTATAATTTATCCTATCAGATTATTTTTATATTTTATTATTTTTCAAGGAGATAAGGACCTCTTTCTTAGCCAAATTTCGCTTAGTTGGCACTTGGCAGGCTATGGTTGTATCTTGATTCCGAGACAAAATCTTTTTGGACGATTTAAATTAGGATTAATATTTAAGTTAGATTTTTTATGGGAAAATATCCCCGAGTTTCCTTACGCGTGGCATATACAGGATAGGACCCACGGTCCCACTACAACCGACAACCAAGCGTATACCACAATCGCGTCAGCTAATCCACGTGTCACACAATAAACCAACCAAGCAAGATCCTTGAAAGAGCGCCGCAGACCTCCACCAGCCTCCCTCACAGTGTATATAATGGAGACCGTCCGCTCTCTATCTCTCACTGCACCTTTATTTCAAATCGTTCATTTATTGATCTCACTACTACTTCCCAGGAGAAAAAACCAGCCAAAGACCCCATAAATCAAAAATCAAGATCGTTGCTACCGAGAAAAATGGAGAATCATCCCACCTTAACAGGCTTGTTGCAGAAAGCCGCGTCGGAATTCCCCACCCGGCGAGCTCTTTCGGTCTCCGGAAAACTCGATATTACCCACCTCCGATTACAACAGCTTGTCGATAACGCCGCCACTCTTCTGCGTGCCTCCGGTATCAGCCCCGGTGACGTCGTCGCCCTCATCTTTCCTAACACCGTCGAGGTACATATTTTCTATCTTCTTTTTCTCGTGTTTATCGTCGACCAAACTTGCCAAAATAGATTTGTTTTTATAATATTTTAATTTAACTAGTTTTCTCCGTCAAAAGTCAGAATTCTTCGGTAATCTACCAATGCAGACAGCTGATATCATGTGTTGATTGGGTACTGATTTTGATTATATTTTTGGCAGTTTGTGGTGATGTTCTTGGCCGTAATTCGATGCCGAGCCACGGCTGCGCCTTTGAACCCGGCCTACACGGCGGAAGAGCTCGAATTCTACCTCTCTGACTCAGAATCGAAGCTTCTCATCACAACGAAAGAAGGTATTCAATCGGCTCAAGCCGCGGCTTCTAAACTCAAAATCCCTCACGTGACCGCCACTCTGACCGACCCCGAAGCTGGAATCTCCATCTCCACTTCGGGTGCCGATTCCATCTCCAACGACTCGGTATCCGAACTCGTCAATGACCCGTCCGACGTGGCTCTATTCCTCCATACGTCCGGTACCACGAGCCGGCCAAAAGGAGTGCCTTTGACTCAGCTCAACCTGGCGTCCTCGGTTCGGAATATCAAATCGGTGTACAAACTCACTGAATTGGACTCGACGGTGCTCGTCCTTCCGTTGTTCCATGTCCACGGGTTGATCGCCGGGTTATTGAGTTCGCTCGTTTCCGGAGCCGCCGTGACCCTCCCTGCAGCCGGCCGATTCTCGGCCTCGACGTTTTGGTCTGACATTCTCGCTTACGGAGCCACGTGGTACACCGCGGTCCCCACCATCCACCAAATCGTCCTAGACCGTCACCACAGCAAACCGGCGCCCTTTTACCCGAAGCTTCGCTTCATCCGCAGCTGCAGCGCGTCGCTGGCTCCAACCGTACTGGATCGGTTGGAGGAGGCATTCGGAGCACCGGTGCTGGAAGCCTACGCGATGACGGAGGCGGCTCATCTCATGGCGTCGAACCCGTTGCCGGAGAACGGCGTGCACAAGTCCGGATCCGTGGGCAAACCCGTGGGTCAGGAAATGGCGATTCTGAACGAGAACGGGCTCCGACAGCCGGAGGGTCAGAGCGGAGAGGTGTGTATACGGGGCCCAAACGTGACCAAAGGTTATAAGCACAATCCGGAGGCCAACAAGGGAGCGTTTTCATTCNAAAAAAAAAAAAACACACGAGGAGGGTTATAATAAAGTAATTTCATATAAAAATAAAATTATAAATTAACATAATTTCATGTCATTTGTTAAAAAATAATTTTATAATTTATCCTATCAGATTATTTTTATATTTTATTATTTTTCAAGGAGATAAGGACCTCTTTCTTAGCCAAATTTCGCTTAGTTGGCACTTGGCAGGCTATGGTTGTATCTTGATTCCGAGACAAAATCTTTTTGGACGATTTAAATTAGGATTAATATTTAAGTTAGATTTTTTATGGGAAAATATCCCCCTTGGAGTTTCCTTACGCGTGGCATATACAGGATAGGACCCACGGTCCCACTACAACCGACAACCAAGCGTATACCACAATCGCGTCAGCTAATCCACGTGTCACACAATAAACCAACCAAGCAAGATCCTTGAAAGAGCGCCGCAGACCTCCACCAGCCTCCCTCACAGTGTATATAATGGAGACCGTCCGCTCTCTATCTCTCACTGCACCTTTATTTCAAATCGTTCATTTATTGATCTCACTACTACTTCCCAGGAGAAAAAACCAGCCAAAGACCCCATAAATCAAAAATCAAGATCGTTGCTACCGAGAAAAATGGAGAATCATCCCACCTTAACAGGCTTGTTGCAGAAAGCCGCGTCGGAATTCCCCACCCGGCGAGCTCTTTCGGTCTCCGGAAAACTCGATATTACCCACCTCCGATTACAACAGCTTGTCGATAACGCCGCCACTCTTCTGCGTGCCTCCGGTATCAGCCCCGGTGACGTCGTCGCCCTCATCTTTCCTAACACCGTCGAGGTACATATTTTCTATCTTCTTTTTCTCGTGTTTATCGTCGACCAAACTTGCCAAAATAGATTTGTTTTTATAATATTTTAATTTAACTAGTTTTCTCCGTCAAAAGTCAGAATTCTTCGGTAATCTACCAATGCAGACAGCTGATATCATGTGTTGATTGGGTACTGATTTTGATTATATTTTTGGCAGTTTGTGGTGATGTTCTTGGCCGTAATTCGATGCCGAGCCACGGCTGCGCCTTTGAACCCGGCCTACACGGCGGAAGAGCTCGAATTCTACCTCTCTGACTCAGAATCGAAGCTTCTCATCACAACGAAAGAAGGTATTCAATCGGCTCAAGCCGCGGCTTCTAAACTCAAAATCCCTCACGTGACCGCCACTCTGACCGACCCCGAAGCTGGAATCTCCATCTCCACTTCGGGTGCCGATTCCATCTCCAACGACTCGGTATCCGAACTCGTCAATGACCCGTCCGACGTGGCTCTATTCCTCCATACGTCCGGTACCACGAGCCGGCCAAAAGGAGTGCCTTTGACTCAGCTCAACCTGGCGTCCTCGGTTCGGAATATCAAATCGGTGTACAAACTCACTGAATTGGACTCGACGGTGCTCGTCCTTCCGTTGTTCCATGTCCACGGGTTGATCGCCGGGTTATTGAGTTCGCTCGTTTCCGGAGCCGCCGTGACCCTCCCAGCAGCCGGCCGATTCTCGGCCTCGACGTTTTGGTCTGACATGCTCGCTTACGGAGCCACGTGGTACACCGCGGTCCCCACCATCCACCAAATCGTCCTAGACCGTCACCACAGCAAACCGGAGCCCTTTTACCCGAAGCTTCGCTTCATCCGCAGCTGCAGCGCGTCGCTGGCTCCAACCGTACTGGATCGGTTGGAGGAGGCATTCGGAGCACCGGTGCTGGAAGCCTACGCGATGACGGAGGCGGCTCATCTCATGGCGTCGAACCCGTTGCCGGAGAACGGCGTGCACAAGTCCGGATCGGTGGGCAAACCCGTGGGTCAGGAAATGGCGATTCTGAACGAGAACGGGCTCCGACAGCCGGAGGGTCAGAGCGGAGAGGTGTGTATACGGGGCCCAAACGTGACCAAAGGTTATAAGCACAATCCGGAGGCCAACAAGGGAGCGTTTTCATTCGGATGGTTTCATACCGGCGACGTCGGGTATTTGGACTCCGACGGATATCTGCATCTCGTGGGTAGGATCAAGGAGCTCATCAACCGCGGAGGGGAGAAGATATCCCCAATCGAAGTTGACGCAGTGCTTTTATCTCATCCGGAGATTGCTCAGGGTGTTGCGTTTGGAGTTCCCGATGATAAATATGGCGAAGAGGTGAGATAGACAGGACTGTTTTCGATTATTAGTAATATTTCTTTAATCGTTGGTCGAGCAGTGTGCTAACTCTGTTTGGGTGCGTTCCGAATTTGCAGATAAATTGTGCCGTAATTCCCAGAGAAGATAGCAAAATAGACGAAGCGGAGGTGCTGCAATTTTGCAAGAAGAATCTGGCAGCTTTCAAGGTCCCCAAGAAGGTTTTCATCACCGATGATCTTCCAAAAACTGCCACCGGAAAAATTCAGCGCCGGTTCGTAGCTGAACATTTCCTCGCTCAAATCTCCACCGCCAAAGTTCCAAAGTTCGGAGCTTGAGAGTCTATTTTTCTGAATTGCAGGCACGTCGTTTGTGGGTTGTCCATGATTAGGACTTCAAAATATTTGCATATTTGCTGCATGCGATTACATAATAGTAGATTGGTTGGGTCTAAATTCTAATATTTCGTTTTGGGCTCCCATCACAAAATGTTCGGTGTATTGGAGCTATAATATAATATATATAGCTGAAGATTGATTTGTTATCACTTTCTGTAAATTTCGGCATAATTATTAGAAAATTCTTTTACCAATAGTTGTTTTGTGTATGATCTTATCAGTTCTACATGATGGGTTGCTTGGACTGAACCTGAACTTGCTTGGGAACCAAGTTTATACTTGAAATAAGTGTCTTTGAACCAAATATCAGTATTACTTTATTTGGAACTTGCTTGAAAATGAGTTCACATAACTTTCAAGAGCTCATTGTTGTGTAAATCTAAACTGATACGGGTATTCAAGTTCAGATTTTATGTTGATTGTCCTCAAATATTTTAAGAAGGTAAATCTGTGCAAATATAACAAGAAAATCTTAAATCTTCACATGTTAAACAACTAGTATCAGTCATGACTACCATGCATTCCAAGAAACTGTATGGTAATGGATGACGAATGTTAATATGATATAACATGACACTGATGTTCACCATTTATTTTGTAATTCATTTAAGTGTTCAAATGATATTTTAGTTTCGTAAATAAGTGTATTTAAATATAAAGATGAAGATAATAAATTAAATATTAATTTGATGTGAAAATGGTAAATAACGTCTTTTTTTTTAAATGTGAAGATGAAGTAATTAAAATTCCAATTTAACTTGGAAATTTGGAATGTTTTGCGTGGCTTATTTATAGGCAGACACTGACACCTTCGTCCGCGTGTACTCAATCCAATGTAAGAGCAATAGTATTGGATTAGCCAAATGCATCTTTAAATTTTAGCTAATATCACACTTTTTTATATTTGCATATTCTATTTAAATTCAATCCTCACATTGGATTTGTCATTTACTCTCTCTATAATAATAAAATATTATTAAATTAATAATTTTGTTATTTAATTTTTTTATATCACATTTTATAATTCTACTAATTTAATATTAATAATAATTATATTTTAATTAAATTAATATTAAAAAAATTATATTTTTAAAAGTCATTTAATGCTAATAACAAAAAATATTTGATTAAACTCATAAAAAATTCTATCTAAATTTCTTAATTACAAATCAAATAATATTTTTATTGGAATGAGAAATTAGTATTTTAATGTTTGCTTGGAGTGAAAATTTATTATTTTAACTTTTGGTGAACCAATTTGATTCTTTAAATTTGGCTAATCACTGTAGCTAATATCCAAATTGTTTTAGAGATGCTCAATCTAATAAGGAGACTTTTTAGCACATATTATCTAAAATTTGACCAATCTTTAATTTTAGCCCACGCCCAAACCCTAAAACGTTAAAATCAATCTGACGTGCACGAGTTTGGCAGGGACAAAGACAATATTAGTATCATAGTTGGAATCTCCACTGGTCTTTAAATGGTGCTAGCAACGCCATTTTTTAGAGAAAAATATTATTTTACTCACTCTTTTTCTCTACTCATTTTGGTATTTCTTATATTTTTATTATTTTTATTTTATAGTTAAGAAAGTATTGATTTTTTTTATATTTTAAAAATATTTTAAAATAATAAAAAAATATGAATAAAAAATTGAAAAAAAATAAAAACAAATGTTTGGACTAGTAGTCAAAATAATCGGTACAACTCAGGCAGTAGAGGAGTACTGTTCTTTTTGAAACATATGCTAACCACAATATTAAGGGATTATGCTATTTATTATTTCACATCATATATTATATATATTTTTAATTTTTTTATTCCTATTAAATTACTTATCATCCATACATTACATACTTATTATAATAATAATAAAAAATATATATATATATATAGTGTGTGTTGTGTGCTAAATTGAATTATTCATAATTAAGTGTGTTCCTTGTGAAGATAATGAAACCTCTCAAACACAAGAAAGGGAGATCTTTTATATGAGAAGTTCTTATGTTTGATGAGAAGAAAATGCATGAAGAAGTTCCGAATCTTACTTTTTTAGAACAACTTAAGATATCCACTAGGTTTTATGCTGTTTCCACCTCATTTCTAAGCACCAGCTATTTCTTTATTGGTGGCATAAAGATGGTGGAGCAAGAAAGCGAAACGCGGAGGAAAAAATATCACACAGCTTCTACCATGCTCAAGAGTTCACGTCTTCGGTGGGGACTAGCTAAGCAAGTGATACTTTAATTGACTCAGCAATTCAATTGGGCCATAAAATTAAAAGAAATATTTTAATTACAAAAATATTATACAAAAGTAAATATATAAATTAATATGATTTAATGTGATACTCCATATTGTAAAATTAATTGAAATGGACAAAATATCAAAGGCCCACAATGGATTTCTAAATCTTAACCATATCAACCACATTTGGAAACAAGAAATGTTTCATCTCATCATTACAACTTTTTCAAATTTTTATATAAATAATAATAAACAATTCAACTTTGTAAATCCTAAATTAATAATAAATAATATTAAAAAATAATATTTTGATAATATTTTATTCAACTTTTAATTTTAATCTCAACTCACTATCTAAATGACACCTAAGGACCCCTACTAGACAATAACAAAATGAAAGAGAAAGAAGAGACAAGAGGTGAGCAAAATTAAGGAAGGACATAGTGTAGGAGGAAAAATAGAGAAGTGATATAAATAAAAGAGGGTGTGACATAAATGATTGAGGGATCGAAAATAAAAGGGGATAACAGGATATTTTGAAAGGGACTGTAGCCATTATGCCAAACCACATTAATCTGTATCTCTGTCTCTTTTATTTTTCTTGTATTTATTTCTTGTTTACTGCCATGAATGTACGC
>QEOT01008545.1:35178-71840 GCA_003123785.1 Pterocarya stenoptera | reverse complement strand
ATTATTTATCTTAAGAAATGTGAAAAATCCTCATTTAAGATATATCAGTACTTTAAGAAAACCGGTAGGTTTTGGCTTTGGAGTCTAAAATACGAATATCTATATTTATTTATAGATTTTTTTTCATTATCTCAAAGCCTTTCATTTTTTTAAAAGTTAATTAAAACCCTTATTATTTTTTATAATCTTTATATCCTTCTTAAGTTTTCAATCAATTTTTTTTCCATGCATGAGAAAGTAAATGAATGAAAAATATTTTATATGATCAGTTATCGAATTTAATAAAATTTATTTTTTACATTAAATGCATATGGAATAAAATTGCATCTATAATTTATAATTTTATTATAAACCACAAAGCACATAAGATATACATGCGCGCGCACACACACGTACATATATATATACATATATATATATTTATATAGTACATATGTGTAGTTCGTAAGAAAAATTTTATACACCACACTATCATCTCACTCTCATCTTACTATGTAAGATATGGTACATTTATTACTATTGGATGATACTTTACCATCTAATGGTCATAAATGTGACACATCTTACATGATGAGATGAAAATAGGATGAGAGTATAGAGTATAGCATTACTCAGTTCATAAACATTATCATATAAATTTTGGGCCCCCAAAACCAAATTTATATATAGTGCTTGAAAGAAGCTAATTACCTACGAAACTTAACCAGTTTATACAAGTAAAACTTTGAATTTCGTTCGTTAATTCCTTAATTATTATATAATGGAAGTGATCAAATTTTTAGTATTATTAATATAGTGACCTTCATATATATATTTTTTACCCCAATATTCGGTTTTTTCAGATATTTCGATCCGAAATGGACACTTGTTTCGGCCTGAGATTGAAACCATGTCATTGGAACGGCCTTATTCTAGCGTACTATTGAATCTCAATTCTCACCGACCTCCTCGTATCAAATCGATCGAGTTCAAAACGTTGAGCAAGCCAGCCAGAGTCGTTGCTATGTATTGAAGATACCCGCACAGCACAAAAGGAACCAACGGCTCCAAATCTACATATCGAAACTGAGCCACCCTACACTACCACAGACCCAACGGCTCCAAACCCTCCTACAGAAACCGAGACACACACCATCACCACAAACCCAACGGCTACAAATGTATATATGGAAATTTAGCACAAAGTTCTATGTTTTACTCTCCTCTGTAACGTCCCTTTATTTTTCATGTTCTTGTATTTTTCTTTTACACCTTTGTACATATCCTATATATAATGGAAGGCTCTCATGCATGTTCTCTCGGTATGTGAGAAATTTACACAAGCAATTGGAATATGTTTGTCTTTATAGTATCAAGAGCCGTGTGAGAGTGCAAGAGAGTCTTCCTCTCGATTATCATGGCTTCCATTTCACTGAGTGCTAACAATTTTGTTACTCTCAGACTCAACCAAGGGAATTACCGTTTATGGAGGGAGCAACTATTGGCCTTGGCAGAAAGCCAAGACGGTTGGATCATTTGGACTTTGTCCAAAGAAACCCTCGGTTTGGTGGTTGTCCTTGACACCTCCAAGCTGCATATGCTCAAGTCTCCCAAGAGAGAGAATTTCATCTCACCCAACAGATCTCGTACCTGAAGAAGGAGACGAGCTCATCTCTTATGGAACATCTACGGAAATTTAAAAACTTGTGTGATAATCTTGCAACAATCGAACGACCAATAAAGAAAAAAGTAAAAGCTTTTTCTCCCTTGAACAGCCTTGGACCAAAGTATGGGCCATTCACCTCCTCTATGCTCAAGCCACCAATACAGATGTACACCGAACTAGTGTTGCTCCTCTAAGGGTATGAGCTTCGTCCCATCTCCATGATTCTTTCTCTAACCCATATGTGGATTTTTATGGACAAAAAACAGGGCACAATGGTCGGCAGCCTTCTAAACGAAATTCCACCTCCAAAGGGTGTGGCTTCACCCAGTCCAGCCAACCCACTCACCCATCTAATCACTCTGCACAATCTGGTGGGTCTCAAAGTCATGCATGTGCTGGCTCGTCTTCTACACATGATAATCACAAAAGTGAAGTTTGTCAAATTTTTGGCAAGAAGGGATACTTGGCACTTACTATTGGCATCATTTGGATCTCTCTGTTCAACTTGATGATGTCCCACAAGCCTTAGTTGCACTCACTCTTAATAATACTATCCCCAACATTGAATGGATTGCCGACATAGGGACTACTGCCCACGTGATAGGTAACTCAGGTATGCTTGAAAATCTTCGACGTTATTTTGCTAATTACGTCGTTATTGTTGGTGATGGTACTTTACATGAAATCACCCATATTGGTGAAACTATTATCGGGTATGGTTCATCTCAAATTAAATTAAAAGATGTTTTATTAATTCCAAATCTTGCTAAAAATATTTTATCTGTTAGTCAATTAACGTCTGATTATCCTTACCTTTGTGAAGTTTATAGTATTGGTTTCTCTGTTAAGGACAAAACACAATCTTGAACGGGCGATGGAAGGGTAACATGTATGTCTTATCTCCACCTGTTGAAGCTCATTTCTTCACCCGATTTCGATCAGCCCTCGAAGAAATGTGGCATCAACGGTTGGGTCATCCCCAAGCCTTTACTCTTAAATATCCCAAAAGAAAAGGTCTCACTGGTGATATTTCCTACTTTGACCCTCATCATTATTGTAGCATTGTTGATGCCCTTCAATATCTTACCCTCACTCACCCCAACTTAGCCTATAGTGTTAACTTTGTCTTACAATTTATGCACTCACCCACCATCGCTCATTACAAAATGGTGAAACACATTCTTCAATATTTACATGGTACAGTCGATCTTGGCATACATTTTACTTCACAATCTACACTTGCCCTTTATGACTTTTTTGCTGTAGATTGGGCTGGTTGTCCTCAAACTCGTCGCTCTACAATGGGCTACTACATTTTGCTGGGTAGCAAATGTATCTCATGGTCTGCTAAGAAACAACACACCGTTTCTCTATCTAACTCCGTAGCTGATTATCGGGCTTTGGCTCACACCGCTGCAAAACTTACATGGATATCTTTCTTGCTTTGGGATCTTGGTGTTCAACTCTCGTTGCCACATGTCCTCTTCTGTGACAACTTAAGTACACTGCATATAACAATCAATCCTTTTTTCATGCTCATAGCAAACATATTGAGATCGACTGCCACCATGTATGAGAATGAGTCACTCTTGGCCTTCTCCAAACGCAGCATGTCCCTGCACCACTTCAACTTGCAGATATTTTCACCAAACCTATTAAATGTCCTGCTCTTTCTTTGCTATGTTCCACACTTGGCCTTCTACATTGGCACCGTTTGCGGGGTAGTATTGAAGGTACCCACACAGCACACAAGGAACCAACGAATCCAAATCTAAATATTGCAACCAAGCCACCCAACACTACCACAAACCCAGTGGCTACAAATTAACCCTCCTATGGAAACCGAGACACATCATCACTTCAGACCCAATGGCTACAAATGTATATATGGAAACTTAGCACAAAATTCTCTGTTCTACTCTCCTCTGTAACGTCCTTTTATTTTCCATGTTCTTGTATTTTTCTTTTACACCTTTGTACATACTCTATATATAATGGAAGGCTCTCATGCATGTTCTCACGGTGTATGAGACATTTACACAAACTGTTGGAATCCATTTGTCTTTACTATGTTGGTCAAAACTCATGCGAATATTTTTCTTCCAATGTATGTATCAACTAGCTGTAGGCCGAATATATCTTGAATGCTAGTATTGATATAGTTTTGTTGTCCAACTGTGTTATTATTTATTGGATGAGATTGCGGCATAAAGATTAACTTGGCCTAGCTGGCTAACGGCTTAATTCTTTGTGGCAACAAATGTAAAATGACCTCTCTTCTTTCTTTCTTTCTTTTTTTTCTCTCTTTCATGGGTTTTTTTCCTATGGAAGTGAAATGAAAAGTAACTATACAAGACATAGATATACGTATATAGGTGCATGTCCTCTGTTTTTCTTTTACTATGCAGTCTTGCATAAGGTACATTTTTTTTTCTAACACAAATTAAAAAAGATTAGGAGAGAGCAACATAAAAAGAAGGTTTCCTAATTACCTTGATCGGCGTACTATGACCACCATATATGCATAGATCTTTATTACCAAGAAGATCGATGATTTGAGTAGTACTATGACCTCCTTCCCTCTCTCTCTCTCTCTCTCTCACATAAAAAATTAAGGATTTCAGATCTAATTTTCGTCGGAGGGGGAGGAGGCCTCAGCTTCTTCCTCGTCCTCCTCCCTCTCATTCACTCTTTCCTTCATTCGCCCACCTTGTTTGATTTGTTTAGTTTTATTTTTTTTTCTTCAAGGCCAAAAAAGACATATCTATAACTTTCTGGCAACTTCCGAGAGACATGCGGGGCACAAGAAAATTCACAAGTCGAAAATCGTTTGGAAGAAAGTGGTGGTTTTGCAAAAATCACTGCGTGTGGTTCTCACCCGCCGCCAACATCTGCACGTGGTCCTCAAGCGCCACCCCTTTCGGCAGCTTTTCTCGACACACGCACTAGATCAACGGACTCACCACTAACAAACCTTTCAGATTTGACCTTTGTGGCTGAAAAGAAACAAGTGTGTTGTCTTCACAGGCCATCATAAATTCTAAAGTCTACGAAAGTTGGTCCAAACTATAATCTGTTATTTTTCGCATTTATCTTATTGTTTTCCTTTTTGGTTTCCTTATTGTTAATTAAAATAAAATAAAAAAGAGTTTCTCTCTCGGACGTTTGTCTATAAAGGTTGAGTCCTCTCTTTCTATGAAGGGTGAGGTTGAGTCTCTGTTTAGGCAGAGAGTGTTGTATCTTAGACGTTTGTCTATAGAGAGTATCAGCAATAGTAAAAACCAAACCAGATACAAAAAGAAATAGTGTACTAGTAGAGCTCTAAATGCATACTGTTGGACATCCCAAAATGTATACGATTATGAATGTAAGTTTCTCTGATTAATAAATGATGAAAATTTCCCTTCAAATAAAGAAGATCGATGATTTTAATGATGATGTTATATATGGTGATGAATTAAGATACCTAACCCCGCTTTCCACTGCCAAACAGCCACCAGTATTCTTTTAATTTAAATTTAATTATTTTAGATTTTAGTATGTGTAATTTAGTGTGTGTGTGAATTGTATAACTTGTTAAAAAACTGAGGTGTCATATATTTAATGGAAGGTGTAAAGGAAGGGTTTCCACAGCATCCTAATTGGAGTTAATTAAATTCAGTAATTGTATAGACATATAGTAAGATGAGTTTTACATATATAATAATAATAATAATAATAACAACAAATTACTGTACCTTCAAAGTAGCTTTTGAACTTGCCGGCCACTAATTTTTTATATTCTTTTTTGACGGCGAAATGGGAGTTTAATGATCACCACTTTTTTTTAAAGAGAGAGACTGCACATATATGACTTAATGACTGTATTGAACATTAATATTGTTTTATGTATATATCTCTCTCTCACTTTTAAGACACAAAGTTGGATTAAGAAATCTAAATCCTGTCACGACATAGCAATGATATCGCGTACAAGGCATGATGCATGCGTTCCACGTTTGAACAATACGAGTCTTCTTGTTGGGGTTTTCCATTGGGATTTTTTTTAATTCGTGATTAAAAAAATGTTTTTAAATGATGATGTGAATTTTTTTATTTTTTAAAAATATTTAAAAGTGTTGAAAAAATATATGTTAATAAAGAACAAAAAATTCATATAAAATAATACACTAACAGAACCTCCCAACGGCGTAGTGTTACTCTCCACGTTTGCATGCATGCACATAATTTATAAAATGTCCGTTTTCAATCCGGATGGCCGCAATTCTTTTGTATCAGTTTTGTTAAGTTTTTTTTTTGCCCTTCTTTCCGACGGAAAAAGTGTCTCAAAAGTAAAGTAAAATAAGAATTACTGTGCATCAAAGTAGCTTTATTTTTTATTTTTCAAGACAGACTGCAGGCCACTAAGATTCTAGGACGCATGAAAAAGCAGGCCGTTTTCGACACATTTTTTTTTTCTTTTGATAATCAAAGATTTCATTAAATCAAATAAAACAATTGTCCTTACATAATATTACTTCTATCAAGCCAAACAGCTTGTGATACAAAAGAAGGACATCCCTCCCACCATATTTATATATCTTCGACCCCCCATGCATGTCTTTCTAAGAGATAAGCAGTTGAGTTATCCAATCTATTGACATAAGAAATCTGAATATCTCTAAATCCACACCTCAACCTTCTTATATCTGAGTAAATAATCAAAATCTGTTAAAAAAGAAGAGTCATCCTGTAATGCACTGATCAGAAGCAAACAATCAGTTTCAAGTAGCAAATTTGGTACCCCCCACTGAGCACACAACTACAAACCTCTCAATATAGCCGTTGCTTCAATAAATTCTGAAGAGAGCACATCCCTTTCTACTTTATTGCAGGCCACAATCACACTACCATTTTCATCTCTGAGGATTACACCAATACTGCTTTCTGTTGATCAAAGAAAGTAGCACCATCAACATTCACCTTTAAAAACCCCACTGGAGGAGGAGCCCAGCAAACCACCCTATTAGTATCTCTACAGCCCACATCAAATACTTGCACCTGCTTGAACTCGTAATGCGCAAACAAAGAATGGCAAATAGCATATTTAACATCAAAGAGTTTGTGCACAAACAGAAACTGATTCCGTCTATACCATAATCCCCAAGCAATACAAAAGAACTTTGAGAAATCATCTATTGAGCCCTTCTCCTTAATAAATTTAGCCAGTTCCCAAAGTGATAACCCAGGTCGAATATCATGCAAAATAGGCAGATATTGAGACCAACTATTACAAGCATCAGAGCAATAGAACAAAACATGAGCTACATCCTCACTAGCATGATTACACAAAGCACAAATATCAGCCACCATAATTTTCTTTCTTCTCAAATTAAAAGAAGTAGGNAACCCCCCCCCCCCCCCACCTTGTCCATCTAGATGCAAAAACAACTTATAGGCACTTTTGACATAGTAGTGACCCCTCTTCTCTAAAACCAAAACAAAGTATCTTCAGCATTTAAGGACACATTAAGTTTAATAATCTGTGCCACAATTCTTGGATTAAAGAGAGTTCTCAACACCTAAATATTCCACCAACCCGATACATCATCCAGTAAATCACTAACTTTCAAATTCAAATCCACACCTGGACCACATGTTTGAAGATCCTATACAACAAGATCAAGGATCCAAGGATCATGAAACACCCTCACCCTTCTTCCACTACCCACCCTCCAGCAACACCCACTTCTGAAATATTCAAAGGCCTTGACAAAACCTTGCCAACAAAAGGACGAATTTACATCCATCTTAGCTTCGAGGAAAGGTGTTTTAGGAAAATATTTAGCTTTGAACATTCTAAACAGAAGAGACCCCTCATTTTGCAAAAGTCTCCAAACCTATTTAGCAATGAGAGCCAAATTAAAAATCCTAAGATTTTTAATCCCATACCACCCCTAAACTTTGAGTCACACAATCATGTCCAGCTAACCCAATGAATCTTCTTCCTTTGACCTTTACAGCCCCACCAAAAGTTTAACATTTCTAATTCATGGCATAATGAAGCAGGGAATAAAAAAACAGCTCATGGCATACGTTGGAATGGACATAGCGACAACTTTAAGAAGGACTTCCCTACTTCCTTGAGATAACAAATTGCCCTTCCTTAGTTGCAATTTCTGCCATAACTTCTGTTTAATATTTGCAAAAGCTTGTTGTTTTGACCTTCCCACCATAGGCGGTAAAGTCAAATATTTTTCATGCTGTTGAGTGTGGCTTCCTGCCCAAAGCTGCATAATCTCAGATTTTCCAGCCCCACTAACATTTTTACTAAAGACCATATAAGTATTTTCCTTGTTTATGCACTGCCCCGAAGCTTTTTCATACTTATTGAGAAGAGAATGAATCTTTTCAGTAGTACTTTTATCAGCCTTGCAAAATATCACACTGTCGTCCGCCAACAACAAATGGTTTATTCTAGGAGCTCCCCGACATATCCTAATACCCTCCACCCCCTCTCGACAATCATTCCTTTTTAACAAACTGACAAGTCCCTCTGTACATAACAGGAAAAGGTAAGGAGACAAAGGATCGCCTCGCCTTAACCCTCTACTTGGAAAAAAAGTACTTGTTGGACTACCATTCACTAGAACTGAAAAAAAAAACAGTTCGCACACACTTCATTATTAAGCTGATAAAACCAGAATCAAGCACCCATCAATCTTTCCAAAAATCCTCAATCCACTCTATCATACGCCTTGCTCATATCCAATTTAAGGGTGTGACGCCCCCAATCCTCGCTTGGGATGGAACAGAGACTTAGAGTATCAGGACATGCAACACAAGGTTACATACCCCCATTCATGACAGTTAATATGCAATGCATCCTAGTATGCAACTAGCAATATGTAATAATCGCAGCAGAATTAAAAGGTGAAAAATATGCTAGAATAACTAAAACATCCCAACTTCATTAGATAATCATCATGTTCAAAGTACTAAAGTAGCATAGACTTATATACAAAGTCATATCATTCTCTTCATGCGATCTAAAGCATAAAGGACTTGGGTTATGAATATCAAAATTTAAGTCCAGCTTCCTCTCCAAATTCGTCTCCTCCTCAATCATGCGAACCCAGTGCTCCATCAATCTCGTCCTGATTGATCATTGACACAACTTTTATCATTCCGAGTAGAATGATAGTGGTCCCATAAAAGTGTGAGATTTACTCAAAATTTCAATAAGTTAAACAACTAATTGACACAAAGATAAGTTAATCATGAAAAATGATAAATATGCAATGCATGAGATGCAGAAAATCAGTATGCACATCTCCCATCCAGATTTCTCAACATCTTTTAAAAATATGGAGACACGGATTTTTACTCAGTAAGTAATTTCGTCATCATTTTTGAAAAAAACATAACTTCTTCATAAACTTTTATCATCATAGACTTACATCATTATCTTAATTAATAACATAACGTGTGGTAATGTCACAGTTTCCCATATGCACTGTGAGTACTTGCTAGTAACCGTAGTATAACTTACATTGAAACTACATTGTCTATAGACTCGTTTTCAATGGATTGGTAAAGAACTCATACGAAGCCTGTTGACTGTTCTTCGACAACCCAGGGGTTACCACTCCATTATTAAACACTCTAGAGTGGACAGAGGAGTTCCACCAGGATAAATTTCCATCCTGGACTTTAGGGTCATGACAAAATAATTTTCATGCTATGCTTTGAAAAATGTTTCTCATGACATGTGCGTATGTAGTAAATTTCATGCAAAAATGACATTTATAAATATAATATGCAAAAATGATAAAAATGTCACATGTCATGTAGGTATGGACTCAATGTATCGTATAACATGATAATTATTGCTAAAAATGATAATTGAAGTATGAAATGAGCATTTATCAATAATTCATAAATAATCTATCAAGGTGTAAGTTAGAGGCCAACTTACAAACTTCTGGAGAAATTTGAAATTAGCGCCATAGATGTGTAAATCATGTGTATACTAAGTTATGGTTAATACTCTTATGGATAGGTTCAAAGTCAAAGGTTTCCAAAATTGGGTATTTACAAAAATATCCCTAAACTTTCAAAAATTGACATTTAGGCCCTAAATTTTCACTAATTTCAAATGAACTCTAAATTTAACCAAATTTCATTGAATACATATTTTTGGCATTATAAAAGCATCTATGCCCTTGAATTTTCAAAATTTAAAATGAAACTTGTCCAATTAGTCCCAACCCGTGGCATGCATCCTAGTTGATGTCTATGTGTATTTTCAACTATTGATCCCTATGAATGCATGCATATGAGATTTTCTTTAATCACTAATGATCACTAACATATTTAGGGACATTATTAAGTCTAATACTTGAGTAATCAAATTCATCCCAACACTTAATCAAAATTAAAAAATCCTTAATCACTAATATGCTCAAAACCGATTCATGCTTCAAAATCAAAACAAGATAGATTTAAAACCAATCATGTCATACTTCTAACCACAAATTTAACCTTCCATAATCATTTTAGGATAATGGTAGATCATATAAAATCATTCTTAGGACATGCCATAGCTAAATTTTCAATTAAAAACATTCAATCATTCAAACCTTCTTTTAATTTACCCGATTTTGCATTAAGCATCATAACCTTCTCAGAACTCAACCAAATTTTGTACCAACACTTGGAAAAAAAACTTAAAATGCTAGCTAATATCAAAAGGAAGAAAACTTACAAATTTCGTGGCCTTCCAAGCACTCTAGACTGCCTTACACAAGAACACTCAAGAACTCACCAAAACTCACTCGATTTGCACTCTTCTGATCTCTAAGAGGGGGAAATGCTCTCAAAGCTCAAGAGGATGCTTGAAGCTGTAGTGTGGGTCAAATGAGAAGGGGATGGAAGTATTTATAGGGGGCCAAGGGGTGAGGGGAGTTGGCTTGGGTGCTTGGTGATTTGGTGAAGTGGGAAGTGCTCAAATCTGAAAAATTTTCAGATTTGCTTGCATGAGCTTAGATCACTTGTGCAGAATGAAATAATGCCCTAAACCACCATCATTCCCTCTCCACAGTAGCTGCAGGGTTCCTGTAGATGAATCCAGATCGTGGGGCATCATTTGGGTGGCAAAAGATCCCTCAAACCACCCTTGAAAATCGGTGGATAAAGGTGGTTTTATGGTGACAGAAAATCAGTTCGGTTTTGGTTTTTTGGGCAGCAAAAATGAGTCCTTCATGATGGTCATGGGACTTCTTGGTGATTGGTTGAAGAAGGAGGTGGTATGGGGTGGTGGTGCAAATCATGACAGGAGGCTGATTCAAATTCATTCCAAACGGTTCCTACACAAACTAGACCAAGGTGCACCCGGTTTGGTTCTTTGAGTTGGTTGATGCAACCAATTTCGTCCAAGGCTTAAACTGAGTTTGGGAGGGTCTCATGAGGTGTCTAAGGACCATATTACCCTTGAATACAAAGCACAAAAATATTGGGTGTGGCGCCCCGAACTTTCATGTACGGACACGCATAGAAATTGAGGCGCCGACGTGGTGACGACAAAGTCACGTACCCCATCGACACGTGCCGAGTGTGTGTAATGCAACACGTGTACAAAAAAATAATATGCAGTGAAATGGTTAAGTCAAATAACTAAATACCATAATTTAATACAATACAATAATACCAAAAATCGACATGTCAACATAATACAATTTTGGTTTACAAATCAACATCAAATAAAATACAATAAGCATAAGCGAATAATTAACTTCAAATACAAAATAGCCAATGTCTCTACTCCTCAGGCGGAGCTGCATCCTCGGGCTCAGCCTACTCAAAACCTGCATCAAAATCGACAGTAGCAAAAAATGGTACCGTAGGTAAGTAAAATCCAAAATGCTTCAAGACATAAATATATTAAAACAACTAACGCTATGCAAGCACATGATGATCAAAGCGTAAAACCCGAGAAAAGCACCATTTCTCAAAAATCACAATTTTTTCATGCACGCCAAAAATCACTATTTGGCACAAAACTAAAATCCAGGAATAAATCCATTAATTTCAATTTTAACCGCATGCACCATGGCCTCCCCTTGAGACCATCCATATACTCTGACTCCCTTCGTCACCTCATGGATAGTGACCGTGCAAGTGATGCACAACGAGTGATGCCCAGTTCCGCTCCCTCCGCATACATAGCCAAGCATCCTCTGACTCCGCCAGCACAAGGGGCCACGAAGTCGGATCGAGAGCGCTACCATCCCGTCCAAGTCCCTGGCAACAGCCCCAGGGGACAACACTCAGTATATTCTGCTCCCGAGTGCCTAGAGGAGCTCCACCGAGATAATACCCCATCTCAGCTTGGGAGTGGTACACACGTACCCAAAAAGCCTTTTTCACATTAAACATAATTTTCAAAACACACACGCACTCATGCGTGCATAATGCCATGAAATCAACCAATTACCAACAACCAACTATTATTAATAATTTTCCAACAACCAACACAATCAAACCAGATAACTAAATCACAGTTTATAAAACAGGTTAGTAAAAAAATATACTTAAGTCTTAAAAATTTTTTGGAGAAATACTTACAGTGCTATAAAGTAATTTTAGGAGGATCAAGGAGGTGCAAAAGGCGGTTGGAAGGCAACGTAACAGTGTAAAAACACTGTGGCTAAACTACACAGAAAACTCAAATTCAAACGGGGTAAACGAAAGCTAGGGAATGGTAGGGTAGGGCCTATGGAAGGTGGTGAAACTAGTGGAAGCGACGGTTGGCCGTGGGTAGCGGCTAAAATGGCGATGGAAGGCCAAAAAGGGTGAAATCGAAGATGTAGATAATGGGGCTTCACCGTTGACGGATCGGAGCTATGGTTGGGTGGGTTAGGACGGCAAGAGGTCGGTGAAGAAGTGGTGAAAAGATGGCAGCCAAAGGTGGCCGGACGGCGGCGCAGCGACGCATAGAACGCCTCGGCTTTGGACGGGAAGTGCGGGCAAACAGCGGCACTAGCCAGCCTGAGATTGGAGGGGGATGGTCGCTAGCAGCTGGGGAACCACTTGGGTCTGGCGGTGAGGACCATGGGGCGTGTGGCGGTGGCTGGATGGAGAGAGGCGTTCGGCCGAAGGAGAGAAAAGAGATGAGCTCGTGCGGGAAGGAGGAGAAAATAAGGGGAAAAAGAAAGAAGGAAAGAAAAAGGAAGGAGAAGGAAAATGGAGGGAAAGAAATGAGGTCTAATCTTCACAACTTTTGGGTCACAACTGATCCTCAAAATAACTATTTTTAAAACAGTAAATTAAACAAATCAATATAAACTTAAAACTAGTTCGAGTAAAATATTAAACTCCAACAATAACATCTTTAAAATAAAAAGTAATTTAATTGCAAAATACTAATTAAAATTATGAAAGCACATTAAAATAATTCCCGATTTAAAAATCGTAAAATAATCTCGCGAAAACACGTTAAATTAAATTAAAAGGCTCAAAATCAAATATTTAATTAAAAGCCCTTCAATAAAAAGCACTTAAAAATCGGGGTGCCACAACCTCCCCCCTTAAAATAAATTTCGTCCTCGAAATTATAGGGTCAAATATCAATGCTAAAGACAGGCATGAGGTGCGACTAAAAGTAGGCTTAAGAGATATACCACTATTCATCCAAACAAATACGGGTATTGCTCTATCATGTCCGCTTCTCCTTCCCAAGAGAAATCTTAAGCCAATGGATCACCCCAAGCTACCTTCACCAAATGTATCGACTTAGATCTCAACCTTTGCTCCTTCCAATGTACAATCTGCATTGGGGCAACCTCATAAGTAAGGTCAGGCTAAAGTTGAATGCATCCTGGGTCCACAAAACGCGGCTCTTGCTAACCAAAACTTTTCAACGATGACACATGAAACACATCATGAACTTTTCCCAAATACTTTGGCAAGGCAATCTGTAAGCAACAACCCCAACCTTCTCCAAAATCTGAAAAGGTCCAACATATCTTTTGTTAAGTTTTCCTCTCTTACCAAAACGCTTAACGCCTTTCATAGGAGAGACTTTGAGATAAACCCAATCACCTTCCTCAAAAGACAAGTCTCTTCTCCTCGAATCTGTATAACTTTTCTGTCTGCTTTGCACTGCTGCCATTTTAGCTCTTATAATTCGGACCTGCTCTTGCATTTCTTGGATTAATTCAAGCCTAATTAATTTCCTCTCACCGACTTCATCCTAATACAAAGGCAATCTGCACTTCCTCCCATACAACGCTTCATACGGAGCGATCTGAAAGGAGGCATGGAAGCTATTATTATAAGAGAACTCTATAAGCGGCAGATGATTTTTTCAGCTTTCCTGAAATTCCATGACACACGCTCTCAGCATATCCTCCAAGGTCTAAATAGTACGCTCAGATTGACTATCAGTCTGAGGGTGATAAGTAGTACTGAACTTCAAATTAGTGCCTAGCCCCGCCTGCAAACTCTTCCAAAAACGCGATGTGAACCGCAGGTCCCTGTCCGACACAATACTCTTGGGTACTCCATGCAACCTCACAATCTCCTTAACATACATCCACGCTAATTTACCCAAAGAGTCGGCATTATTTACAGGCAAGAAATTAGCACTTTTGGTTAACCTGTCCATAATCACCCAAATTGAATTCTTTCCTCTTGGAGTCCTTGGGAAACCCACAACAAAATCCATAGTAATATCATCTCACTTCCATTCAGGAATAGGAAGTGGTTGAAGTTTACCGACGGGTCTTTGATGTTTGGCTTTCACTTGGCGGCATGTGTCACACTTCTCAATGAACAGGGCAATATCAGTCTTCATCCCTTCCCACCAAAAGTTTTTCTTTAAATCTCGATACATCTTCGTGCTGCAAGGATGAACTGAATAAGGAGTCACATGAGCTTCAGCCAATATTCGTTCCTTAAATTCTTAATCTCGAGGAATAACTCTACGATCCTGAAACCGAAGAATGCCATCTTTATCCAAACTGTAGTGTGAAGGTCCTTTAGACTTCCTGACTTTCTTCTTGATATCCAGCAACTTCGGGTCTTTTCTTTGAAGAGTCTTTAATTCCTCAAAATCATTAACTTGGACATCCATTATCGAGGATAATAATTCTTCTTGCTGTGAACTCTCAATAAGAAGTCTTCTCATCCCACAAAGAAGAGAGTCCACACCTGAAGATTCTGCCTCAACTAAAAATTCTGATTTCCGGCTCAATGCATCAGGGACTAGATTTGCCTTACCCGGATGATACTTGATCTCACACTGGTAGTCACTAATTAGCTCAAGCCATCGCCTCTGCCTCATGTTGAGGTTCTTCTGGGAAAGTAAATGCTTCAAACTTTTATGATCAATGTAAACTTCACACACCACACCATAAAGATAATGACGCCAGATCTTGAGAGCAAAAACTATTGCCGCCAACTCCAAGTCATGAGTAGAATAATTCTTTTCATGATCTTTCAGCTGACGAGATGCATAAGCAACAACTCGTCCTTTTTGCATAAGAACACACTCTAACCCAAACTTAGATGCGTCACTAAAAACCACAAATGACTTATTTGACTCCGGAAGAGCCAATACTGGTGCCGTTGTCAATCTTCTCTTCAGTTCTTGGAAACTTCTCTCGCACTTATCTGACCAAATAAATTCAACATTCTTCCTTGTTAACACAGTGAGAGGTTGACAATCGGGAAAACCCTTCTACAAATCTTCGATAATATCCGGCAAGTCCGAAAAAACTGCGAATTCCACACACTGTTGAAGGACGTGGCCAAGACAAAACAGCTTCCACCTTGCTAGGATCAACAGCCACTCCATCTCGTAAAATCACATGCCCAAGAAACTTAACTTCTTCCAACCAAAATTCACATTTACTTAACTTAACATACAACTGATGTTCCCTTAATTTCTCAAGCACCAAACGAAGGTGATAAGCATGATCCTCCAAATCTCGGGAATAAATAATAATATCATCAATAAATACCACCACAAAAGAATCCAGATAAGGTTGAAATACTCGGTTCATTAAATCCATAAAAGCTGCAGGAGCATTAGTCAACCCAAAAGGCATCACCTTGAACTCATAATGCCCATATCTTGATCTAAATGCCATCTTGGATACATCTTTATCTCTTATCCTTAAATGATAATATCCTGACCTCAAATCAATCTTAGAAAATACTGCTACACCTTGAAGCTGATCAAATAAATCATCAATTCTCGGAAGGGGATATTTATTCTTGATGGTCACCTTATTGAGTTCTCTATAATCAATGCATATCCGGAGAGTACCATCTTTCTTTTTAACAAATAAAACTGGTACTCCCCATGGCAAAGTGCTCGGCTGAATAAACCCCTTGTCAACCAATTCTTGCAACTGAATCTTCAACTCTTTCAACTCAGCTGGTGCCATACGGTATGGAGCCTTGTGCACTAGAGCTGCTCCAGGTTCCAAATCAATAACAAACTCCATCTCAGGAACTGGAGGCAACCCAGGCAAATCATCTACAAAGACATCCGAAAATTCTTCAACAATGGAAATATCCATTAAAGTCTTATTTCCAGATGGCGAAGAAACCACTTAGACTAGAAAAGCATCCGCCCCACAAGCTATATCTTTCTTCTCTTGAATTGCCGATATAACTGTTGGCTTCGCCCTTAGTTTACTTCCCACATACTCAAAGTAATCCCCATCTGGAAGTTGAAAACTAATCATCCGATTTCTGCAATTAATACTTGTAGAATACCGATACAACCAGTCCATACCAAGAATAACATCAAATCCGAGCGGCTTGAAAACAATTAAATCCGCATCAAGCATCCTTCCACCAAAATCCAAAGGACAACCTAATGCAATTTTGGAGCAACACACCATCTCCCCATTAAAGGGATCATGAAACTCCCCTGATCTTTCAACTTAGGCAGCAGCTTCTTTTGTAAAATTGCACTACTCTCCTTGGTCAGCATCACAGTCTCATACTCCTCTAACTTCCGCTTTTTTGATAATATATCCTTCAAAAATTTTTCATATTTAGGCATTTGCTCTAAAGTTTCAATGAGAGGAATATTAATATGTAGTTGTTTAAATATACCCAAAAATTTAGAGAACTGATTATCAATCTTATTTTTTCTTAATCTATGTGGAAAAGGAAATGGTGGATCATAAATTGAAGGAGAATAAGTTTCAGAAATAAACTCCCTGGATTTGTTGGATTCTGCAGCCCCTTTATTTTCTCTAGTCTTCTCAGCTTGCTGGTTGGTCACCTCCTGATCTACTTCTTTCACCTCGTACTCAATTTCCTTCTTCTCTAGTCTCGTTCGGTATTTACCTACTGGTCATATGTCCACCCACTTTTCAATGTTNCTTGAATTGCCGATATAACTGTTGGCTTCGCCCTTAGTTTACTTCCCACATACTCAAAGTAATCCCCATCTGGAAGTTGAAAACTAATCATCCGATTTCTGCAATTAATACTTGTAGAATACCGATACAACCAGTCCATACCAAGAATAACATCAAATCCGAGCGGCTTGAAAACAATTAAATCCGCATCAAGCATCCTTCCACCAAAATCCAAAGGACAACCTAATGCAATTTTGGAGCAACACACCATCTCCCCATTAAAGGGATCATGAAACTCCCCTGATCTTTCAACTTAGGCAGCAGCTTCTTTTGTAAAATTGCACTACTCTCCTTGGTCAGCATCACAGTCTCATACTCCTCTAACTTCCGCTTTTTTGATAATATATCCTTCAAAAATTTTTCATATTTAGGCATTTGCTCTAAAGTTTCAATGAGAGGAATATTAATATGTAGTTGTTTAAATATACCCAAAAATTTAGAGAACTGATTATCAATCTTATTTTTTCTTAATCTATGTGGAAAAGGAAATGGTGGATCATAAATTGAAGGAGAATAAGTTTCAGAAATAAACTCCCTGGATTTGTTGGATTCTGCAGCCCCTTTATTTTCTCTAGTCTTCTCAGCTTGCTGGTTGGTCACCTCCTGATCTACTTCTTTCACCTCGTACTCAATTTCCTTCTTCTCTAGTCTCGTTCGGTATTTACCTACTGGTCATATGTCCACCCACTTTTCAATGTTATGGCATTGACATGTCCCTTCGGATTCATTACAGTGTTGCTCGAAAAAGTCCATGTTGTCCTCTCGATAAGCATGTTTGAAAGCTGATCGATTTGTGCCTCAAGATTGCAGATTGAAGCCAAGTTGTTTTGGATCACTATATCAACCTTTTGCATTTCCATATCAATCTTTTGCATGTACTGCATAAACATATCCTCAAGTGTGGGCTTCTTCTCTTACCGTGGAAGCTGTTGAGGTGGTCTAGCTGGCACTTGGTTATTGCTCCATGAAGAATTAGGGTGATTTCTCCATCCGGGATTAAACGTGTTTGAATTAGGATTATTTTGACATTGGAAATTGGACATGTAATGGGCTTATTCATGACTCGGTTGGACAAAAGAATTCCCCACTTGGCAATCTACACTTGAATTAGTTTGAATAGCATTAACATTCATTTTACCTATTTGTTTGTATAGATTTGCCAATTGAGTCGCAATTGCAGACATAGAGTCAAGTTCAAAAACTTCAGCCGCCTTTCTTGGCATTGCTCTCTTCACAGATCATTGATAATTATTGGATGCCAATTCTTCCAAAAGTCCATATTCGGCTTCATGGGTGTTTTGGATGTGTTTCTCTGCTTATCACCCACGATCTCCTGCAACCAAAGGATAAAAGGCACCGGGGTGGAGAAAGGGAGCCTCCGATGCTTAAGTTAGTAATAGTCGGAGTAATCTCTAGGCCAAATCATTCCTCTTTCTATTTTACGTACCTGGTCCCTTTAAATAACCCTCTCGCCCTCCACTTATACCTTGGGTTTAACCACCTTATATATCCTTTGAAACTTGAATCTCAGTCTTTTAGAGTTATTTGTCGGTTTTAGGTGGATAAATATCCTTAACCATTTCGGGGCTAGAAGGCCGGACTTTAATTTCAGGCATTCTGAGGTTCTCGGTGTTCAGGATTTCGTCTCAAGTAAACGCCAATCTGTCTAAATGAATGGTTAGTGTAGTTCGCCTTGATTTTAATCAAATCAACTTAGATGAACATTATGAAAATGACTTCAACTTATCTAGAAACCCCTTGCTTGAATTGGTCATCGGGGTTATCGTGTCAAGTGGAGTGAGGCGGGAGAGATGCTCGACAGCTCAGTTTTTGGCGAGTAGGTGTGGCGAGAGTGATGCTCGATAGCTCAATTTTTAGAGAGAAGGTGTGGAGGGAGTCATACTCGACCACGTAACCTTACCGACTGGAGAAAGGTAGGAGAGATGCTCAACCACTCCGTCTTTGGCGAGAAGGTATGGCGGGAGTGATGCTCGACCGCATAACCTTACCAACTGGAGAAAGGCAGGAGAGATGCTCAACTGCTCATCTTTTGGCGAAAAGGTGTAGGGGGAGTGATGCTCGACCGCATAACCTTACCAACTGGAGAAAGGTAGAAGAGATGCTCGACAGCTTAGTTTTTGGCGAGAATGTGTGGCGGCAGTGATGCTTGACCGCGTAACCTTACTGACTAGAGAAAGGCAAGAGAATTGCTCAGGTTATAAAAATAAAAAACCTCCATAAAAATAACAGTTCATCAAAACTGTCTTAGCCGTGTGAACAAACAAATACTAAGAATTTAAACATAAAACTTCCTTAGATGCCCAGCATTCCATGGATGCGGTAATTCATGTCCCGTCATATCTTTTAGGTGATAGGTGACAATTAGACTTCCTCGCCATGTTCTCGCAACTTTACTATTTTTACATCTCGCTCTCCCCTTTTCGACACTCGTATGTAACACTCTCGAGCGAGTACTTGCTCTCCATATACCTCGCCAACTCCTAATGGCGTTAGGAAAGTGATAAGTGGATGTAACCTTCCTCAAAGCATTCAACATTGGTCGACTTATTATGGCATTGTAGGAAGATTGAGTTCTAACCACTAGGAACTCAGTCATATTGGTGGCAATGAAAGGGTCAGTTCCTATTGACATCGGTAGTGTGATGGACCCCATGGGTTGAACCGCGTCCCCTGTAAATCCCTTCAGCGTGGCTGGTGTCGGGCAAAGTTGGCTGACATTTAAACCCATCTTTATGAAAGCATCCCAAAATAAAATGTCTACCGAGCTCCCGTTGTCTATTAATATTCTTCTCGTCGTATAATTTGCAACCTGCATTGTCACAACTATCATGAGGGTATACCACCCCCCTAGAATCCTCTTCCCTAAAGAAGATTGAGGGTGAGTTCTGCATCTGGGCCCGCTTGACAGGCCTCTCTACATTGTAAATTTTTGTACCTTGCCCGTCTTGTATAAGCCTTTCTCCTCGATTTTTTGTTTGAGCATATGGCAATCCTCGGTTTGATGGCCATTCGCCTTGTGGTACGTGCAATGCCTTTGCTGTCACAGCCCGCAGTCCTCATCTCGCCTATTATCTTTTCTTTTGCCCTGGTCACGTGCAATGGAATAGTGAACGTGACCACTACTATACCTCCCTCCTTCTCACCTTTTGTCATACTGATTTTTCCTCGACTTCTAGATATTTTCTTGAATATGGCCCTCCCTTGATGCATTCTTCTCTTTTCACCCCAATAGGGTGGTGAGGGTGATCGATGTATCCTCAACATTCACAAAGTCGTCCTCCCGATCCATAAATTCTCGTAAGGTGGACGAAGTTTTCCTTGCTAGCTCAGCCATAAAAGGACTCCTCGGCCATATTCCCCTGAGTAATGTAGCCAACATGATTTTCTCATCCTGGTCATCTGCTGTCATTCTCTCTTTATTGAATCGTTCCAAGTATGCTTTCAGACTCTCGTCTTCCCTGTTTTACTGTCAATAAGTACGCCGTCAGTCGCCTCCTCCACCGACTGGCCATAAATTTGGTAATGAATTGCCAGCCAAGTTCTTTAGACTTTTCAATGGAGCCCGGTCGCAATGCCCCGAACCATCCTCTAGCCATGGAATCTCTCCTAGGAACCCATGGAGAGTCATATGGGCCTTGAAAGTCTCCAAATGTTCCACTGGATCCTTGGAGCCGTCATACATGTCTATCAACAAGACTTTGAACTTTGGTGGAAGCAAGACCGACATGATCTCTGAGGTGTAGGGTAGGTTGGTGCTGGTTAACTGGTCAATCGTTGAGGATGTGTTTATCTTTTTGGCCATTTCTTCATACTTATCCATCAAGCTGCGTAAATCATGGTGCATTTTCTTCATGTCTTCTTCCTCCTAATGGCTTTTACTGGCACCCACATTGTCTGCCTCCGTCTCCTCTCTGTCAGCTTGACTGGGTGTTGCATCTTCTCCCGACGGCCCATTCCGCGCCTTGAGGGTCTCGTTCTCCTTTCACAGCGAGCCTACTTCCGAGGCAAGTCTCATCACTATTTCTCCCATTTCAGCCAGTCTTCCCTCCATATTTATTGAAGTCTCTTCCTGATCTCTAGTTGCTTGACACCAAGTAGTGATGGGCATGTAAAAAGCACGCTGATTTGTAAGATATATCAAATCCCACAGACGGCACCAACTGTTTTGGACGTGTTTCACTGCTTATCACCCACGATCTCCTGTAATCAAAGGATAAAAGGCACCAGGGCGGAGAAGGGGAGCCTTCGATGCTTAAGTCAGTAATAGTTGGAGTAATCTCTAGGCTAAATCATTCCTCATTCTATTTTACGTACCTGATCCCTTTGAATAACACTCTCGCCTTCCTCTTATCCCTTGGGTTTAACCACCTTATCTATCCTTTGAAACTTGAATCTCAGTCTTTTAGAGTTATTTGTCTGTTTCGGGTGGATAAATATCCTTAACCGTTCCGAGATAGAAGGCAGGAGCCTTCGTTATCAGTTTAGCACAGACCCTACCGGCTTAGATGGGTATTTAGGCTTCATACGCCTTGCTGGGCTGTGGAAGGTCGAGCCCATGTCAACACCCCGCGATCCATTGGGGGTATTTAGACCCTTCCAATGAGTCTTACTCATTAATGCTCCTCCTGTGGCCACATCAACCATAGATCGATTTGTGGGTCCCAAACCATTGTAAAATGTCTGTACTTGAAGCCAGGCGAGGAGGTTGTGATGTGGACACTTGTGCAATAAGTTCTTATATCTCTCATATGCCTCATATAATGATTCACCCTCAAATTGGGCGAAAGTAGTGATATCATTCCTTAATTTTGCTGTCTTCGCCAGAGGGAAATACTTTACTAAAAAATTTTGTGCCAATTCCTCTCAAGTGGTGATGATGCCAGGCGGCAAAGAATTCAACCAAGCTTTTGCTTTTTCCCTGAGTGAAAAAGGAAAAATTCTCAATCAGATCGCATCATCTGTCACTCCGTTGTGTTTAAAAGTATCACAAATTTCTAAGAAATTTGAAATATGGACGTTAGGATCCTCTTGTGACAGCCCCACAAATTGAACGGTTTGTTGGATTATTTGAATGAAGGCTGGCTTAATCTTAAAGTTATTGGCTTATATAGCTGGCCGCCTCATACTAGACGTTGCCCCATTGACAGATGGCATCGCATAGTCTCTTAACGCATTGTGCTCCTGGTCGGCCATATTAACTTCAGATGCGGCGACCTCTTTCTTTTTCTATTTATTGATCTGACGTAAGGTTCTTTCAATCTCAGGATCGAAAAGTGTATGCTCTAATGATTTAGATCAGTGCATGCACTTCTAATTCCTGGAAAGAAAAAAAAAATAAACTGAGATCTAATTTAAACAAATAAAATAAAATCCAAAGTAGTAAAATATTAAAATTAAGAAGAAAAAAACATTAAAATTAAGATTTTAAAAATAATAAGAATAGATCTAGAGCATTTGACTTCACCTAGCAAATCTCATACAGTTTATTCTTCCTTATTATAGAATCTCAATAATCCCAAGTTGATGATAAAAATCCCTTAACTATTTAATATTTTCTCTCGAATAATACCAAAAATATCTCCCACTAATAACTCCATATCGCTATATTAATTTAATTAATTGCAGACTCGTTAAGTTTTTGGATTTTTCTTGAAAATCACACTAGTCGCGATAAAGCATCTCTGCTTTCACTCAACTAATGGTGTTTAATCCTAAAGCTTTAATCACAAATCACCTCTCGGTCTCAATGCAATCCAAAAGATCGAACAATAGTTAGCTAGAAAATTGTAAGCATTAAGAACAAGGAATAAACACTCAATTATGTAAATATTGAAAATAAAATAACTGGGAATATAAACTGTGTGTTCAATACTAGGCTACATCAAAGCTCTAGAAAACAAAATTAGTTCATTATGGAATTGAAAAGAAAAAGACGAAAACTGGTGTTCTTCGTTGAAGTCGGTTGAGGAAGCATGCCGCTCTCACCTCTGCCATCCAATTCTACCTTCTCGAAAGAACACTTAAAGAATAAATTCTGAAACTCTAAACTCAAACACAGACTCTAAAACATAAAAACTCTCGACTCCGATTCAGAACTCTCCTCTATTCATCCCACAAGTTGAGATTAAATAGATGTCGAAATTCAAATCTAGATACAAGATAACTGCAGCTACAATCTAACCTAAAAATCTAGAAAATAGTTTCTAAAGATAAATGTTAACATAAAAGAAATTATCCCAAGAATAAAGGGATTATCTAAAATGGAAGATTCAATTATATGTGGCTTGAATTACGGAGCTCGGATTTGGTGGTCAGCAGCAGATTGATCCCGATCGGGATTAATTATCACACCGAGTAGATGTCTTGTGTGCTAAATATAACTAGCGTGGAGGTCACAAATGAACAGGCGTGGAGGTCACAAAGACCACACGGCCCTCTCCTCGCCTACCGAGTGGAAAGACTCCCGATCGGGATGAAAGGCTCCTCTCGCCTTTTCTAGTTGTTGCCCACGATGTCGTTTAGGGTTGTCATTTAGGTTGGTCTTTTGTCAATCAAGTGCAAAAAATGTTTAGGTCTTACTATGGGATATAATTGTGGAGTACTCAGTACAAGGCTCAAAGAATTCACATACATGCAGTTTATTTTGCTGCCCAATTAAGTCTAAAGCTAGCCACCTTTGATATGTTGCCAATTAAATCTAAAGAACTCATATTTTGTTGCCCAAACCAATATTTTGCTGCCCACCCAAGAAAGATTGGGGAGACTACATACCTAGGATTTGTTTGGGTAGTATGCACAAACAATTGGCAGGCAAGTCTAAATCAAGCAAGACCTACCATAAAATAATTCATAAAATTTCCCATTCAGCTCCTTTGTTGCAATAATATCTTTACACAGAGGGAGTGGGTGCATACTGTAATAGCTTCGGACAGATCTTTATGGTTTTGCAAAGAGCTTCTATATACGTACACCAAAAGAAAACTAATGGAGAAATTCCTTTTTTATTTTGATGGTTGTCACTAAAAAAATAATTGTAACCAAGACACAATATAGAAAAAGGTACAATTTTTTTAAGAAAGCACATTCCCTTGGTCTCCTTTCGTGGGGAGAGGAAGGGTAAATGGAAGGTCACACACAAAAGGAAAACTTCAGAACTGGTTTGCACATGATGTACTAATTACAACCAGATTAAGATGAAATAAACTTGTTAAGCAAATGCAAAGATTATCAAACCAAATATTTTATTTAAACGATTGCATCCAACAGAGACTGCACAAGTAGAAAGAAAACAAAACAAATGAAAATTTCAGAGTATGAAAAGAGGAATGATATCTGTAGAGATTAGAATAAAAAAATGGTGATTATGTGAACAGAGACAGAGAAACAGAGAACAAANCCCCCCCCCCCCCCCCGGCCAAAGATTCTCGGAATAAATAGCAACTTTCAGGAACCAAAAAAGTTCTCTAATTCCTAGACTCTCTCATTATTTACAAATTTCTAAAATACAATACTAACTTTGACATCAGAGATTCCCCGGCCCCAAGGCCACCCTCACCTAGTTGTCTTCTTCTCTATTTTCTCATGCCCAATTCTGAAGACCTAAGTTGTTGGAACCTGGCCCAAAGGCTTACGAAACACAACGTTAACAGTGGTGCCGTCTATGAGATATTTGTGGATCTTGCGTGTACTTCGTATGCCTGCGACAACCCATTCCAGATAACTAGGAAGCTCACCAATAGTGCTGACGAACATGGAAGCTGACCAACGAGAAAGCCAAAACTCCCAGGATTGGAGGGGACACTACGGAAGAGAGGTGAGAGCATACCCAGGAAAGGATGCCTTCAAGTGGTGGGGTGAGCGCGGTGTGCCCTACGGTGGATGACTGCACCTTGCCACTGCCTCTTGTCTGCGCCCCAACCGAAGGCGAAATCTGAGATGAGCAGAGGCTCAGAAAGGTGGAACCAAACGAGCCATTGGAGTTCGTTCTCCTAAACTCGGATCAACCAAAAGCCATGGCAAGGATCGGCAACGAAATGGCACCTGAGGAGCTGAGCACCATGCAGCAACTCCTCTCTGAGCACCAAGTTGTACTTGTTGGGAGCTACAAGGACATGCCCGAAATAGCCCCCGAGTTCATACAGCACAACCTTAGCGTAGACCCAAAGGCCAAAGGAGTGAGGCAGAAATGCCAAAGTGTCAATGCATAAAAGAACGTTGCCATAGCTAAGGAAGTGGACTGTCTGTTAGCCGCTGGATTCATCCGAAAAGCCTACTATCCAGAATGGTTGTCCAACGTGGTGCTCGTGAAAAAGCCGAATGGCAAATGGAGAATGTGTGTCGACTTCACCAACCTCAACAAAGCCTACCTAAAAGAAAGCTTCCTACTTCCCTGCATCGATCTAATCGTCGACTAAATGGTGGGCCATCATATGCTCAGCTTCATGGATGCCTACTCAAGGTATAACCAAAAGATGAAGAGAATATCTCCTTCATCACAAGTAGAGGCCTATATTGTTACACAACAATGCCTTTGGGTTGAAAAATGCAAGAGCCAACTACCAGCAGCTGGTCAACCGTATGTTCAAAAATCAGGTAAGAAGGAACATGGAGGTCTACATGGATGACCTCTTGGTTAAAAGTGAGACTTCAGAACAACACTTGAACAATCTGAGGGAGGCTTTCTCAATACTGAGGTAGTACTAGATGAAGTTGAACCCGGCAAAGTGCGCCTTTGGCATCTGATTAGAGAAGTTCTTGGGATTTATGGTGTCAGAACGCTGAATAGAAGCCAACCTCGAAAAGGTGGAGGCCATCCTCAACAGGGACCCACCCTGAAGGATAAACGAGGTGCAAAGGTTGGCTGGGTGAGTGGCAGCTCTCAACAGGTTCGTGTCAAGATCCACCAACAAGTGCCTACCTTTCTTCAAGGTTCTACGAAAGACATAGACATGGAATGGTGAGTGCGACCTGGCATTCGAGGCTCTCAAAAGGTACCTCACGAGCCCACTGCTCCTCAGCCAACCTAGGTGTGGGGAAACGCTGGCCCTGTACCTAGAAGTCTCCCCCTAGGCAGTCTCTTCAGCATTAGTGAGCGAAGAGAATGAAGTCCAAAGGCCAATCTACTACACCAGCTAAGCATATCGTGGGGTTGAAGCCAGATACTGCCACATAAAGGAACTCGCCTTCGTGTTGGTGGTAAGCTCATGCAAGTTGCGCTCGTACTTCCAAGCTCACCCAATAAGGGTCCTCACAGAAACTCCTCTTAAAAAGATCCTACAAAGGCCGAACGCTTCGAGCTGACTCATGAACTGGGTAGTAGAGCTGAGCGAATTTGACATCGACTACGCACCATGGAATACCATCAAGTGGCAAGTGCTGGCAGACTTCATAGCTGAATTTACTGGTTTCTCGATGGAGAACCAACATGCACCTCTCATGAAGCCATAGCAAGTTTTAGTACATGGCTCATCTTGCCGGACTTAAGGGGGAGTGGGGGTGCATATCATGGCATTCAAAACCATGAACAACGAGGTGGAGTATGAAGCACTGCTTTTAGGACTGGTGGTGGCCAAGTCTCTAGGTGTCGCCGAAATTGAAGTACGAGCCAACTCGCAGGTGGTGGTCAATCAAGTACAATGGGAGTTCACCATGAAGAGCAAAAATACATGAAGGGACCTGCAGAAGTCACTCAAGAGGAAAGGCGCTAGCCGGAAAGGTCATGAAGGCAAGGTATTACTGGCCCCATGCCTTGCGAGATGTCGAGGAGTATGTGTAAAAATGTCCGAAGTGCCAAGAGTACGCCAAAGTGCCCCACTACCCACCGAAATAATTAACATCAATCACCTTACATTGGCCCTTCGCCCAGTGGAGAATTGACCTGGTCAGTCCACTACCCCTAGCAAGGGAAGAGTAAAAATCGTGGTAGTAGCTATGGATTACTTCACCAAAAGGGTTGAGGCCGAGGCCCTAGCAACCATCATGGTGAACAACATCATGCGGTTCATTTGGAAGACGGTGATTTGCAGGTTTGGCATCCCACGCACTATCATATCGGACAATGGGAGACAATTTGATTCTGATCACTATCGTAACTGGTGCCGGGAGTTGGGGATTGAGTTTCGGTACTCGTCTTTGGGTCACATTCAGTCTAATGGGCAGGTGGAGGCGAACAACAAGACATTGATGGGAATGCTCAAGAAGCGACTCAACGATAGGAAGGGCTCATGGGCGGAAGAACTCCCTATTGTCCTATAGGCTCACCCTCACTTACGGCCACGAGGCAAAGCAGCCAATAGACATCAGGATCCCCACCTACAGAGTTCAACACTTCGAGCAAGACTCCAATGATAAGCATCTAAAAGAACAACCAGCTTGATTTGTTGGAAGAAGTTAGACCGGAGGCAAAGATAAGAATCACCGCCAACAAAAGGAGGGCCGAGCGATGTTTCAACAAGCGAGTGGGTCCGAGAGCGTTCAAATTCGGAGACCTCGTACTCAAAGAAACAGGACTAACAATGCAAGACGAGAGAAGGCCCCTACGTGGTCATAGCCAGCAGTCACCCAGGCTCCTACCAACTTCTAGACTCCCAAGGAAACGAGCTCCCGCACCCCTGGAACGCCTAACATCTACAAAAATTTTATTATTAAAGCTAGCTTAATTATTGTAAATTTATATTTTTGTGCATACACTACGAATCCTAATGAAAGAGGTGTTGTGTTTCAATGTCCAGTTTCAGGGATGCAACGAAATCTCCATCAACATAATCTCCATCAACAAATCTGCATCAATTCCATCAATAGAATCTCCATCAATGAAATCTCCATCGACTATTTACCTCCCCAGAGCCACGGCAAAGGCCGCTCTGTCCGTCCCATGGAGGAGTGAGGCTCGGCCCTCGGCCACCCGAATATAAAAGCTTACCTTTCTCATGAGCATCAACAAGCAGGAAGGGGTCCAGATATAGACTGTCTAAACAACGTACCTCCCGCGGGGCCAAAAGGGCGGGGTGTGCCCAATGCCACTTTGTCCCTCCCACAACAGAGAGCAGGACCAGCCCCGAGGCTACCCGAGAAACTTACCCCAACCTCCGCCATGACAAAGTGTGGGATCAGCACTGGCCTAACCCAACCTTACCCTTTCCTGCGATGTCAACAGGCGAGAGCAAGTCTAGTCTCAAATTGCTCGAACAACCTACCTCCCTATGAAGGATGATAGGTGAGCTGGAGGCTCAATCTACTAGTCCGGGAGAGCTGGACCAACCCCTGGAGGCCCGAACAACTTACCCTGACCCCCATCGAGGTGAAAAAGCAGACCAGGCACATCGCTATTTTGAGGTCCCTAGTTTTGTGATTTTATTTATTTATTTATTATTAATGGTTATGTATTTTATTTTTACTTTACTGTATCTTTTTCTTTTTCTTTTATTTTATTTTTGAGTTTGGGTTTTTTGTGTAGTGCTTTTGTGTGTGTTTTCTGTTTGGGCCGTGGGTGTGTGTGTATGTGAAGGGTCTAGCCCGTGTACTAAGGGGATCCCAGCCCCTATGCCCTAAACAACACCGTTTTGGCACTGTTGGAGAGAAACCCTTAGGGTTTCATCCTTTTGTTTGCTACATCACTGTCCTCTTCATCTTTCTCCTTCTTTTTCTTTTCTTCCTTTTTTTTTCTCTTCTTCTCCTTCCTCCTTCACCGAGTCTCTACTTGCCGCCCACCCCAGCCTCTTGCATCATGCCACACATCCCCATCTGCAAAGCCCCTCCACCGTCGCCTGCACCACCACCCCTCGTCCCCAACCCGTGAGCCTTGTGTCCAATTTTTCTCCAACCTCTCTCTGCAACCCGTGGCTATTTCAACCATGGAAGTGGCTCACTGTCATTGGTGGCCATTGGTTGCGTGCCACTCGTGGGTCTCTAGCAGACCCCGCACCGTCACCACCCCCAATCGCAGCGAGGCATGCAATTGCCGAAGACCCCCACTCGGCCTATAAATAGGCCAAGCTTCTCCCTTTCAAAACCATCTCAAAGCTTCCTCTCCCTCTCAGAAACTCATCACCACTGTCTTCCTCTCCCTCAAATCCCCCTTCCCGAAGCCTTTAGGGCTAGTTTTGCCCTTGCACCGCCGTACTCAGCTATCCCAAGCTACCTTTTCAAGGCCGCGCAACCACCCCCGAGCACCCACCTCTCCTTTTTCATAGTCTCTATCTCACAAATCCACCCAACCCGAGAGTTGTAGCCCATCCCCACCTCAGCTCCGCCTCTACTCCGCCACGTTTGGCGTCACCTCAGTGAGCCAATATGCCATGTTGCTTAATTTAATTTTTGTTGGACATTTTGAATTTTTACTAAAGTTTTTGGGTGTCCTTCTGCATAGCAACGCATGTGCTTGTCCAATCGCAGGACCCATAGACTGACCCACGCTTGATCTTCCAGACTTGCATGACCACGTCGTAAGTACCTCTCCAAAGCGACCCTTGGGATTATGACATCGCTCATTACGACGTCACATGCATAGACGTTACCCCTGGTGTGACAAAGGGAGTCAGGGTGTGAGCATGGTCCATAGGGGAGGCCATGGTGCATGTGTAGTAAAATAGTTGTGTTTTGGGCCAAAGAGGTTTTTGGTGTGAGTGTTCTGTTTAAATGTGTTATTTTGGGAAATGGTGGAAAAATGGATTTTATGGTCTTGTGCTCGTATGGTTGTCATACTATTTTGGTTGTATAGATGCATGACTTAATCTCTTGATTGTTGCATATTGATTTACTTACTGAGATTGTGAAATCTCACTATGGTACTCTTACCTAGAGTTCCGTAGACTTTGATGCAGAGGGAGAGTTTGAGCCAAAGGGACTGGCTCTGCCAGAGGAGTGATTGCTGGAGCTTTCTATTTTTCTCTCATATTTGTCATGGGACTTATATCGCTTTATTTATATTTTTTTCTCCAGATGACTGTATAAACTCTTGGAGGATAATTGCTTTTGTTTTAAATTTCTGGTACTTAGCTTGACTACCATTTATTCCTTACCATTGTGTTTATTATTGTTGCACATTTATTGCATGTCACACACATCAGCACTTGGCAATGGGTTGTGTGATCTGTGTGGTCATCATCCCAGTGTCACGACGTCCACCAAATCACACATGGGGGTCGAGGGCGCCACAGCTATCCGAAGTACCTCCCGGAAAGGGGTACCAAAAGGATGGGTGTAATGCCTAAGGTTACTTTATCCCTACCGCGGCGGAGTGCAGGTCAGTCCTCAACTACCCGAAGGAAAAGACTTACCTTCCTCGTAAGCGTCAACAAGCGAGAATGGGTCTAGTAGCAGACTGCTCGAACAACCTACCTCCTCCCAGACCAAGGAAATGGGTCGAGCCAGAGGCAGCCTTGTCTCCCCGCGGCAGAGAGCAGAACCAACCTCACAGCTACCCAAATAACTTACCCCGACCTCCACTATGACTAAGTGTGGGATCAGTGCTAGCCTGACCGAAACTTACCCTTCCCTACAATGTCAATGCACGAGAGTGGGTCCAGTAGCAGGCTGCCTGAACAACCTACCTCACATGAGGAACAAATGGATGGATTGAGCCAAAGGCAGCTTTGTCCCTACCGCGAAAGAGAGCTGGTCCAGCTCGAGGCTGCCCGAATAATAACCCCGACCCTTCATTGCAACGAAGGAGCGGACCCACATCACTGTCCAAATTACCTCCTCAAGGGGCAGAGGGGCATTTAGCTTGAGGCATTTGAACCCCTCCCCGATGGAGTGTGGGTAGTTCTCAGCTACTCAAAGGCGAAAACTTACTTCCTCGTAAGCATCAACAGGTGGGAGCGAGTCGAGATACAGGCTACCTAAACAACGTACCTCCCCAAGGACCAAAGAGACGGGTCTAGCCAGAGGCCGCCTTGTCTCCTCGTGGTGGAGAGCGAGACCAGCCCCACGGCTACCAAAATAACTTACCCCAACCTCCAATAGGACAAAGTGTGGGATCAGCGCCAGCCTGACCCAAACTTACCCTACCTTGTGGTGTCTACGGGAGGGAGCAGGTCCAGTAGCAGACTGTCCGAATAACCTACCTCCTACGGGGAACAATGGGACGGGTTGAGCCAAAGGCCGCCTTGTCCCTCCCGTGAAGGAGAATGGGTCCAGCCTTGAGGCTACCCGAATACTTACCCCGACCCCCATTGGGGTGAAGGAGCAAACCAGCCACGTCACTGTCCAAATTACCTCCTCGAGGGGCAAAGGGGCGGTTTGGCGTGAGGCATTCCTACCCCTCCCCCAATGGAGTGCAGGCTAAGTCCATCGACCGCCCAAATACTACACCAAAGAATGTGGACAACATCAAATGGTAAAAAGTGGCAAGCACATTGCGTCATAGGCCAAAGGGCCCAGGCTTGCAAATTCTAACTCCTGTAAAGCTAAGGATAAAGTTATGATGTCATTCTTATCTTCCAATCAAGAATTAAATACACAATGCCAACTAGCAGGAGTGGGCCCACTTCCAAACTGCCTGAGCAGCCTACCTCCTCGCAGACCAAAAAGATGGGTCGAGCCAGAGGCCGCCTTGTCTTCCTATGGCGAAGAGCAGGACCAGCCTCACGGCTACCTGAATGACCTACCCCAGCCCCCACCGCAACAAAGAGCAACCCTGCCATAGAGCTACTTGGAGGGGTATAGAGGCAAGTTAGCAAAAAGCTCTCCGGCCTCTCCTCCCAAGGAAGCGACTAAGTCTCTCTGACGCGGCTTAACTCTTAAGGGGGGATTTCCATCCCTTCCAGGCCAGTGATAGCGAGCTAGGGCCAACATACACTACGGACACTTCTCTCTTTTTTCAGTTACATGCCAGAATAAAGCGCAACAACCCAAAATGGAAGAACTGAAGGACTAGGCGGGGTAAAGCACGTCCAAGAAACAAATGGCAAGAATGTGGAAATCTGCATAAAGAAGAAATGGAGAGACATCGGCCTCGTCAAACAATATCGCTGAAGGCCCCAAGAGTACAACTGCCTTACAAGGGCAAATGAAGATAGTATGAGCAGGAGAGTCGTCAGCTAGCGGGGTCGCCAGGAATAGGTTAGGTGCTGGCGGGGTGGACCGTAAAGCTATGTATGACGGCAATACCCCCTGGCTGACCATTAAAAAAAAGAGAGAAAGAGAAGAAGGAAACATTGAAGAAGAATGCGCAAAGACAAGCAGCCTAGCATCAAAGTGTAAGGTAGTTTCATTAATGACAAGACAAGTTACAACATGAAGCCGCAAGCTTACAAAGAACAAGACAAGTTACAACGTGAAACGGCAAATTACAAGGACATACAGCATAAGCCAACTAGATACGATAGAAATTTATGAAGGCCCAAACAAACCGAAGCTTGATCAGATCATATACCAGTACAAATGGTAGACAGAGATCTCCATCATTACAATGTGCCTATAACACCCGAAGTTACCTCGAAGAAAATCAACAGGGATGTAATGAGGCAACTAATTGAGTCATACAGCGACAGCAAATGCAAAGATGCCGCCAGGAGCTACCCTCCTTGCGAGGAAGGGCGCGAGAAACTGTTAGGGGAGGTGAAGATAGAAGGGCGAGATGGCAATAGAAGGGTAATCTTGGGGCGTGAGAAGAGGCGTTTGTGCTAGAGTGTGCGAAAATGAAAGCGAGGTTGAGCTTTGGAAGAAGAGGTTTGAAACCGGAACCTTGAACAACAGAGAAAAGCAAGACCCATCAGAGGAATCCTCTAGGTCTCCTTCAATGACTCCAACTCAATGGAAGTCACTTCCGAACACCACAAGAAACTAGCAAACTCCTCTAGAGCAGTGTTGCCCTGTCCGTCTGTAGCGTGGGTAGCGTTGTAAGGCCTGGCCAACCCAAAAGGACGGGAGGATTTCTTAGGGGCCATTAGCAAACAAAGAAAGGTGCTTGAAGGAAGAAGAGGAATCGGAGAGAACAACGCAAGGAAAAGAGCTTGAAAGAGGAAAAGGAACACAAGATACCCAGAAAAATAGAGAATAGACAAAGTAACCCGTTGCTGAGAAAGAATGGTACCTTATATAGGCAAGCTTGACGGTTGATATCCCGAGGCAGTAGGAACCCACGTGCCCCATAGAGTACCAGAATCCCACAATCGCCACAATTCCAGCGGAGTATATCCAATGATGCGACATGGGAAACTAGTAATCGCCTGACGCAAGTAATGATGAAGGGACTAAGGGGCACCATTAAATGCGAAACAAAACCATCAAAGTACAGCCATGCAAGTTGAAGGGGAACCATTGCCAGATACTGTGTAAAGACGAAAAGACCACTCAAATATAGCTGGGGAGCAAAAGTGCAACACGTGAGCGCAGAGAGCTTTGCAACCCCCATCCCAGGAAAGAAAAGACCGCATAGTCACAAAAGTTGACTAATCAAGGAAGGAAATGCATAATTCCCACTAGTCAGAGAGGAATTTGTGAGATAACTGTAAGAAAATTTCCCCCACTTCATAAGCCCACTGTGCTTCAACCCGATACCCTGCTCCCAGGGCCCAAACCTACCCATGAAGTAAGTCACCTGCAATGGAAAATAAACAATTATGGCTGATGGGAGGGACAGGCCTTATGTCACTCGGCCGCACTCCACTCATGGGGACTTGTACAGGGCAGAACAGGAAAAATGTAAAACTTTTGATCTTCTGACATGGGAAGATCAACGAACCACCGAAGACACCAGCAGAGTAAAGCAAATCGAAGAACCGCGTTGCATTAATGGCACCACTACCCGAACTACACTCTACATTAATGACACCGTCGCAGAAGCATGCCACATTAAAAGATTCTGACAAAAGAAATAGTGAAAAGGACACGAACTCCATGGAGGTAGACACAATCTGTCCCCCCCCCCCAACACAAGACTCTCGGTATAAATAGTAACTTCCAGATACGAGAAAATCTCTATGATTCGTAGACTCTCATTATCTACAAACTTCCAAAATACGATACTAACTTTAGTATCGAAGATTCCCCGACTCCAAGTCCACCCTCTCCCAGTTGTCTTCTTTTCTATTTTCGCAAGCCTAATTCTGAAGACCTGACTTATTGGAACCTAGTCCAAAGGCGTACAAAACATAACGTTAACACTTACCTCTACATCATGCTCAATCTCTTTTCAAATTTAAATCACATGCATGTTTATCAACTAAGGTCATCTTGATCAAAACAGTATCTAGAACGTTGTGTGGTCCAAACGATGGGTGAAATTGTTTAAAGATTACGAGGGTACGATCAATTATCTTTCTTAGAAGGCTAATGCGGTTGCAGTCTAGCAGGCTTGAGTAGTAAGCTATCCGGAGTACGTTGTGGCAACAAGAAGTTAAGGATAGTCAAGAAGGAACTGCTTCAAGATATGTGGCGATAAAAGGTGGACAAGCAGCAATACCAAGTTTATAGGTCTGACCCTCTTTATTTAAGATCTTAGAAACTTAAGGGAAGTTCCGACAAATAAATGAGATAAAACAAGAGATGAATAAAGATAACGAGAAGGAAGAATTTAATAAAAGAACCAAATATATTATAAAAAGACCTACGTTAAAATTATAAAAATGAAAATAACATCATAAACACTTAATTAAAAAAACAGAGAAATTCGAAATATGAAAAAAATAACATAGTAAATAAAATGACCCAATTGTCTGACGTGGCAATATAGATGTTATTTCTGAGCATTAAGTTTATTGACACGTGGACTCTGAACAACATGACACTTCACCCGATAGAAAATCTAACCAAAAAGATAAGAAGTACTAAATTGCGAATTTGACTTGTTACAAAAAGAGATAAGAGATGTAATATCCAAATGAAATCCAAGGAGTTTTTTTCTTATTATAAAACAGGTGAAAATTCAAATAATTGATTGAATACTTATTACAATAAACAAATAAAACGACTTCAGAGAAAAAAAAAAAAAAAATTCTTAACGTTAACATACTCCGTTTAGAGAAGAAATTCGTCTCACCAGTGACCATCACACCATCATGCGAGCATAATCAATAGGTATACCAAGGGGCGATTTTCGATACAATAGATTATTTATACATTCATTTCTACCCCCTATTTGCAAGCTATAGTTTTACGATGTAAGAAAGGAAAGAAATAAAACAAGTACTAAAGAACACTGAAAAGTATGAACATCGAATATAAAAAGCTCGTGATTAAACCAAACTCGGCAAAATGAAATTAAAACTGGATGTTAAACTGAGTTAAAATGATAAAATATTATTAAAATATTATTTTTTAATATTATTATTATTTTTAAATTTAAAAAAATTGAATTGTTTATTAAATTTTATGTTGAAATTTAAAAACATTGTAATAGTGAGTTGAGATGAATTTGGAAACCAAACAAAACCTATGGGCACATGAACCACACAGTCTCAAGTTGAAAGCAACAGTCTCTACCCAAAATTTGTGTGATCAAATGAGAAAAATATTCCCAGACCCAATATCCACAAAATCCCGACAAATCGTTGGAACCCAGTGTAACACTCCCCAGCTATTTGATAAAAATACTCTGGGATGGCTACTTCGAAGGGAGCACTCCAGCAAGAAGATAAACTTTAAAGAATGAAATATAAATGATAGTTGCAGTCATGAGTCCACAAGCGTCACGCAGTCACTTTGAAAAAAATAAATAAATACTAGACTCGCATAAAAAATTAATTAATTTTTTAATAATAGACTCCATTCTTATTCAAAACTACTACACGACACTTGCGCACTCAACGACGATATGTAGCATCACTCGAGCAGGAAAATGCTCATTACATAGTGATGCCCACGAGCTGGGTCTAGCTAGACACAAAATTAAATGCAAGTGATCCAAGTGTCACAGGCCGAATCCCAATATCTGTTACAACGCAAGTTACTAAAAGAACTAATAACATAGAAGAAACTATTAACGAATTTAAACTGGCCCATGGCCAACAACATATATAAACTGAAACTCAGTTATCGAGGCCTTGAACTCGTTCTTGACAACCAGCAATACAAATTCGCTGAAGGTGCACTAACCAGTAATCATAATCCCCACCACCCCCTTTCCGCTGGGGAAAAAAACAGAAAGAACAAAAACATAACCATGATTGTATCTGGTATTACTCATTCCATCCCTAAAGCATATGGAATATAAATCTTTGTATGGGTTTTTTCCTGAACCAGCCTGATCAATAGTACATTAGACCTTACATGTTAAGCATATGCAAATCAATTAAAACAGGATTTTCTAGCTTCAGTGTATCTCAAAGACAAGCAATGTTCTAACCCAGCAAAAGTGAGGATAATATCTCTCCCATAGTCCTTTCAGATGTTTCACCTTCATTATCCATCTCCATGCCAGACTCGAGGACTGCAGCATCCAAGACTAGCTTGCGTTTTGCAATCTCGTAAACATTCTCATCAACAGTACCTTTGGTAACCAGCCTGGGAAAAACTCAAGCAGTTCAGGAAAGAAAAAGCATTCTAATACATAATTTGCAGCAGAGAATAATTCAAATGGGTATCCAAGAGAGAGTTCAGGGCTGTCTTTTCTCCCAATAATTTTTTTATTT
>QEOT01008545.1:7931-25850 GCA_003123785.1 Pterocarya stenoptera | reverse complement strand
GTAGGATTTAAGAGTTGTGATGGGTGAAAACTAATGGATGTTGTTTTAATTGAGAACTATTTTGTGCTCACTGTAATAGATTACGACGTACTCAAAGGACTTACTAGTCACCAAACTAGAGGTATGCAGGGTCAGTTTGATGGTCTAGGACTCAGGCTAATCATAACTCAAACAGTAGAAACACCTATGTCTGATCTTGGTCCTTCCACCTCAAACACTTGGACATCAGTAAGTATGAGCTAGATATTCTCTAGCTTATGCTCAACTGGAATCATCCATCAGGGCATCCTTTTCCTTTGCCCATTCAGATAATTTAGCTTCATTCCCAAATGCATTTGCTACTGAATCTACTGACACTGGATAACCAATCCAGGGACATCCGAGTCTCCGACCCCACAACTGTTCTGTCCACTCCTCTTTCTCATCATCTTTGTTTAGGCATATAAAATGTAAAAATCTCTCAAGTTTTTCTTTCCATCATTTGAAAAAACTTCAATTCCAGTAACCCAATCTACATTGTTTTCATTTGTTTTACGTGTACTCAACTTCGCAAACTCAATTGTTTGCATTACCTCTGATTTAATTCCAGAGAAACTTTTTATTCTCGCTGTTTCCAAGACCTAGTCGAGGGGAAGATTAATTGCACTTTCTTTATTTTTCCTATCTTTCCTTTGGGTTATTTGGTTCTATTTCTTCCTTTTGTGATGGGTTCAAGTTGGAAGCTGTTAATCAATTCAAAGATATTTGACTTCCAACATGAGAGTGGTCAGTGGTGGCGGATTACGGAGAGAAGTCGCAAGGTCACCAAGTTACGGAGAGAAGTCGCAAGGTCACCAAGTTCATCACTGTTGATATCTCTACGGTGGATTGGTTGGCCAAAGTGGTGGGTGCTTGCGGTGCGCCAACTGGTTCTTCAGAATTTTACAAGATTCGGAGGAACGGGAATCAGGCTCTTTTGGGCCAACGATGCCATAACAAGTATGGCCCTTTTTTTACGCTTTCTGAGTACAGGAAAGAGGTGAGGCGTGGTTTCATCACAATCCCGGAAGCATAACGCTTAGGGAGGTGGCTACTTCTTCCCCTGTTTCAGGTGTGGATAGCAGAGCTAAACAAAGGGCATCTTTGCTTGGCAATGTGGAGGTCTTGAATAATCCGCCTCAGAATTTGGTGGTTCACGGTAGTTTTGACGGTCAGCAGGATGTTCGTGGGGTGGCTGGTGGGGTGGTTGTGAAGTCGGACTTGCAATCAATTCATCTCCCCAAGGACGACGATTAGGTTTTCAAGGGCAGCATGACAGGGGGTAATGATGGGTTATCGTTATTGGCCATGCAGAGAGATTTATTGGACATGAAGGAGAAGGTTAATTTGATGTTACGCTGGATGGAATTGGACCTGGGCTCGTCGATGGGTTCTACGGGCTTAGAGGCTGGTTTATTGGGCAAGTATAAGGTTGTTTTTGTTGATGGGCCAGATAGTCTTTTGGGCTCCATGTCGGGTGAAGTGGTAAAGGATAAAAAGAATTTAAATGGGTTGGGCTTGGGTAAGAGCTCTCAGCTTGTTTGGCCAGTTAAGACCGGGTCTATTTCGAGTGTTTTGAAAGAGGTTCCTTCCTCCTCTACTGTGGCGCTGATTCCTACTTCGTCGTTAGATGGGCTGGCAAGACTTCACCACCGGTGTCCAGTGATAGTGCATCGAAGCCAGAAATGTCGCCGAAAAGTGAAAGGGAGTTTTTGCTACAGACGGCAGTGGTAGGGAAGGAAGGCAACTCGGGCTTGTCTCTGGTTCCATTTGTAAAGGGTTTGAGTACTATGGAGTCATTCCCAATGATATTTCCGTCTCTGATCCCTATTGAAGTCCTTCAGCAATCAGGAATGGGAAAATGGGTTTTTTCCCAGGAGTTGTCAAACTTTGGAGTGGTGCCTCAGTCTATCCTCCCTGCGGGGTTCTTAGATGTTTCGAATTTGAAAACGGTCCTACGTAATGGGGACCGTTCTAATGGGAGTGAGGTTGATCCAACCCCTTTATGTACACTTCCACCTAGTCCAACTTCATCAAGCGTTGTTTTGGATTGGGTTCTAAAAGAGGTTGAGGAGACTCAAGCCTATGTTGGGATCTCTTGTGATGGTTATGAATAGCAATTCAAGGCTCTTCTAATTGCTATCGAATCTAGACGTTCCTCAGCCTAGAAATCTGCATCAAAGGAAGAAAGGGAATTGAGAAGATTAAAATGTTCCATTAATTATGACGTTAAGGAGGGGAGTGGAGGGCGGGAGAGATAGAAAGGGAAGGGGTCTCATTTTTCTTATGAAGCCTAAGATCCTCTCTTGGAATGTTAGGGGGCTTAATGTTTCCAATAAGCGACTTAGAATCAAGTCCTTCTTTGTAGTTAGAACATTGATATTGTGCGTTTACAAGAAAAGAAGTTAAGCTTTATTGATAAATGCATTATCCATAGTTTGTGGGGGTGTTCTTTTGTGGGATGGGCTTTCTGGCGTCTATGGAAGCTTCAAGAGGTGTCCTCTTAATGTGGGATAAAAGAGTAGAGTCAGTGGAGGAGTGTATTGGAAATTTTTTTGTAGCTTGTTCTTTCAAAAATGTTGAGGATGGGTGGGAGTGGGCCTATATGGGTGTTTATGGGCCAAATTCAGATAGGGAAATGAGACTTTTGTGGGAGGAATTGGTGGGATTGCATTATCGTTGGGATGTGCCATGGTGTATGAGTGGGAGTATCAACATTACCTGCTTCCCGAGTGAGAGATCGGGGGGATCTAGTATTTATTCGTCAATGGAGGATTTTTCAAAGTTGATTTTCGATTTGGATCTTTTAGATCTTCCCCTTGTGGGGGATGAGTCCACATGGTCCAATTGTCAAGGCTAGTCGAGACTAGATAGATTTCTTGTTTCTCCTTCTTGGGAGGTTCATTACCCAGAGCTATGTCAAAAGAGATTGTCTAGCGTATGTTCAGATCACTTCCCTATTTTGCTGGATTGTGGTGGTATTCATGGGGGTTGCAGTCACTTTAAGTTTGAAAATATGTGGTTAGGAGCTATGATTAGAAGTCAAGGGGGTTTACCAATAGAGACTAACAAGACCAACCATGGGCGTTCGGCTTCAATATCAGTCAGCTGGCACCAACCCCTTGGTGCAGTCCGGTAAGACACAACTTAGTAAACCCCCTCAGTCCAATTAGTGGTTTGAGCCTCAAACCAAACTAAGGGATTGGTTGTTCAACCAAAAATGGGATATTTTTCTTACCATGAAAGCAAAAGTAGTGTGGATTATTCAAGAATTAGAGTTAATTTGTTGTATGAAAAGAAAAAATTAATGAACTGCTATCTAATGGTTTTGCAAGACTTGACTCAACTAAGATAGATATGCACATCCAACCATGGTCAACCTTGCGTGAAACCCCCTTAAATCTACAAGCTTCCCTTTGCATTCATTCTTTCTTTCTTTCTTTATGTTTTTGGTCATGGCAACTAATTAGAATACGCATTAAGTCCCAGGAGAATCCTTCCATTTTATGAAGGTATAATAAAATCAAAGGAGTTAGGAGTTCTAGCATATAGCAGTAGTGAAGAACTCCAATTATAATTGATTTTGAAAAAAAGAATGCACCCATTTTATAGAGGGATAGACCATCACATTCTTAGTATATGTAAAAACAAAAGGAGACATTCATCAGATCAAACTGTTTACCTGGTGAATGGAGAAGTCATTATAACCCTTTAGTTCATCAATTACTCGGTCCAAGGTACATTCAAAGCCAAAAGCACCCATTGGATGTAACTTCTTAGCAAAACGAACAACATCCTCATCACTGTAAATATGTCTAACCAATAAAGGATGATTTGCAATCTGGAATAAGCACATGAAAAGGATAGGAAAAGGAAAAAGGAAAAAAAACACATGCAACATCAGCAAAAAGGTCATAGATAAACACAAGATATTCAAATTATTTTAAGTAAACAAACTGAATTTATGGAAAATAGATAACCAAAGGTTGCAGCACCTTACGAAACTGAACAAAATAGTTAGATATTTGACGCCGAGGAAGAACTCCAAAAAGATTATTTGAGTTTATCTCCGAGCTTTTAGCAATGTGAGCTCGTGAAGTTGCACGATACTCCTCAATAGCTTCCATATATGCATCTTCCTGTTGCTTTTCCATTACAACATACTCAACCTGTAGAATAGTTTTAGCACTTTTGGAAGTGAATTGTAAGTGAGAAAATACAATACATATATATTTATTTCAAATAAAAAAATTGGGCATACCCTTTGAATCTTTGGAACAAGTTGCTGCATTACATCAGATTTCAACCGTCTCAAAATAAATGGTCCTAAAATAGACTTCATATGACCAACCAAATCCATATCATCCGCATTTAAAAGCTTTTTCAGGTCAACATCCTCAGTAGCAAAAAGATCAGGCATCATAAACTCCAACAACGACCACAGCTCCTGCAACAAAAGCCTATCAAGTCAACCTCAAAGAAAGGGAAAACATTTATGTCCTTAGCAACAAAATCTACTTCAGTTGCTGTTACATTCAAGTGTAATCGTTAACTTAAATTCAAATCCATCAATGAGAAAAGCAAAATTCTGAAAGCGGTTATCACCAACCACCACCAAAAAAAAAGGCTTATAGAGGACATTTTTTTAATACAATTAAATTGTTGCCGAAAGTTTTTTTTGAAGCTGCAGAAAATTATGAAGTAGGATAGCAGCTACAGAGAGCTTAAAGACTCTTCATTGGAGGCTTGGTGGCAAAAGGTTAGCAGGGAAAGAAGAGATTTGGTTTTGAGGCTTAAAGATTGATTTAGGCTGACTCTTGATAATTTTAATGTTGTTTGAAATTAAATTCAAAGCAGTAGGATGTCTGCCATCAGCATCTCAGAGGGATTAGAGAGAGGTGTCATGTTGTATGCAGATAGGAAAATATGTGAATTTGAGGTTGGACTAAGGTGTTAAAGCTAACTTAAAAGTTAAAAGGTGGGTCGGGCTGAGGTTTTCATCCTAGGGCTTTCAAAGTGAGAAACAATATTTGATTGCAAGGTTTAAAGGATTGATTTAAGTTGCAGAAATTTAAAGAGAAGAAAAAGAAGATAGGTCTAGGCTTCATGCAAGGTATTCTTTCAGCAACACTTGCAATGTGCAATCCTTCAAGAAAAATTAATAGCTGAAAACTCTCCATCCACTCCATTCTTATAGGGGAAGGAAGTTGCATTTGAGCCTAAGCTCATGGGCTAGTCTATAGGTCATATTGCTCAGCTTTTAGTCACATCTATCTATAAAATTTTATTCTTAAGACGCAGCCACAGCTTGTTTCCACGTTTAATTAATAGTAAGAATTACAGAACAAATAAGTGACTTAAAAGGATATATGTTATTGCTGGTAATACATGTAGATCATTCTGGAGTGGTGTTCCTGTCAGCATTAGCCGCTGGTTTGCATTCCGTGCGACAGACATAAGGTTTTTCCACCTATAGCTATTTTTATCCTTCAAGGCATGGGCTTCATCCATCAGTACACAGCTCCATCGCCAACGTTTCAGAAATTTACGGTCATCTTTCTGCTTTGCACTGCATACAGCATCATTTATAAGAACTCAACCAACAAGAAATCAAATAACATATTTTGGAAACGAGCTCAGTGCAACAAACCTGTGTCTTTCAAACAGTGAATAACATACGAGAATAACATTAAAAGGCGGTGGCAATCCTGCTTTAGCTAAAGAGCTCAACTCTTTCGAATACGCTGATCGTGCAGCCCCATGATATTGGATAACTGAAAATGATGGACACCACTTTTTAAGTTCCCTCTCCCAGTTTTCCAAAACAGAAGCAGGGCATACAATTAAATGTGGACCAGGATCATTGTTCAAGTGTTTCAGCAAGGTCAAATATGTAATAGCCTGTTGGACAAGAAAATTTTACGATATTACAACAACTCAATGATCCAAATAAGAGATTTTTGCTTGGAAAAAGGGGGTGTCAGAAGAACAATGCTTGATAGATCCACAAATAATGGAGCCCAGCACACCTGTATAGTCTTCCCAAGGCCCATCTCATCTGCCAATATGGCTGCAGAAAATACAAAAACAAGTCAACTTCAATTTTTTCAAAATTATCAATAATCCTAAACATATATTCAAAACCAAATGTCAAACCTTCAATAATTTCTTTTTCTGGTTAAGTAAAAAACCCTATAATAATACAAGAGATGAGCTTTTCATGGCAGAGAAAACGATCAGGATGCAGAAAGTTTTTTCATGGCATGGCAATACTGCAACACTGGTACATGCTAACCAGCAGCAAATATTTCATCCAAAGAAAACCATATAGAAATTAGCTCATGATCCAAAGTAGAAGGTGATACTGAGAAATGCAGAACAAAGGAGATATAAATTTGACCCTGTCCAACTTATCAAAATAAATAAATAAATTTGACCCTGTCCAAATTCCAACTAATAAAGGTAGAATATATGATCCTTCCATCCAAATTCTCCAAACAAGTGTTAGTTTTCAATTCTAATTAAACTGAGAATCTACCATTGAAATCTCGTGCAGATTTGCACTTGATTTTAGGAAATATTCTTGCTGGGTAAAGGTCACAATTAGCACTTGATCTAGCTAAGGCCAAAGACACTGATCCATGCACTAGTATGGGCTAGGGAAACTCCAAATTATGTATATACCATGTTAACTAGTATTCAACCCAATATCAGCTGTAAATTACTCTATCTTAAGACTGCTAAGGTCATCTAGGAATGTATTCAGCATATATATTCTGATTCAAGTAATATTAACCATATCTATGAGGTTGGTAGGGAGTATTTTGTCCTTGAGCAGGGCACTCTTAGTCCAAAGGAGTATTCTCTGATTATAGGTGTGTCTAAAGGACAAAACAAGCATCGGTCACTCTCCTTCAATGCTTGATCTATGGAAAAACAACGTCAGCATGTAAATGTTTGCTTTTCTGATGGGCTAGAAACCCAAATACTAGGCCATTTGCACTCCAACCAGTTAGCAACACCCGCAGGATGTGGGAAAAGGAACAGATAATAAGCAGGTAAGTTGGATAACATGCTCTTGTTCAATGTGCATATACCATCTTTAGATAAATACAGCCGCTTCCATCCCGTCAATCAGCACTCCGAATTTTCTATAATACCATCCCAAATTGCTTTGGCTTTGAAGGGAGCTCCCAAGGGAAGACAAAGGTAAGTCATTCGTAAGGGAAAGATTCTACACGCAGGAATTATTGCCAAATTAGCTACCTTCTCCACTCTGCAACCAAAAGCAATTCCAACCAAAGTTTTGAATTATGTTCCGGTTGAGGTACGGAAATGGAACATTTCGGTACCGGTACATTTCGCATTGCAGGATAGTCGTTATATGGATAAATTATATATATAACTGTATTCCAAAATAACATCAATACAAGTTTTAAAAACATACATACCCGAGAAACTCAATAATACTTCTTAATACAAGTTTTAAAAACACAAATTTAAAAAATTCGATAATACTTAGTCAAGTGTGAGACTCAGAATTTTGGGGTGAAAAGCACAAGGGTTGCTGTTGGCCACGTCAATCCACAGAGGAATAATTTGAGGAAGACGGAACTCTTACTAGTTTGGCCGAAAAGCTTGACCCAACTCTAAAGGTGAAAATAATACCATTTAAGCATAATCCTTTCTTGGATTTTTATTTCTTAGCTCTGTTTTGGCACTTCAATCTTGTCTCTAACTAGAAAACTCGTCTAAAGAACTGCAGCTTATATCAGTCAAGAAGAGAAAAAGAGGCAAATATCAAACCAAATATGTTAGTAGAACCCTGAACCAGATCAAGAAGAGAACTATTATATAGTTTTGAAATCTGCAGATATGCTAGCAGAGTTGTCTAGAAGAGAAAAGAGGCGAATATAAAACCAAATCCAGATGTAACATGAGCGGACCGAGCTTTGATGGAGCAACAGGAGTTGCAAAGAGGTGGAGCAACACGAGGCTCAAGTTGTGGCAGTGTGGAGGTGGCCATCAGAGTGTGGAGAGTGGAGACAGAGCAAAAAATGAACTCTAGATCTAGGGATTTGATTATGAGTTCGCATGGATAGGGGAGAAACCAGAAAGTTGAAATGGAGGAAGAATTACGAAAATGCCATGCATCTGAAAGTATTTACGAAAATGCCATACCTTAAGTTTCGGACCAAAATTACCATTCAGGCCGGAATGGGCCAGAATTTGACCCGGGACAGAACAGTAGCCTACACCGTGCCGGTTACTGTTCCGGCACGGCAAACTCCGGCTGGAACGGCCGAAATAGAATGGAAATTAAAACATTGATTCCAACGCCAGATTGATCTTCAAACCAGAGACAGCATCAAAGCAAAGTAAGCAGCAGCACCAGTGATGGCTATGATCTGCGTTTGCCTCATAGAATACCAAGGTATCATCAGCAAATTGTAAATGACAGAGATTGAGCCAGAATCTCTTCCTGGCATCGATAGAGAAACCCATTAAGAATCCCCCCTGTACACCGTAGTACATATCATCCGACTTAGGGCTTCCATAATTATCAGAAAAAGCAAAGGCATAAGGGTCCCCTTTCTATAATCCTCACATACTGCTGAAGAAACCCAAGGGAGCCATTCATCGAGACTGGAAAATGCACTGAAGGGATGCGCTAAAAATCTAATCACATATTTTCTTCCCAAAACCACATCTTCTCAGTAGATAAGTTCAGAACCCCCATTTTACATGAACATAGACCTTTTAAATGTCCAATTTACACAACAATCCTAGCTCTCCCAATCTCAATCTGTTTATTAAGGCATTCATTGGGAATGACAGTCAGTTAAGAATCCGGTGATACAAAGCATTTTGAGAGTAGGATATGACCTTAGACAATACCAATTTCATTTTGTTTACGTGGACTTTAGCCATCATCTTATAAACAACACCCACCAAGCTAATGGGTCAAAAGTCCTTAGTCTGCATCGCCCTTGGCTTCTTAGGAATAAGGGCAATGAAGGTAGAATTTAAACTATTTTCCAAACTGCCTTTCAAATGAAAAGCAAGGAACACATTCATAACATCTCCCTTCACAACATACCGTGAGCTTCAAAACAGGCCAAGAAAAAGCCATCAGGATTCAATGCCTTATTGCTTTCTAACACTCTCACTAACTCCAACACCTCGCTTTCTTGAAGAGTCTTCCATCCATTGGGCCTCTACCATCTCAAGAAACGCAAAAGGAAGTCCATATAGCTTAGGCCTCCAAGTGAATTGTTCTATTTACAAATTCTAGTAAAATTGCACAACATGATTACTAATCACCGAAGGGTCTAGGAAGCTAGAACATCCACATAAAAAGAGTTAATGGAATTATTCCTTCTACATGAATTGGCCATCCAATGAATATACTTCGTACATTTAGCACCTTCTTTAAGCCACAATGCCCTCAACTTTTGTCTCCAACATATTTCCTCCATCAGGTTTGTCCTTTCCAAATCACCACCAAGCATTGCCCTTCCTCAATTTCTAGGCATGGGCTGGTTGTACATGCACTATGCCTAGAGCTCTTCGAAAAAGGGAATTCTTCTTCGTGCCCAAATTATCAGATACTTCCTCATTCCAAAGTTGTGAATGATCTTTTAAGGACTTAAGTTTACTTGCTAAAATGTAATTAGGGGCACCTTATGTCGATAAAACACCAACATTGCTTCACTATAACCATATATATTTGAACTTGAAGTAATGTTTGCCGCCCTGAAAATCCCCACAATCCAGAAGGATGGGGAAATGATCAAAGCAAAGTCTAATCAATTCCTTTTGAGACATGCACAAAAGGTGAGCTTTCCACTAAGGAAATAGGGAGGCAATCCACTCTAGACCAAGCAGGATTGTCCCTATTATCTTACCATGTGAATGCCCTTTCCACCTTTGCCATATCAATAAGGTTTTCCTCAAATATGAAGTCCAAAACCGTAATACCCAAAGTTTAGTATGAAAGGATGGTGAATGGGATCCTATATTACTTGAAAGGGAGCAATTATTGACCTTCATAACGATTTTAGGGAGCAACAATTGAAACATTGACTAGTTCTTTTAAAGTATGGGCCTAGATGCAGCTTGAGCTTTCTTTGAGTCATTACAAACAGTACCAAAGCCAATCCCAACCAAAAGTGTGGACTTAAGCTATGTCACCTATGATGGAATGACCCAACAAAGGCTTTGGGGATTTAATGGGGGAGATTATTAATACCCCAAGTTTAGTATGAGCAGGTGGTGAATGGGATCCCAAGATGTGGCTTGGGCTTTCCTCGGATTGTAAAAGAAAACTCCATCATTTTTGTTTATGAGTAATATCAAATTCTATTGAAACTAGTAAATAGGCATAGTCCAAGTACACAGGAAATATACAAACAACAAACACCTAATTACAAGTTAGGAGCTAGAAAGTGATACAAGAAAATCATATAAACTGGCACCATTAAAAAAACTGGCAGAAGCCCAAAGAAATAAATCATGGCAAAAGAACTTCTAAGCTCATCCGGAGAACGTTCCCTAGCTTCAAAACTTCAACAATTCCTTTCAGACCAAAGACACCACATGATACATAAAGGAATCATTCTCCATACATCCGCAATATGGGAATAGCCCCGAATCCTTTGCCAACAAGCGAACAAATCTACCACCCTCTTAGGCATCACCCATGCAATTCCAATACTATTAAAAATCTCCACCCATAACATTCTTGCCACCTCACAATTAAGTAAAAGATGATCCAAAAACTCACCACTCTTCTTGCACATATGGCACCAATCCATCACGATGATTCCATGCTTTCACAAATTGTCCATAGTCAATATTTTCCCAAGAGATGTAGTCCAACCAAAAAAAGCAATTTTAGGCAGAACCTTACTTTTCCAAATGCACTTCCAAGGAAACGAAATATAATTTTGACATGACAAAGCCTTGTACAAAGATTGCACAATGAACCTCCTACTCTGAGTATTCATCCAAAGCATCTTGTCCGCCTCAATACTACCAACGTTCGAAGTATACAATAAACTGAAAAAATCATAAATAACTCCTAATTCCCAATCATGAGCAACTTTAAGAAAACGAACATTCCACTGTGAGGATCCACTAGAGTTATCCAAGAGCTCTAACACCGATGCCTCCTGATGAAGAGCCATCCGGGAAGAGAAGGAAACATAGTCTTTAGAGCTAAATTAGCACACCAAATATCATGCTCAAATCTGACCTTGGATCCCTCGCCAATCGCAAAGATAATAAAACGAGCAAAAACCTCCCATCCATTTGTAATATTCTTCCACAAACCTACACCATGCGCAAGAAGTGCCTTATTAAAAATCTTCAAATTTCGAACCCCCATCCCTCCACTAGAAATCGGAGTGCATACCTTATTCCACTTAACCAATCGGAACTTGGTCTCCTCTCCAACTCTTCCCCACAGAAAAGCGAGCTTCACCCGACTTTTTCGCTAAGGAAGCACATAACATTAGAGGGCAAGTTCCACCAACTCATAAGACCAGCTATTTCATCTCAACGGGCTCTATTGTTTGCATAAAGTGTTAAAAGATATGATGCAATGTAAAGGCAAAAAGCAAGATGGTCATAATGAAGAAATCTAGTACCTCCACCAATACCCTTCTGATATAACAAGAGAAGAAAGTTGACACCAACTAGCTGGTATGGTTTGAGAACAGGTTGAAAATCCGAATCCGACCTACATGCCGCATCAATATCATCCTATAATAATTAAAACTGTATCAGTTACCAGCCACATTGTGAAATTAACTAAACACATAGCTTGGTCGCCAATATATGAAACCAAAGGTAAACAAAGGAAACTTTCAATTATATAAGACCTAACACCACATTTGTTCATATAACTAAGCGTCCATTTTTTACTTATAAAAACACTAAGAGACCCTTTTTTTCTTTTTCTTTTATTCTTTTTTTTCTGACAAGTAAACTCAACCAAGTTTGCATAATTCATAGAATTATCCTTTTCTAACCTCAAACAAAAAGCAATCATAATAATAAAACCCCAAATTTCCACAAAAGGCTCCACCAAAATGAAATAACAACCACGTGAGCCACAATAATCGGACAGAAAACTTCAAAAATATTCAACCTATATCGCAAAACCTCAATGTCACAATTTACGTCGGCCAAAGTGAAGTCATAATTCCATTGCAAACTAAATGTACGACACAGGATTGAAAACTCTAATTGGAGTCTTCACCATTAATTTTTTTCTTTTTTCTTTTGTCCTCCTCAAGTTCCTCAGCAAACGGAACACATGGAAAATCATTACTCGAAAACCATAAAATTCAACGACCATGACAATAAACAACAATTTTGAAAAGCTTCGAGCACCTGAGTCACAATCCTCACAGAAGAAGCCTCTACTTCCGCGTAACGGCTGCACGTGGTCAGCGAGGAGCCGTACAGCTCTCTCTTCAACTCCGTCGATATCTTTGCACACTTGTGCAAAGCCTTCCCGACCACATCAACATTTTCGTCGTCCTCCTGTACCTCGGGGCTCGACTTTACCTCATAGAATTCATTGAAATCCCCATTGCTCTCCTCATCATCGACAACGAACCGACGACCACGGTTGGTCGTTGGTCTTGTGCCCTCTACCTCCACCTCCACATCCTCGTCCTCCAAATCAAAACATTTTTTCTCCAAAACATCCGTGATATCGACGCAGTCGTCGCTGCAGCTCCGGTCGGAGTGTTGGGGGTTAGAGGAGCCGTAAGCAAAGGCTTCGATAGGAGGAGGAGGCTTTTGGTGGTTTCCGAGGACGCGAGAGGGTTTGAAGGAGTGGTTGTCCCACTCGTCGTCGGATATNCAAGCAGGATTGTCCCTATTATCTTACCATGTGAATGCCCTTTCCACCTTTGCCATATCAATAAGGTTTTCCTCAAATATGAAGTCCAAAACCGTAATACCCAAAGTTTAGTATGAAAGGATGGTGAATGGGATCCTATATTACTTGAAAGGGAGCAATTATTGACCTTCATAACGATTTTAGGGAGCAACAATTGAAACATTGACTAGTTCTTTTAAAGTATGGGCCTAGATGCAGCTTGAGCTTTCTTTGAGTCATTACAAACAGTACCAAAGCCAATCCCAACCAAAAGTGTGGACTTAAGCTATGTCACCTATGATGGAATGACCCAACAAAGGCTTTGGGGATTTAATGGGGGAGATTATTAATACCCCAAGTTTAGTATGAGCAGGTGGTGAATGGGATCCCAAGATGTGGCTTGGGCTTTCCTCGGATTGTAAAAGAAAACTCCATCATTTTTGTTTATGAGTAATATCAAATTCTATTGAAACTAGTAAATAGGCATAGTCCAAGTACACAGGAAATATACAAACAACAAACACCTAATTACAAGTTAGGAGCTAGAAAGTGATACAAGAAAATCATATAAACTGGCACCATTAAAAAAACTGGCAGAAGCCCAAAGAAATAAATCATGGCAAAAGAACTTCTAAGCTCATCCGGAGAACGTTCCCTAGCTTCAAAACTTCAACAATTCCTTTCAGACCAAAGACACCACATGATACATAAAGGAATCATTCTCCATACATCCGCAATATGGGAATAGCCCCGAATCCTTTGCCAACAAGCGAACAAATCTACCACCCTCTTAGGCATCACCCATGCAATTCCAATACTATTAAAAATCTCCACCCATAACATTCTTGCCACCTCACAATTAAGTAAAAGATGATCCAAAAACTCACCACTCTTCTTGCACATATGGCACCAATCCATCACGATGATTCCATGCTTTCACAAATTGTCCATAGTCAATATTTTCCCAAGAGATGCAGTCCAACCAAAAAAAGCAATTTTAGGCAGAACCTTACTTTTCCAAATGCACTTCCAAGGAAACGAAATATAATTTTGACATGACAAAGCCTTGTACAAAGATTGCACAATGAACCTCCTACTCTGAGTATTCATCCAAAGCATCTTGTCCGCCTCAATACTACCAACGTTCGAAGTATACAATAAACTGAAAAAATCATAAATAACTCCTAATTCCCAATCATGAGCAACTTTAAGAAAACGAACATTCCACTGTGAGGATCCACTAGAGTTATCCAAGAGCTCTAACACTGATGCCTCCTGATGAAGAGCCATCCGGGAAGAGAAGGAAACATAGTCTTTAGAGCTAAATTAGCACACCAAATATCATGCTCAAATCTGACCTTGGATCCCTCGCCAATCGCAAAGATAATAAAACGAGCAAAAACCTCCCATCCATTTGTAATATTCTTCCACAAACCTACACCATGCGCAAGAAGTGCCTTATTAAAAATCTTCAAATTTCGAACCCCCATCCCTCCACTAGAAATCGGAGTGCATACCTTATTCCACTTAACCAATCGGAACTTGGTCTCCTCTCCAACTCTTCCCCACAGAAAAGCGAGCTTCACCCGACTTTTTCGCTAAGGAAGCACATAACATTAGAGGGCAAGTTCCACCAACTCATAAGACCAGCTATTTCATCTCAACGGGCTCTATTGTTTGCATAAAGTGTTAAAAGATATGATGCAATGTAAAGGCAAAAAGCAAGATGGTCATAATGAAGAAATCTAGTACCTCCACCAATACCCTTCTGATATAACAAGAGAAGAAAGTTGACACCAACTAGCTGGTATGGTTTGAGAACAGGTTGAAAATCCGAATCCGACCTACATGCCGCATCAATATCATCCTATAATAATTAAAACTGTATCAGTTACCAGCCACATTGTGAAATTAACTAAACACATAGCTTGGTCGCCAATATATGAAACCAAAGGTAAACAAAGGAAACTTTCAATTATATAAGACCTAACACCACATTTGTTCATATAACTAAGCGTCCATTTTTTACTTATAAAAACACTAAGAGACCCTTTTTTTCTTTTTCTTTTATTCTTTTTTTTCTGACAAGTAAACTCAACCAAGTTTGCATAATTCATAGAATTATCCTTTTCTAACCTCAAACAAAAAGCAATCATAATAATAAAACCCCAAATTTCCACAAAAGGCTCCACCAAAATGAAATAACAACCACGTGAGCCACAATAATCGGACAGAAAACTTCAAAAATATTCAACCTATATCGCAAAACCTCAATGTCACAATTTACGTCGGCCAAAGTGAAGTCATAATTCCATTGCAAACTAAATGTACGACACAGGATTGAAAACTCTAATTGGAGTCTTCACCATTAATTTTTTTCTTTTTTCTTTTGTCCTCCTCAAGTTCCTCAGCAAACGGAACACATGGAAAATCATTACTCGAAAACCATAAAATTCAACGACCATGACAATAAACAACAATTTTGAAAAGCTTCGAGCACCTGAGTCACAATCCTCACAGAAGAAGCCTCTACTTCCGCGTAACGGCTGCACGTGGTCAGCGAGGAGCCGTACAGCTCTCTCTTCAACTCCGTCGATATCTTTGCACACTTGTGCAAAGCCTTCCCGACCACATCAACATTTTCGTCGTCCTCCTGTACCTCGGGGCTCGACTTTACCTCATAGAATTCATTGAAATCCCCATTGCTCTCCTCATCATCGACAACGAACCGACGACCACGGTTGGTCGTTGGTCTTGTGCCCTCTACCTCCACCTCCACATCCTCGTCCTCCAAATCAAAACATTTTTTCTCCAAAACATCCGTGATATCGACGCAGTCGTCGCTGCAGCTCCGGTCGGAGTGTTGGGGGTTAGAGGAGCCGTAAGCAAAGGCTTCGATAGGAGGAGGAGGCTTTTGGTGGTTTCCGAGGACGCGAGAGGGTTTGAAGGAGTGGTTGTCCCACTCGTCGTCGGATATTTCCTCGAAGACACGCTTCATTTCACCATGTTTTCTTAAACAGTGCGTTTAAGAAGAGTGCCGCCGTGAAGATAGTCAGTCAATGGCGAAGGAGGAGCATCTAAGAAGAGTACAAAAGGATCCACTTTGGAAGCGAAAGAGAGAGTAATGCCATCGCTTGTCCGGAGAAGTCGGAAACACGGGAAAGAAATATTATCGTACAGTCCACCAAAAATATTTGAAGCGTTAGGTTTTGAAAAATAAAATAAATTATAAAAATTTTGATAAGTAAGAAGTTTTATTATAACGAGCTTATAACTCGCGTAAAAAATTTTGATAAGTCAGAAATTTTATTATAACGAGTCTATAATTTGCGTAATGTAGATTATTGTGTATATTATATATGAGAGAGATCTAGAGAGAGACATTTATAATAGAGAAAATCTAAACAACTTATAAGACAATTTAATTTGACGAAATAATATAAAAATTAAAATAGTGGCTTTGGCGTTATCACCATGTTAAAACAATGATTTAAGCTTTGCAAATCTCATTGGTTGATTGGATTACATGAATAATTTAGTCAATAAATTAATTGGTGGGCCTATAACATTAGTATAGGTATATATGATAGAATTTGATAATACCTATATTAATATTTGAACCTCAAAGTTTTGAACATCCACGTAACTAAGAAACAAAACCCAAAGGACCTTAGCAAAGGACACATGTTTCCAACGTTCCCACCCACCACAACTTTCTCACTACCAAAGTTTGTTTACGAAATGCAGAGGAAAGAAAAAAAAGAAGGAAGTGTGTGATAGGGCTTTTTTCACTGGTTTTGTTTTTCCTGAACCAAACAGAAATGGAGAAGAAGAAAGTGTTATGTGGAGTACAGAAGAGAAAGCCCACTAAGCGTAACAAGAAAAAGCTGCTCATGAAAGTAGTAGACTATCTCATATAGAATTCTTAATTTTTTTTTTTTTTTTTAAAAAAACATATCCATTGTGATTAAATGCACTTCATCAAATGGACAAAAAAATATCACTCACTATAAAGCAACAAATATGTAACTAAAAAAATAAGAAACAAAAATCCCTAGAAATGAAACTAAACTGATATTTCTTTACACAAATAGAGCAAGGGCTCCCGGAGAGCCATGTCTCAAGCGCACTGTAATAATCTTCAGCACTCATACGATTGTAACACATGATCGATAATACAAATATGAAAAAGGATGAGAACTCCATTGCCAGGGCTCCCCAACCAATGACACCAGCATGCTTCAGTAAACTGGTATGGCAATGCTTCCAATAGCTAAAGCTCTAGTCAAGAATTTAGTCGCATTCACCCAGCTATTTCATCATCCAATAAGAAGTAAGAATAATTTAAACAATTAATTCAATTCTTCATCTGAAAATCAAGAAAATGGAAAAATCAATTTTTGGTCAAATTTCTCAAATTCAAAGAATAGAACATTGCTCTCAGATCCACCCAGAAACAGCAAAGGCATGGGAAGAAGCACATACATCAATACTGCAAGATAAAAATGTGAAAATGTTACTCTTGGGACCAACATTTATATAGAAGAAATCTCAAGCTAACTTTCATTCTTTGGTAACATCCCACTCGTGGCAACATTAATCCAATTGAAGAATTGAAATGTAAATAACGCACTCACTTGTCAGTGGCAAGGAAGAATTACTCCCCTACCCCCAAAAGAAAATCATATCAAAGTGTGCAGCAAGAAGAAATTACCAAACTGATCCATGAAATCAAGACATGCAAGTTATGAGCAACAACAGTTGGCACAAATCTGCTTATGCATGCATACAAACAGTTGTGTGTATGTAATACAGTATCTAATTCAATCCTAGAAAATTTAACCTAACACAGGATCATGTATTTTTAGTTGAATTCAACCACCAATTATTTATTATGTTTTAGGAATTCAGGTAAAACTAAAACCGTCAAGCTACGAAGTATATAGCATAAAGTGGATTGAGCCCTTAAGTTACAACTATCTCCCCCCCCCCCCCCCCCCCCCCCC
>QEOT01008544.1:462685-498323 GCA_003123785.1 Pterocarya stenoptera | reverse complement strand
CCCCCCCCCCCCCCCCCCAAAAAAAAAAAAACCCACCCAAAAATAAAATAAAATAAAATAAAAGATGGTTCTTTATTTGAGTGTGAATTTGGGGTTTCAAACGTTCAACCTTTAGTTTGTTGGATATCACTCTCAATGGGAGAAAGGAAGATAGAACTACACCATCCAATATTATTGAAGGTAGCTCAATTAACATTTAACTGCTTATTTTATCGTAAACTTTCTATAGAAGAAAACTCTTGCCCTAGTCTTGGGGCTGCTTTATAAAACTAACTTTTAATTCAATTGACTTTTCCTTTATTGACTTACTTAAGAAAACATTCCTTCAATTTTGTTTCCCTGAGGGTATAGCAGTGCTATTTTTTTCTAGGACAGTTTTATATGAGAAATGGCTTGCTACACTTTTTCTAGAAGCTGACTGAATTCAAACTTTAATTTGTAGGATTTAAATGTGGCTATGTAAAATTATAGAACTAACGGATATTGCATACGGCATTTTGAAGAAAATGATAATGCTTTTTAGGTTACTTGTTTTTTTTAAGTAATGCAATTTTATTAAAAGCGCAGAGGACGCAACTCTAGTATCCAGGAACTATACAAAAGGATATACCCACACTGCCATGGAAAATAAAAGAGCAAAAGTTCTAAATTCTAGAAAGTTAGTGAAATGGGAGCTTGCATAGGCAATCTTTGAAACAGAGAGGGTACTGAACACAATGGCTCTTAACCCTGATACCGACCTCCTATTTTCATTCGATGAATAAAATTTTCTTAAAAAAAAAACCCTGATACTGACCTCTCATGATCTTCAAAAGTTCGGGCAGTGCTCTCTTGTCAAATGCACCGCCTTACGTACAAGCAGGCTGATGCAGCATAAAGAACAGATCTAATGCTATGCATGCAGCGGAATAGACAAAACACTGATTTGCTTCACAAATATGAATCAACTCTTCCATAAATCTTAAAGCAGTCACTCTAAGATAGAAATAAGGAATAATTCTCTCAAGGAGTATTTTCGTCATAAATTAGCCTAAAATATAACTCTAAACTTAATCTTAATCAAACTCTAGATAATGCCAAACCTATTTTAAATCAAACTCACAATAGCATTATCTCTATATAACTCCTAATTATCTCATGCACTCAAATTATAAACCAAATCGAATTAAAACTCTTATCTAAAATATGGAATTAAACAATTTATGGAATTACCAACTGACCTAGTTGTCAAGCGAAGTCTTTTCTAATACTCGCTCAACTAAATTTTGAGTGAGCGTTGAGCGAACTCTCTGGTTGGGCTTTTCTTGTGTGATTTCATGCCATTTTCAAGCCATCTTGTCCTCTAAGCCCTTGATAGCCATGCACCCTGCATCATTCTCTCTAGGCTGGAGAGAATTCGTCCTTGAATTTTGCATGTTGTTACCTCAATTCTTTGAATGCCCTATCAACTCCATCTTCCTCTTCCTCTGTAATCTTGTCCACATGCAAAATAGTATTCAACATGTCACCCTTCAAAATCACACTTTCTTTCCACATGTCAAATCCAAAAGCAATATTTTGCGTGAGAAAATTTTGAAAGATTTTCACCAATTCCAAGGAAATCAACACCATTAATTTCCTCAAAACCCAAATGAAATTCTTCACACTTTTGCTCTTCATCATTTTCTTTGATAATTTCTATGATATCATTTTTTAAAAAAAGGAAATCAACATGATTAATTTCCTCAAAACTCTTCACACTTCGGCTCTTCATCATTCTCTTTGATAATATCTTCGATATCATTTTTTTAACAAGATTTCTACTTTTTAACTAAAATAATTACCTCCTTTGTTAGGTCATGTTCATCCAAATAGATATTATAGATTGGTGTGGAGCTCCAATTTATGGAAGAATGCTTCTCCTTAAGGTCATCTTCCTCAGAGTAGTCATCATAGGTTGTGGTAGAATCCCAATTTTCGTCAACTTTTTCCTCACTGCTATTATCATCTTCACAGTCCTCCCAGTCCTCTCCCCGGTGTAGTGGATTCTAATGATGTCGAAGTTGTGGTGCCACCTTGAGAGCGTTTGTACGATCAATCAGAGCTTCCATCTGTTGCGCGTACATCTCATGTGGTTCTATATGCTGCATCCACTGAGTCTCTAGTTGTTCATTTCGTTGTGCAACATCGTGTTTGTACACTTTCTCCTCCCAAGCGACTCCTCCACGTGCATAGCAGGAAATCAAACTGAGCTCTAACGCTAATTGATGCAATTGGCTAAGCAAGTTGGCTTGGATACCATTTGATGCAGAGTGTTGACCAGATTTGATGTTATGCATGCAACGAATAGACAAAACACTGATTTACTTCACAAATATGAGAAAACACCCAAGATGCTTTATTCCTGTATAACATCTTCTCTCCGAAGTGAGATGATCTTGTGATTTGGGATCAGAGGATGATGACGCACGATGTGGATTTGTCTCATATGGATGGTGAGAGGTGGTTGAAGGTGGAATAAAAAACTTTTGTTTTTACGAAAGAGGGAGGAAATAGTTTTCACATCCCTGAACGGAGTAAAATGATGGCTAAGTTTATGTGTCTATGTGGGACGACAACTTCATGGGTAGCTAAGGGGATAGAGGATTGTTTAGAACTCATCTGTCATGAGGGATTTTTCAAGGAGCTAAGGATGGATAATGGAGTTCTCATCATTCAACATCATATTAATGCAATGGGCTATTTTATGCAACTCTCAGATTTCCGGAATGGAAGGAGGAAAGATTTGTTGGTGATCTTGGAAAGTGCAAATGGCATTGGATGGAAAGGTTTTTTGCATTCCATTTGAAGTGTCACTGGGTCCAAAGTCGCTGTTCTGAAGCAAGCAAACAAATGGGAGTTTGTTGATGGAAAGACAGTGGGAAGGTCTCCCTCGGTCAAAGGTGCCTCGTACGCCTCAGTGTTGAGGTCACCGGCGGGTAGTCCTGCAGAGAATAGCTCTGCGGTGGAAGGAAAGGGTAAAGGCAATAGGAGACAGGTTGTAGGTGACATTGGGAGAAGTGGAAGGTAAGCACCATGTGTTGCAGGGTGGAATGGCTGCCTCTGTTGAGTGTTTAAGGGTGGGAGAAGTTGAGGGGGTCTTGTGAACTGTTAAAGCTCAATTGATGGGAGTTTTGGAGTATGTGAGAGATCTTATGATTAAAGTGGATAAGGGGCTAGACCTAGTCACGGGTTTGGATGGTGGATCGAAAACGGATGAGGGGGCGCGAGGGACGGGTTTGAAGGCCTCAAGTGCGTTGGCACAGGGTATCTCGACGCCGTCATAGATACGGTCATTGGACGCTGGCATCACTATTCATGCCAGTATCACTCAAGACATCGGCAACTTGCTGTTTGACTGCCCTTAGTTACCAGTTGCAAATTGGGTTGGTACATTTTTCCAGGGTTCACTTTTAGTTGTAGATGGGAGTCCTTCCAGGGTTTTGAGTACTTTGGAAGAAGCAGACGAGCTTCTTTCAGAAGATGAAAATGGGGTAACAGAAGGTAGTTCTTCCTTTACCTGTTCTATGCCTTTTGAGGGAGCAGTAGGGTTTGACAAAGTGGCACAGAAATGATCGTCGGTGGGTGGAGCACCTACAAGCTATGTCCTCGTCGATGGAACGACGACACCTATGTTGAAGTTGAAGGAACCCTTAAGGGTGACAACAACAATGGACATCAACAATATAGCTGTTGAGGTGGTTTGAGATTTGAATGTAGGACATGGCGGGGAGGAAATTACGAGTTTGTCGTTGGTGCCTTGTGAGGAGGAATGTTTAGGGTCGGAAATGCAGTTGGGAACTATCTAGGGATAATGTTGTTCCTCTGGTTTCTCTTCCTCCGATAAAGAATATAATGGGTTCACCATTGGATTGGGTTCTGCATAAGGTTAACGAGATTCAGCATATTGTGGGGCTTTCATATGGAGGATGTGAAGACCAATTTAAGGCATTACTCACTGCGATTGAGGCAGGCCACTCGCTTGAAACCAAATCAAGTTTTAAGAAAATCAGGGAGTTAAAATGTCTTTCTTGGGCAATTAACTACAGCGCTAAGAGAGGTAGCTCAAGTTGAGGGAAGACTTAAGGGGAAGGCATTATGAACATGTCTTCGTAGAGGGAGTTTAGGGTGGAGTATTAGTCTTACGGGAAACAAAGGGTTGTGGGGTTGGGGAGGTGTGTTCTATTCCAATTTAGGCTCGGTGAATTCCGTTGTATTCTGGCTTGGGGGCCATTAGGAGCTTTCTAGTATGGGCTAGGTGTTTTCTTGTATACATCCAATGATCAAGTGTCAAGTGAACTCTTGGGTTGGGCTTTTTGCTTGCGATTTCCTTCCATTTTCAAGTCATCTTGTCTTCTAAGCCGCATGACCCACCTCAATCCCTAACTGTTGAACATCGCTAGCCAGATCATAATGAAGAAAAAAAATGATTGATGCTTTCCCCATTCTCTTTGAACGCCAATGTATTATTACATTGTACCTCTTTTACAAATAATCTATTGTTAAGATCTTCCCTAAAGCTGCCTCCCAAGTGAAAAAAGCTACCAGGGCTTTATTTCTCCAAAACACATTTCCAAGAAAATGATCTGCCAACTGGAGGGATGGGTGCCTTGAAAAAGACTAGATCTCAAAGATCTGCTGGATGGGACCCAACACATTTGATCATTGCTGCCCATTCTCCATCTAAAGGAATACAACTTGATATGGTATGAAGAAAGCAACTCCAACTCCCAATCAAGGGCTGGTTTAATAAAAGTAACATTCCAATGGAGCATACTATCAGAACTTTGCAAATGTGCTGAGTCAATCTATATTACCTCAAAACAATTTAACAAGACCACAAATTGATGCTGTGCCTGATGCAATTTAGAGTGCTTTCCTTTTAGTATTTGTTTGAATTTATATGCGCACAAGTTTTGAGTGCCTCGTTTGTTTTTGGAGATGAGATGAGATGAGATGAGTTGAGATTAAAGTTAAAAAGTTGAATAAAGTATTGTTAGAATATATTTTTTAATATTATATTTGTTTTGGGATTTAAAAAAGTTGAATTGTTTATTTTATTTTGTATGGGGATTTGGGAAAGTTGTAATGATGAGATGGGAGGTTTTCAAAGTTTTAGGTTTTAGTCACGAAAACAAACAAGGCAATGTCATCAAGTTGATATTTTATTATGGGTGTTACAGATGAATGAACTTGGTGATATTGCACGGTGTGTTGCAAATACACCTTTGGATGAAGATCGCTCAATGCCATATCTATTATCTTGTCTTGAAGACTTGAGGCTTGTCATTGACCGCAGGAAGTTTGACGCACTTACGGTGGAGACATTTGGGGCTCGCATTGAAAAGCTGATTCGGTGAGAATTTTGCTGCTGTATTTCTTGAATATTTCAAGTTAAAAACTAGTGAGCATAGTATGAATGGTTCCTGTGCAAAGTGTGTTCAGCATTTCTTATGTTGAAGCATGCATTCCCGTGACTTTTGATGGAAGTTTTTCAATGTGACTTTATATTGGATGTCATAACATGATTTAATCATAATTAATTAATTACATGTAATTAATTGTGATTTTCTAGGGAGAAGTATTTGCAGCTTTGTGAGATGGTGGATGATGAAAAGATTGATATAACCAGTACTATAATTGATGAAGATGTTCCTTTGGAGGATGATGTGGTTCGTAGTTTGAGAACAAGCCCCATACATTCATCTAAGGACCGTACCTCTATAGACGACTTCGAGATTATAAAGCCTATCAGTCGGGGAGCATTTGGACGGGTTTTCTTGGCTAAAAAGAGAACAACAGGCGACCTGTTTGCAATAAAGGTACTGCTTATGATGTTGCTTCTGTGTTTTCTTTTGGAGAAAGAACTTTTTATCCTCAATAAATCATGCTTACCAATGTGATCTGCATAGTTTATCAATGTTGCTTTGTTAGTGTTATATCCGTGTACTTACTTTTATTACTATCCAAGGTTCTTTAAGCATAATATGACGTATTTGGATATGCTATATTATTGTTCTTTAAGACATTTTTTAATACAATATTATATGACAATTGGATAATTATGTTCTCGAGCTCAAGCTTTTAATTTTGTCACATAAGTACCCTCATTGAATTCCAATTTACTAATCATTAAACTTGTGTAGTTTCAACCTATATTGCGAATAACTTCTGCTGTTGCTGAACCTAACTTGTGTAGTTTACCCTCATATCCTGAAGAGTTTGCGAGGGGAGGGCTGAAAAGGATTTGTTTCATTGCTTTTACAAGGTGTTTGTATTTTTCTGTTCTTTTATCGGCTCTGGAATCAGAGCAGAGCTCACTGACACTTTCATGGAGCTTTTCGATTGGTCGGCACAGGGAGTAAGCCGGCTGGGCAAAAGATACCATATGTTTTGGTCAGTAATCTGTTGTATGTGGAGTTGCTAATGGGGTAAAGGCGGACTCCGATTCTGGCAACCAACACCTCTCACAGGTTACTTCGGGTAAAATTTGCTGTAGAATTTTTTAAAATATAGTTGGTGGAGGTGTGCAAGAGAAGATCATAAAAAATTACGCCCTTCTTGCTGGACCAAGCTTTACTAGCAAATGCAATAATTTGCCAGGAGAGTGGTTTGCTGTAGATAGCGTGGCAGCTTCCTTTTTTTTTTCCCCCTTCCAGAATGGAGATTTCTTAGTACTATTCATACATGGAGATGCTTGCTAAAAAAATAACAAGGTGGAGGAGTTAATATAAATGTTGGATTCAGGCTTAGCATCTTCTAGGCCTCAGTGAGGTCATGATGCATGGGCCAAGCCTAAGCGTAATCAACATGGGCAGGTGGGTTTCTTATAGATGCAGAGAACAATGGTGGTTTGTGGGCTTTAGTTTTGTCAAATTGGTTTGAATGCCCTTCCATAGGGTTTCTTTTCATTATATAGAAGAGATTTACATAATTAATGCCAGATTTCCAGCTCCTAAATGCTATACAAGGTAAGTATTTCCAACTTATTTACAGCCTAATTATTTGCTATACACAATCTAGATATCAAGGAAAACATCCCTAAAATATTACAAATCAAATCCCTAAATTATCTCTGTAACATCCCCTCTCAAATTGATGTTGGTAGATCAAGAAGCATCAATTTATCAACCAAGAACTGATGCCCGTGCCGAGAAAGAGCTTTAGTGAATATGTTTTCAGTTTGATGTTCAGTGGAAATGTGAGGAGGAGTAATCACATGTCTGTCAAAGGATTCACGTATGGAATGACAATCAACTTCGATATGTTTCGTACGCTCATGGAAGACAGGATTAGCGGCTATCTGAATAGCACTGGTATTATCAGCATGAAGAGGAGTGGAATGAAGCTAAGGAAAACCAAGTTCACCCAATAACCCACGAAGCCATGTGATCTCAGAGCAGGCGAAAGACATAGCTCGATACTCAGACTCAGTGGAGGACTTGGGAAACTCTGTTGTGCTTTTTATTCTTCCAAGATATGAGTGCATTGCCTAAAAACATGCACCAGCCAGTAACAGAGAGATGAGTATCCGCACATTCGGTCCAATCAGCGTCATTATACCCCACCAGTTGTAAGGAAGATCCTTAGGAAAGAACAACCCGCGTGTAGAGGTGCCCTTCAGATATCGGATAATACGACGGATAGCGGTTAAGTGAAGGTGTCGGGGGGACCTGCATAAATTGACTGATCTGTTGCACAGCAACAGAAATGTCAGGACGAGTAATCGTCAAGTAGTTCAAACTCCCAACAAGTTGCCGATACAAGGATGGATTTGATAGAAGCTCGCCTTCCTCCTGACGAAGCTTAAGATTTACCTACAAGGGATTAAGAACAAAATTACCCGATTGGAGACCAGCCGATGAAATCACTTTCTGCGTGTATTTGTGCTGATGTAACAATGTACCAGTCGGAGTAATCTGCACCTCAAGGCCAAGAAAGTACTGCAAGGGATCAAGATCTTTCATGTGAAAAGAGGCCTTGAGATGCTGTTGTAATTGCTTAATTAACTCAGTATCAGAGCCAGTAATCACAATGTTGTCAACATATACTAGAAGCAATACAATTTTTGCAGAAGTCTTGCGAAGAAACAGAGGGGAATCAAACTGACTTTGAGTAAAATGAAAAGCAAGTAGAGTAGAGCGAAATTTATCAAACCATGCATGCGGAGCCTGTTTCAGTCCATACAAGGATCGGTGTAGCCGACAAACCTCTGAGGAAGGTGTAGCGAACATGCCGAGAGGTGGAGACTGTCAAATTCATCTGAATACCCTTTACCGAGGGTTTGCTTTTATTATATAGAAGAGAATATACAAAATTGTTGCTAGATTCTATGCGTCTAATATGCTATACAAGGTAAGTATTTACAACAATATCTAATTTAGCTAGAGAGGAAATTATCACAAAAAATACAATAAATATTTCCCAAATCATATCTCTGTAACGTCCTTCTTCAAATTGATATTGGTAGATCAAGAAGCATCAATTTGTCAACCAAAAACTGATGCCGGTGTCGAGAAAGAGCTTTGGTTAATATGTTGGTAGTTTGATGTTCGGTGGAAATGTGAGGAAGAGTAATCACATGTTTGTCAAATGATTCAGGTATGGAATGGAAATCGATTTCGATATGTTTCATACGGTCATGGAAGACAGGATTAGCGGCGATCTGAATAGCACTGGTATTATCAGCATGAAGAGGAGTGGACTGAAGCTGAGGAAAACCAAGTTCATCCAATAACCCACGAAGCCATGTGATCTCAGAACATGCGGAAGACATAGCATGATACTCAGATTCAGTGGAGGACTTGGAAACTCTGTCTTGCTTCTTACTCTTCCAAGAAATGAGTGCATTGCCTAAAAACATGCACCAACCAGTAACAGAGCGATGAGTATCCGCACATCTGACCCAATCAGCATCATTATACCCCACCAACTGTAAGGAAGATTCCTTAGAAAAGAACAATCCGCGTGTAGAGGTGCCCTTCAGATATCAGATAATGTGGAGGACAGCGGCTAAGTGAAGATGTTGGGGGGCCTGCATAAATTGACTGACTTGCTGCACAACAAAAGAAATGTCAGGACGAGTATTCATCAAGTAGCTCAAACTCCTAACGAGCTGCCGATACAAGGATGGGTCTGAGAGAAGTTCGCATTCCTCTTGACAAAGCTTAACATTTACCTCCAAGGGAGTAAGAACAGAGTTACCCGATTGGAGACTAGCCAATGAAATCACTTTCTATGTGTATTTGTGTTGGTGTAACAATGTACTAGTTGGAGTAATCTGCATCTCAAGGCTAAGAAAGTACTGCAAGGGACCAAGATCTTTCATGTGAAAAGAGGCCTTGAGATGTTGTAATTGCTTAATTAACTCATTATCGGAGTCAGTAATCACAATGTCATCAACATATACTATAAGCAATACAATTCCTGCAGAAGTCTTGCAAAGAAGTAGAGAGGAATCAAACTGACTCTGAGTAAAGTGAAAAGCAAGCAAAGTAGAGCGAAATTTATCAAACCATGCACGCGGAGCCTGTTTCAGTCCATACAAAGATCGGCTTAGCTGACAAAACTCTGAGGAAGGTGTAGTAAACATGTCTGGAGGTGGAGACATATAGATTTCTTTCTCCAAATCCCCATGTAGAAATGCATTCTTCACATCCATCTGCCGGAGATACCATCCCTGCGATGCAGCAAGTGCCAAGATAGTCTGTACAGTAGTCATTTTGGCAACAGATGCAAATGTCTCTTCATAATCAATACCATACTCCTGCCGGCTCCCAAGAGCTACAAGGCGGGCCTTATATTGGTTCGGGGAGCCATTAGACCGAAATTTGACTGAGTACACCCATTTATAACCAATAGGTTTGATACCAGAGGGACAAGTCACAAGATCTCAAGTATGATTGTCTTGAAGAGCTTGGATTTCTTCTTGTATGGCTTGCTGCCAACATGCTTAGGTGGCTATCTGAGTATAAGAGTGAGGAACAGAAACAGTGTCGAGAGTGGCAGTAAGTGAGGTATGAGAAAAACCATACCTATCTGGTAGATGTGTGACCCGGGTGGAGCTGTTAAGGACCCCGATCTTGTCCCTAAATACTAAGGTCCACGAGCTTGCCTTGGGTGATGATGGTGACTGAGTGTCCTTGCCAACTTGCTTGGCATTTAACTTCCATGGCATTGGAGGGTTTCTAGGTTGATGAAGGTATGGTGTTTAGTGATGGAAATGAGGATGATGATGATGAGTTCAGGTGATCTAAGTGATGAATATGAGCGTTTGATGCAATGTGGAATGGCTTGAAAGTTGCCCTTGATGTTAGGGCCACTTGGGTGATGTTTAGGGTTTGTATGGTGAAGATAGGCTAGGGTTTGGGTGTTGGCTGAGGGGAATTTCGAGATTTAGAAGAGTTGGCTTAGGGTTGGAGTCTAGGATGAGATGCTAGGATTTGGAAGGATGTGGATGAATGAGGCTAGGACTCCTAGATTGATGGAGCCTATTTGGGAAAGATAAGAGTTAGGTTTAGGAAGGAAAGATGAAGAAGGATGGTGTTTGAATGAGTCTAGGGTTCCATGAGTTTAGGATTTGGTTAAGGTAAGATGAGATAGTCTTTGATTGACTTGAGTGATTCTAGGAAATGAGAGATTTGTGTGATTGGATATGGAAGATAGGTTTTAGATATGGTAAGAGGTTGAAAGTCTTTTAGTGATTTGAGTGATGGAGTGATTTTAGGGATGGAGTGATTCTAGGGAAGTTCCTAGAATTAAGGGATTGGTAAGGTAAGATATGGAATGTCTTTGGTGGTTTGAGTGATTCTAGAGATGTTTCTAGAATTAAGGGATTGGAAAGTGAAGATAGGATAAGGAAGATATGATTTGCAGTGGGTAGGTGGCTAGGGTTTGATCCTAAATGGTAAGATGCATGGGAGTTGTTGGGAATTGGATGTTTGACTAGGGCAATGGGTATGTTTCGAATTTTGGAGGGATTTGAAGATGAGATAAGGATTCCTAAGTTGTAGGAATTGCCTCGTGGGAGTCAAGAATTTAGTTGGATGAAGGGTGGCTAGGGTTAGGATTCCTAAGGTTTAGGAGATCCTTATGGAAGGTTAGGCTAGGGTTTCCAAATGAGGCAAGATTTATGTATGGCAAGATGGAGGCTTAGTAGATTTAGCTAGGGTTAATGGATATGATGGAGGCTAGGTCAAATGATTTCTAAGGTAACATATGTGTATGGAATGTATATGGCAATAGGTAAAATGATGGAATGTATATGGCAATGGTGAATTTTGGCAAGGGCTAATGTGGGTGAGGGAATGCTAATATTGGTAAGTGGAGCTTATGGGAAATATGGTATTGAAAAGATGGAGGCTTAGGATGTGTGTGGTATGTGAGAAAATGCAAGGAAAATATATGAACAATGGATGAATAGACTTAACAAAAGAATATGAAGACTCTCTTTATGGTTTATATGGATATTTCGAGAAATCAAATAATACTAAGATTAAGGCTTATGATGTCTTTGATATGTAAGAAAAAATAGATGAACAAGATGGAAAATATAAGAACAATGCATATTTGGATTTTGAATATAGAATGTAAAACATAAACAAGAGATTGACAAATTGAATGGATCTAAAGCAATACTCATAAGATTGATAGATAATTCACCATCGATTCATGAATTGCACGATGATGATATAAGATAGATTGAATCACTTCCTATTCACGAATTTCAAAGAGATGATCCTCCACTAGGGATTCACGAATTTCACCAAAATAGCCCAAGTGCTAAGCACCGATGGTGATCTCAAGAACACAAGCCACCCACAAAGGGATTTGTCAAATTGTCAAAAGATATAAAATGAAATGCCTAAGAGTCCTATTTATATAGATTACAAAGTGGAAACCCCCAATAGGTCCCATGAAATATAATTAAATAAAATAAATAAAGATAAATAAATGATATGGTCTTGCATGACCAATGTGGCCCTTGATATGTCTTGGCCCTTGGTTGGCTTTGGCTAGCCTTGATCCTGGAAGCCCGATCTTTGTTGTTCATGCATGCCTAGGACCTTGTTCTAGGGCGGTTTTTTATGGGGTCCCAACAGGAGTGCTGAGGTATAGGAAGTGCAGAATCAGATGACGGATCAGTGTTTGGAAGAGGCGTTGAAGGAGGACGTCTATGATATACCACACCTGGTTTAAATCGCTCAATAGAAGAAGGCACGTCATCAAAAGCGGGTAGAAGAGTAATATAAGGATAAAAAAATAACCTGAGACTGAAAGAAATATTGATTTTCAAAGAAAATCACATTTCGGGAGATCTGGAATTTGTTCGCATGAGCATCATAACAAACAAATCATTTTTGAGTAGTGCTATATCCCATAAAAGTACACGTGACAGACTGGGTAGCAAGCTTGTGATGATCAACAGGTGGTAGATGAACAAAACAAACACACCCAAAAATATGAAAGGATTGATACTCAGGAGATATGCATATAATCGAAAATAGGGAGAATCATAATTTAGAGTGACAGTAGGCAAACAATTGATCAAATAAATAGTAGTAGATAAAGCTTCTACTGAGAACTTAGAAGGTACAGAAGAATCAATCAATAAAGTAGGAACGACATCTAAGAGATAACGATTCTTATGCTCAACGACTCTATTTTGTTGAGGGGTATAAGGAGAAGAACGTTGGGAAATTATCCATTTTTGTTGAAGATAAGTTTAAAAGGAATGAGACATGTATTACCCTTCTGAGTCGGAGCGTAAGATTTTGATACAAGTACTGAATTGTGTCTCGACAAGCACAACAAATTTTTGAAAAATAGAAAACACGTCAGCTTTTGGACCAGAGAAAATAGATCTAAGTAAATTGACTATAATCATCGATAAATGTCACAAGGAACGATACTGTCCATGAGAAATAACAGATTGACACCTTAAACATCAGTATGCACAATCTCAAAGCAATTAGAAGCACGACTACCATACGTAGGAAAATGTAAAGTTTTACTTTTACCAAGACTACAAGTAGCACAATCAAAAGATATAGGAGAAGAAGAAAAGAAATCTTTATTGCCCAAAAAATCATGTTTCAAAAGATGAGTCAAGACAACAGAATGAGGATGACCCAATTTCTTATGTCAGATTTCATTATTATTGGCAATAGCCGTACAAGCAAGAGAAACAACATTAGGAATAGAAAATTGTAAAGGAAATAGACGTCCCACTTTAGGCCCCTTTGCGATCACCGTCCCTGACACCTGATCGTGCACAAGACAACCACCACGAGAGAAATGAACATCACAATTGTTATCCATCAATTGTTCTATAGAAATTAAATTGGTAGATAATCCAGAAGAGATAAAAATAGAGCCCAAAGAACCAAAAATAGTAATAGGAAGTGTATTGCCATCAGCAATCTGAATAGTTTTCGTGCCTCCATACTTATGAACACCATATAGACTCGTCGTACTACTAGTCATATGATTAGAGGCACCCGAATCAACAATCAAAGAAGAAGTGGAATTAGGATCGGTACCTTGCAGGCCTAAAGCAGTAAAAGCAGACACAATCATCTGCTGGACCATGGCAGGTGTGAGAACAAATGAATAAGAGCTTACAGTGGGGGGCGTAGAAGAAGACAAAGACTGAACAGCAACTTGAAAGGCTTTGGATTGGCGATTCTAAAGCCGCACTGGACAATCTTTGATGATATGACAATTTTTCTTGCTGTAGTTACAAATTTTCTTTGGACAATTGAGAGCAATATGACCGAACTCCTTGCAACTGAAACACTGTAACTTGTTCCTCCCTCTCCCTTGTGTTGCATAGGCTACATTCACTGCCTCAGAAAAGTCATTTTCAGAAGTCATACCCATCTGAGTGGATAACCGTTGTTCTTCACGCAATAAATCTCCCAAGCTAATATCCAAGGAAGTAACCAGTTTACAGTTCAATAAACCGGCTCAAACAGGCTCAAATTTAGGTCAAAGCTTCATCAAAAACTGATCGCATTGACTCTCAGAATGAACCGCTTGAAGAGCCGCGAGTGCCGCGGTGGGAAGCTTAGCATGAACAATAGCAGAATACTCGCTCCAAAGATTAATAAAACTAGAATAAAATTGCTCAATGGTCAAAGTACCTTGAGTGTAATTGCTTATTTCCAACTCCAATTGGAATTTCGGAGTGCTGTAGTCTTGGTGATAAATACGATGCAGGTAGGCCCACATAGCTTGAGCTGTAGTAAAATACCAAAGATTGGTGACAAGATGGAGCTCAATTGTTCCCAATAGCCAAGAGATCACCTTAGCATCCTTGACCTCCCATTGGGCAAATTCCTTCTCATCAGTGGGAACTCGAGCAAAACTATCAATATGATTAGATAATTCTTTTCCTTTCAAGAATATTTTAAATTGAAATGCCCATGTAGAAAAATTCTTTCCAGTAAATCGAACAATAGTATTGTTAAGAGACATGATGAAAACCACTTAAAGATAGCAATAAGTCCAACCAGAAAAATCTCGTGGGAAGGTATCTCTCGTGGGCCTAAGGCCCACGAGAGATACCTTCCCAGAACTAAGAGATACAACAGGAAGGCCCATGAGAGATACAGCAACAAGCCTAAACAGTCACTGCAAGAAGGCCCACGAGAGATACAGCAGCAAGCCCAAATAGTCATGGCAAGAAGACCCAGATACTTGCCCACGAGAAATTGCCGTCGTCAGCCACGCCAGGAGGAGTTGTAGCTGCCGACCACCAGAGAAACTGCTGACCACCACTTAGCTACCCACAAAAAGGGCTGACCACCTCACAGCCACCCACAAAAGCTGTCAACCACCACAAAAAGTGCCGACTGGCACAAAGACAATACTCGCAACTCCTAAAGAACGCCGACAACCACCAAGGTGATGAACTCACAAGTCGGAACCCCACAGACGTGCGAGAAAACACTCAAGGAAGACCACAAACTCAGAAACTTACCAACGTGCGAGAATAGAGAAGGAAAAAAAAAAAATCCTATCGCCACAACTCTGAAAACTCTCAAAGATTAAGGCCATAGAGAAACGATAATTAGAGTAGGGGCTCTGATACCATGTCAAATTGGTCTGAATGCCCTTTCCATAGGGTTTCCTTTCATTATATAGAAGAGATTTTCATAAGTAATGCCAGATTTCCAGCGCCTAAATGCTATACAAGGTAAGTGTTTCCAACTTATTTACAACCTAATTATCTGCTATATACAATCTAGATATCAAGGAAAACATCCCTAAAATATTACAAATCAAATCCCTATATTATCTCCGTAACAAGTTTTTGGGTCAACACATAAAAAGAGGATGGGATCTTTTCTCTAGACATACTAAGTTTGAGATGGGAGATGGGTCTTGAATCAAATTTTGGCGTGATCGATGGTGTAGTGATAGAACCCTCAAGGAAGCCTATCCAGGAAATGTGAGGTCACAAGAAGCCTCAATTGCATATCTCGTAGAATTATCCACTGCCTTTCCTCATCGAAATGCCACTTTCATCAGAGCCACATAAGATTGAGAAGTTGAATCATTCACTGATTTTTACAATCCTATCTACTCTACCAGATTGCAGGTGGGAGAGGCTGATTAACTTGTCTAGAGTCCTTTGAAGAAAGGGAAGTTCAAGGTTCATTCATTCTATAAATTTACTACTATGAACAATTCTAATCCATTTCCATTGCAGAGCATTTGGAAAACTAAGGCACCCCCAAAAGCAGCCTCGTATGGACAACCTCCTTAGGGAAGATCCTCACCATAGATAATCGAAGGAAACGTTGGATTATCATAATGAATTGGTGTTGCATGTGCAAAATGAGCAGGAAGACGGTTGATTATTTACTTCTTCATTGTGAGGTGGCCACGACTCTATGAATGACTTCTTTGCTAGATTGAGATTAGCTTGGGTGATTTCGAAGGGTGCGGTTGATTTCATAGCAAATTATCAGTTGTAATTCGCAAATTGCATCAATATGGAGGATGATTTCCATTTAGCTTTGGTGGTTTCTTTGGAGGGAGAGGCATGATAGAAGTTTTGAAGATTGAAAAAGGTCAACGACTGAGCTTAGAGGTTTCTTTTTTAATACTTTCTTCCATTTGTCAGTTGCTATAGATTTCAATGGGCCGAATTTCCATGAATTCCTTGTATTTCTAGACAATCATGCTCAGGTGTTGCTCTTGTATATGTTCCATGCTCAGGTGTTGCTCTTGTATATGTTCTGTGTACTTGGGCTATTCTTATTATCATCAATGAAACTCTTGTTTACCGATAAAAAAAAGAAGTTTTTAGGCCAACTTCTGTCAAGGATTGACTAAAGCCCAATCAAATGAGGCAGCCTCTTCTAAGGCGTGTTCCAATTATCCAAGGTCCAACTGTTTCTTTAAAAGGAAAGTTTCCCAGCAGACCTATCTCATTCAAGGACCCAGGCCAGTCCAAAACCCATTCTCAAGTGGCTGGAAAAATTTTGGGTTGGGGCTTCATCTCTTTTAGTAGCTCAAGTTGCAAGAAAAGGCATGGGTACTATGAGATCATCATGGCATAGCCATTTCTCAGTCATTTACGGCCCTAGTGAACGTTCGGAGTTCCACTGCAGAGTTATGATCTCAGGGCCTTTAGAAATAGCACCTTCTCATGTCGTGTAGCTAGTTTTTCAGATAACACTTCTTGAGGATCATTTAAAGCTTCTTATTAGTGATTCTGGCCCAAAAATCGCTGATAAGGTAGGGGTTAGGGCTGTGTAAGCAATCCTAGAGGTTCAAAAACAGAGACTTCTCTTTGCGGAGCATATGTTGCATGGTGTTGTGCAGGAATTTGTGGGGATTTCAGCACCTAGACTGGGTGTAATTCAGATTCAAGGGGAGCTTCTGGGGGATTTTGCTTATATAGATGGTGGAAAAAAATTGATATTTGTGTGGGGGAGTTTATTGTGACTTGCTCTCTCACAAGCCTTTACCATCATTTTGAATGGGCCTTTTTGGTTGTTATGGTCCTAGTTTGGATTAGCTAGAAACTAATATGGATGAATTGGGTGGGTTGATGAATTGGTGGAACTTCTCCTGGTGTATTGGAGGAGATCTTAATGTAACTCACTTTCCTGGCGCGAGATAGTGTAAATTACTTTTTTGTCCAGCTTTGGCAGATGCATCTGTAATTTATGGTTGAATGGAACCTCATTGATCCTCCATTGGTAAGTGGAAATTTCACATGGTCAAATAACCGAGATACCCTTCATGGTCCAGGATTACTAGATTCCTCTTCTACCCCGAGTGGGAGGACTGTTTCCTGAAGAAACCCTGAAGGCTATGTTCTGATCATTTTTCAAGTCTTCTTGACTGTGGAAATGTCCTTGAAGGTAAAATGTACTTCAAGTTTGAAACCGCGTAGCTAAAAGCGATGAAACTATAGTGGACTTCTTAAAGCTTTCATGGCTCAATGAGTTTCAAACTCAAAGCTTTGAAAGCTTATTCAAGAATTTGAGGAGGTGCTTGACAATGTAGAAAGACCAACCCCTAAATTAGGTAAAAGGTCTTGATAATTTGGAAGAAGTGTGAGCTTTATGTAAGAAAGGCTACTACCATTAATGACTCGGGAAGGATCACCCTTTCCAAGGAGGTGGATTGGAGACAAAATCAAAGGCACTGTAGTTAAGAGTTGGAGATAAATGCATTAAGTTTTCCACCTTGTGGCCAATTCTAACTTCTAATAACTCTCAAATTAGTGACCACATTGCGTAAAGAGTTTGTATATTGAACAGTTCAGATAGTGGCCTAGATTGGATGGGCCTTTTTGTAGTCTCTTGATGAGGATGAGGTGAATTGGTTGGAGAGAAAATATTGAAGAAAGTGAGGTTCATGAGGTGGTTAGAGCCCTCAAATGGTGATTTGGCCCTAGGGCTTGATTGTTTCTCGCTTGCTTTTTTCAAACTTGTAGAGAGGTAGTGAAAGAAGATATTATGAATGTGTTTAAGGATTTCCATGCTAAAGGCAAATGTTAAAAGTGCAACCTTTGTTTGTTCTATCAGAGGCTGTTGATGTCAAGGATTTTCGATCAATTGGTCTTGTCGGCCAGTCTACAAAATAATTTCCAAACTACTTGCCATATGATGATGGTGTTGGAGAAAATTATTTCCAAGTCTAGAAACCTTTTATTAGAGGAAGGAAAAATATTGGATTCAGTTCTCATTGCTAATGAATGTCTTGATCCAAGATCTCACTCTGGAGAGCCAAATGAGTCTGTGTAAGTTGGACATAGAAAAACAAATGATTATGTCAATGAGGAATTCTTGCTGTATATGATGAAAAAATATGATCTCCTAACGAATCCCATTTTCCTTCATTTCTAATGCTTCTTATGAGTCATTGTTTTATTGTTTTAATCGCATTAGAGAAGAGTATCTTTTATTTGCTTTTGGAAGGTTTTATGGCGATATTTTCCTTCACCTTGTCATTTTATTTGTTTTTATATAACCATGGAAGCCATCCTTATCACATTATCATTCTATGTTTGTGAGTTGTCATCGAGCTGTGAAGGATCTTAGGTTATAATTACATCTGATATATGTACAATTTGCAACAGGTTCTTAAAAAGGCAGACATGATCCGTAAGAATGCTGTTGAAAGTATATTAGCAGAACGTGATATTTTAATTTCAGTTCGCAATCGTTTTGTGGTAAGCAGGTCTAGCTAGCTTGGCATTTCACATTTGGTTGAAAATTTTAAATCTGTTATAACATCAATTTCAGGTTCGCTTCTTCTATTCTTTTACATGTCGTGAAAACTTATATCTTGTAATGGAGTATCTGAATGGAGGAGATTTATATTCCTTGTTGAGAAATTTGGGCTGCTTAGACGAGGATGTTGCTCGTGTATACATAGCCGAAGTTGTAAGTAAATGTATATATACTTTTATTTTGTGTTTGTTTTCTTATAAAAAAAGTATATGTTTTTTTTTTAATTTTTGAAAATGTGATTGTTTCTTATGTTATGGTGTAATTATGATATCTGTGGACTGATCTTTCTATCTTTTGTTTTTTTTTGGGGGGGTGGGGTGGGCTTGAGGGGTTGTGCAGGTTCTTGCTTTGGAATATTTACATTCTCTGCATGTGGTCCATCGTGATTTAAAGCCTGATAATCTTTTAATTGCACATGATGGCCATATTAAGGTGACTATATCTTGTCTTTTCTTTGGTCTTCTATTTTAGGCAGATTGTTGAAGTTGCACTTTTCTTTTATAATGTTTATAGCTTATTGATTCCATTATCACTGGCTGGTATAAGCAGATGCATGATGAATTTGTTGGTTCCCTTTATAGTATGGGTCAAATATTGATCACTAGAAAATATGTAAATGATGCAAAAATAATTTATTATCATTTGTTATAATACATATATATATTGCTTCATACGTGTAAAAAAATATTTTTTTGCTTCCTTTTCAGCTACAATAAAGTGAAAACAAAAGGAAAAAAGAAAAAACAGCTGGCATATTTTTAATTGGTCATGGTTGACTCATTTAGTATGCCTGGTGAATTTTATTATAATGTCTTACCATTTAATGATTAATTGGGAGTGAGCAAGGTATCTTGACCCCATCAACTCTTACCAAGTGAAAAAATTGTGGTCACAGTTCTATATGGGCAGTCCCTGGCATGTTGTTGTCAATATTGATTTTCTTATGTATCAACACGTGTTGTATATCATGTGTCAAACACCAGTGTAACAGTTATAGAAGTACATGAAGCAACATGAGGAAAATGAAAGAGGAAAACACCGGCATATCACAATGTAGATTTAAAGGGTTTTGTAGAGAATACGGCTCGGTTTGGATACACAAACTTGTCTTATCTCATCATTACAATTTTTCTAAACTCTTACACAAAATATAATAAACAATTCAACATTTTCAAATCCCAAAACAATAATAATATTAAAAATTATATTATAACTATATTTTATTCAATTTTTAACAAAATATCGTATCCATCTCATTTGAACTGCTTAACCAAACGAGGCCTAAGAATAGGAAAAGTGAAAAATGGTCTGTAGATGAAAACTCTCACTCTCTCCTCCTTACTATTGTGATATACACAATTCAGGTTACATTTGACACTTTTTTTTTTTGAAAAGTAAAAATATTGAGTAATGCTACATACAGTCGTGGAGTACACAAGCACCATGCAGGCGCTTTGAAAAAGAGTGGGGTCCACTATTAAAAAATTAATTTTCTTTTCATGTGAGTCCTGTATTTATTTACTTTTTTTAAAGTGATTGCGCTACGCTTGCACACTCACTACTGTAACTATCATTTTTTAAAAATATTATATATATCAATAGGAGTAACCAAATACACTGAATGTATACAAGAAAACATCTTGCCCATAATAGAAAGCCCCTAATGACCCAAAAAGCCCGTGAAAAACAACCCAAAATACACCAAACCCGACCCCAATCCCAACCCCTTGTTTCCCGTCTTCATAATGCCCTCCCTTTAGACTTCCCTTTAGTTGAGCTACCACTCTTAGCTTCGTAATTGATTGCCCAAGAAAGACGTTGTAACTCCCTGCTTTTCTGGAAACTTGATTTGGTTTCAAGCGCATGGCTTGCCTCAATTGCAATGATTAGTTCTTTAAATTGGTTTTCACATTCTCCATGTGAAATTCCCACAAACTGCTGAATTTCGTTAACTTTAGGCAGAATCCAATCCGCCATTGGAGAAAAAGAGACTAGGGGAGCAGCATTATCCCCAGACACAGTATTTAGCTGCACTCTTGACTCTAGACATTCATTTACATAAGGCACCAATGCCAAACCCATATTAAAATCCCGTAGCTCCTCAGCAACTCCCTTCACCTCTAGTGACCCTTTATGTGTAACTTCAACGGATCCTACATCTTTTTCAGACCTCGACATTACACCATTTTCCTTCAACTCCGATGAGGGAGACATAGTTTCTTTGGGAACCAAGGGTGTAATACCGATTAATCTATCCTGTGTTACCTGAGGCGAATGACATTCCATTACTGATGTCTCTACGCAGATACCCAACATAGAACCCACTTCAAATAACCCAGATTTTCTTTTGACCCGCCATACTCTCCTGGATCTGGTTATAGGGACAGGGCTGAATCCGATTTTCCGTTTTCCTTTGAGTTTAAAGAATTCGGGCATATCTTAGTCTTGTTTCTTACAACCCTGTTGCCTCCAGCTGAAAGCAGGTATATTTTCGTAGATAAGAAAGCTATCGCTGTTTCAACTCGACAAGTTGGATTTCCATCTCCCTCAAAGAATTGTGCATTGTGATGAGCTAGTTCTGAGGCGTGATCTACAGACCACTTACATCGTTCCCCTCACTCTAAACCCCCGAAACATGACCCGTCTTTAGAGCTGCCGCATATGATCGCCTCGCCACTGTGGATGTACTTGGGTCTTTATGATTCACCTCCAAGTTAATGTGCTCATTCTTCTTCTGGTTATCCTTCCTTGACCTATGAACAAATATATATTCGCAACTCTGTGTAATTCCGAAGCAAACTTCTCCCCCCAGACCTGCATACCCTTCAGGAATGACTGCAACACTCAATTGCCCTCCTCCACCATATTCGGTGACAGTTAGATACCTACAATTCTTGTTGGAGCATCGTTGAGCCATGAATGTTCTGTTTCCTTCGCGCAAGTGTTTTGTGAAATCCAAATTTCTCCCTGCTTGTAATACTGCTTCCACTATAGCCATCAGCCATTCTATACCACTACGACCCATCACTACAAATCTCTAAACCCTTTTGCTCCTCACCACAATTTTTAATGAAGACCTCCATGTTTTTGGCAAAAACTCAAAGGCCTTCGATTCCACCCAAAAATGCATTAGCTGACCCATAATGATATCAAACCTCTGACTTTAGATGCATGGACTTCCCAAGCTGAAGGGCTTCATTCTGTCAAGTATAAAGCTTCGGGAGGCAGATTAAAATCTGTGAAAACATATGGTGCGGAGGCAAAGACTCAGATCGCAGTGCCCCTACTGTGTTAATGGAAAAAAAAAAGAAAACTCCCAATTGCCGGAGAAGGACCGACGTCGAAGGCCCCACAATGGAGTTGATGGAAACCGTCGATCAAGTATGCGGCAAAGACAAAGGCTTAGTTTGCAAGTCGCTGGAGGAGGACCGACGTCAAAGGCCCCTCAATGGAGTCGCCGAAGTCCGTCGGTCAAGTCTGTGGCGGTGTGATGGAGATCCAAGAAGGGCCATTCGTAATGCCACTAGGAGGGCTAGGTGTGCTAAGGCTAGAAGGGTGGCATTGGGGTGCATGCATGGCTCGGGTGATGGGTCCTTGGGCGCCCAAGACAAGGTCAACTAGAGGAGGATCAAATTGTTAGCCAAATTCCTTGATTTTAGGGGTTGATTGGCAAATCCCTTGAATTTAGGGGAGGAGGCAAACTCTTTGATTTTAGGGATTGGATGACAAGATGACAAATCCCTTAATTTTAGGGAAGTGGGCGCCGACCATATGTCCTTTAATTTAGAAATTTATCTATTATCATTTGTTTAAGTTATCTCCTAGTTTATTTCTTTTATTTTAGGCATTTGATAAGATTGTTTCCTTAAACTTAGGAGTTTAATTTGTTTTGGGATTATGAATTCAAAGAGTTTGATTTGTTTTGGGATTAGGAATTCAAAAGAGGTTGGGGGAGGGCTAGCCAAACCCTACTACTATTTATTTGGGTTTTTGGCTTGTAATTCATTATTATGCTATCTTGAATGAATGAGAATTTTCTCTTCCAATATTTCGAAAGTTAAGTGCTAGCCCGAATTAATCTTAATTTTCACCATCATACCAATTGGATCTTGGTGTTGCCTTGAGGTAACCCTAGATTCAATTACCCAACACGCCACAAACATATGAGTGAGAGTGAGGCTTCCATCACGGTGGTGAAGGCAGATGCACGATGACAGTCATTGACACCTCCGACAAAGAGAAATATCGAAAGAATCAGTTTGCCGGAGAGGACCGACGCCCGACTGCCCTCGGTGAGGACGTCAAGGCCCGTCAAACCTCGTCTGTGATAGAGGTGAGATGTCACTCTCCGGTCGATGGTGGGTGAGGGGTGGCGGCAGGATGGAAGTGTTTGGGATAGGAACTGAGACACACGGAAGCAAGAAAAAACCCTAGGGGACCCGAAAAAAAACAATTGAGTAGAATTTGAAGTCTTGCTATTTATATATATTTATATATATTGTTGGTAAGCAGTCATAACGGAAACTTGTTGCCATATTTTCTGCAATCTTTTCTTGCAAACAAAATAATTCATTTGACACTTAAACGCTCATGGATTAACTTAATACAATTATACCTTCCAACACTTCCTCTTAACCTGGAGCATATATATATCATATTAAGCCAGCTTTAATGAACTTTTTTTTTTTTTATAATTAATAAGAGAAAATTTGTTCCAAGTAAATAGGCATAGCCCAAATACACAAGATGTATACAAATGAGAACACCTACTTACAAGCTAAAACAGAATATAACTAAAGCAAAAGATTAAAATCATTCCCGTTCCTTACAAGATTCTTCACCCAAAAGCTTAAAGTACTAAGGAAATACTCCCTAAGCCCCCTATAGAATGTTCACAATTGTCAAAGCACCTCCCATTCCTCTCTAACCATAAACACCAAAGTAAACACGGGGAGATCATCTTCAACACTGCAGTGCTGTTACTTCTCCCCTCGATACCTTGTCAACATGCAAAGAAATCCGCCACATGCATAGGCATCACCCATAAAATGCCAACCCTCGCAAAAATCTCATTCCACAATGATTTCGCTACCTCACAATGAAGAAAAAGATGATCAATAGATTCTCCTTACACATAAAACACCATTCAGCCACTTGAAAACCTCTCTTCCTCAAGTTGTCTGCGGTTAATATTTTCCAAAGGGACACCAGCCAGCAGAAAAAAGGCAACCTTACTAGGCACCTTGGCTCTCCAAATACATTTCCAGGGATAGTCTTTGACCCCATGACTGGTTAACACCTTGTAAAAAGAACTCACTGAAAATCTGGAATTAATTGTATGCGCCTACAGCAGACTGTCCTCCCTGTTCTGATCAAGCTTCATCTCATATAATCTTCCTAACAAATCAGAAGCTTCACATACTTCCCAATCCTGCACATCTCTAATAAATTCCACAGACCAGCAAATCAAATTGTTAGAAAAGTGATAGGAATCAGCCACTGCAGCCCCTTGTCTCTAGCAATCCTGAAAAGGTTAGGGTAAAAAACCTTAAGAGGTGAATCCCCACACCAGGTGTCATGCCAAAAATAGATCTTTGCCCCATCCCCCACCTTGAATTTGGAATTCTTGACAAAGTCCCCCCATCCCAGCCGAATTGACTTCCACAAACCCACCCCAAACATCCCTCCAACTTCATTCGTGCACCAACTCCCCCACATCCTCCCATATTTAACATCCACAATATTTCTCCAAAATGCATCTCTCCCATTATGGTACCTCCAAAGCCATTTCCCAAGGAGAGCTTTGTTGAAAAGTCTTAAATTTCGCACTCCCAACCCTCCACAGGAAACCGAAAGACAAACCTTTTTCCAACTCACCAAATGAAACTTTCTTTCCTCCCCATTACCATCCCACAGAAAATTCCTATAAATCCTCTCAATTCTTTTAGCAACCCCAACTGGTAAAGGAAAGAGAGAGAGGAAATAAGTAGGGAGATTAGTCAATGTGCTCTTAATCAAGGTAACTCTTCCACCTTTAGACAAATATAATTTTTTCCAGCCAGCTAATCTCCTCCTAATCTTCTCAATCACCCCATCCCAAATAGAAACCGATTTGTGAGGGGCACCCAAAGGTAGTCCAAGGTATCTCATAGGTAAAGAAGCTACCTTACATCCCAAAATATTGGCCAGATCCAAAATATTCCGGACCGTAGCCACTGGAACAATTTCAGACTTGGAAAGATTAATTCTTAAACCAGAAAGAGCTTCGAAACATAACAGTAAGGCTCTCAAAACACGAAGGTGATCCCGATTGTTATCACATAGAATCAAAAGTGTCGTCTGCAATAAGCAAATGTGATACTGAAATACTATCCCGAGTCTCATCACCCACCACAAATCCCGACATAAATCTTCCTTCGACAGCCGCCTCAAGCATACGACTCAATGCATCCATCACTATTACAAATAGAGAAAGCTTTTCAATTTCTGCATTCACCTTTTTTTTCTTCTCCTCCTCCTCATAGGAAATATCTCCCACAATCTCCTTATCTTCAAGAATTTGCAATTATTCCATAAGCTGTTTTCTTTTATTTACTACATTACCAAAAGTCTCTGCATTCCAACTCTTCAAGGCTTGTTTAAGCGCTTTAAGTTTGCCTGCCAGAACAAAGCTTGGAGTGCCAGAAAAATTATAAGAGGCCCACCACCTCCTAACCCTTTCAACAAAGCTCTCATCTATCAACCACATATTTTCGAATTTAAAATATCTTTTCCCACTTACGATGCCCCCACAATCCAAAAAGATAGGAAAGTGGGAAACAATTTCCTACAACCTTTTCTGCCTCACTTCCTGAAACAAGGCTTCCCAAGAAGCCGAAATAAAAAATCTGTCCAACCGGGACCATGCTCTCCCATTTGACCATGTGAATTCCCCTCCCGCCATGGGTAAATCAATCAACTGTAGCTCGGAAATGAGATCTGAAAAATCTGACATAGCTTTAGTAATCTGAGAATCCCCCACCTCTTTCACAAGGAAACTGAGTAACGTTGAAATCCCCACCAAAGCACCAAGGGAGATCCCACCAACAGCAAAGACCTGCCATTTTGTCCCACAAAATGCTTCTTCTAGAGTCCCAATTTAAATTTGTCCCATATACTCCAGCAAATGCCCATTCAATTCCATCATCCACATTCTTAAAATGACATGCCACTAAATAATTTCCCACAAAGTGATCAACTAATTCCACAGCCCTTCTATCCCACATAATAATGATACCTCCTTAGGCTCCATTAGAGACTAACTCAACCCAACCCACCCAACAACAGCTCCAAAGGCTATTAACCACCGATTGGTTAATTAACTTCAATTTAGTTTCTTGAAAAAAAATAGCATTTGCCTTCCACTGATGAACCATATTTTTCACACGGAGGTGTTTCCTATAGTCATTTAGCCACCGGACATTCCAAGAGATGATCTTGGATTTCATGAGGAACCATTAACAACCCTCTCCTTACCTTTATTTCTAAAGACACTCCCTTTCGTAGTGTTATAGTTGATAGTACACTCCAACCTTTTCAACTCTCTTTCCTTTTTAGTAGCTGATCTGGCCAAAGCAGGTTGGCCAGCCTCAATGGCAATAAGAAGAGCTCTAAATTGTTCCTCAAATCCGTCACAAGAAATCCCCACACAATTCCTAATTTCTTCCACCTTCCTCAACACCCAGTGAGAAGAATTATTTGACCATTCGATACCAGGATTACTAGAGCACAGAGGAAAAGGATCTGGATCTTCGTCTTCATCTGAAATAAACAGCTCACGTAATTTACCAGAAATAGAGCCTTCACCTCCACCAATCACCATCTGTAAATCAGAGAGATTAAACTGAGTACAAGGAACCTTAGAGACAGACTTCTCAACCCCCTTCAACCCCTCGCAACTGACATCTTCCACACTTGCCTTTCCTGACATTGAACCTAAGGAAGACGCCTCATTCTTGTCAATCAAGTAGGATTTCGACCCCATAGAGCCCCCTTGAAGAGCCTCTAGTTTCTGTCGCATCCTTATGAGATACATCCTCTTCCTCCGTAGCCATTAAGGATTTGGACCTAACAACGCCACAAACTTGACCATGAGAAGGATTTGAATCAGTTTGTGGATTCACTTGAGACAAAACAACCATCGTGTTGCTTCCGAGAGGATCGCTGTCAACCGTCAACCTCTTCTGTGTAGGAAGAACATTCGTCAGCACCGCCACTTGAATGGCATGTTTCGTAGATGTCGTTGCGATATGAGAAAGTCCTTTCGCCAAAATAACCGCATTAGAACTCACCACCCCTAGAAGGCAAAAGGTTTGCCCATCACCGTCGACCCACTCTGTGAAGACGGGCCAGCCGTCAGAGCTGCCGCAGGAATGGGCTGAAGCTTCTCCTTTCTCGGGCTTGTTTTGCTCTGAAGCCTGCCACTGTTAAGGGCTTTCCGAAACACAGGCCTCTTAAGTGAGCCTCTAACTGGCCCATTTCCAATATTAATATTAGAATCCTTAGGCCCATAAAACCCCCCTTCTTCTCGACATAAACTTCAATACAGTGTCTAGAAACAAAGCCTAAGCCCGAAATTAGGCCCAATCCATCATCTACAATCTTCAACAATGAGTCCAGCTTCTTCTTCCACCCCAGGAGCTCTGCCTGTACGTGCCATAGTGACCCTTCGACTTCTCCTAGTTTCTGCAACTTCTTGGAATGCCAACCGTCGACCCCAGCTACAGGAAGCTTCGTACTGATCACTTCCATCGATCTTTCCTTCTTATTTTTTGCAGTCGTCGCTACCTCGTTATGCCTGATATTAAATTTTCCAGCAACTTTGCTAGGACCAGGAATGTCATGCATTGGTACCATCAAAGCTGACAAGGAGCTTCATGGGAAGAGGAATCCCCCATGTGAGAATTAGCCATTCTCACCTCGTTTCCTTTAGGAGCCTTATTATCAGCACTGTTAATAAAGTCACCTCTGTTTTCAGATTCAATAACAGAGGAACTTGAACTGACAAGATCTCTCACCTTCCTCACAAAACCTTCCCATCCANCCATTAGAGACTAACTCAACCCAACCCACCCAACAACAGCTCCAAAGGCTATTAACCACCGATTGGTTAATTAACTTCAATTTAGTTTCTTGAAAAAAAATAGCATTTGCCTTCCACTGATGAACCATATTTTTCACACGGAGGTGTTTCCTATAGTCATTTAGCCACCGGACATTCCAAGAGATGATCTTGGATTTCATGAGGAACCATTAACAACCCTCTCCTTACCTTTATTTCTAAAGACACTCCCTTTCGTAGTGTTATAGTTGATAGTACACTCCAACCTTTTCAACTCTCTTTCCTTTTTAGTAGCTGATCTGGCCAAAGCAGGTTGGCCAGCCTCAATGGCAATAAGAAGAGCTCTAAATTGTTCCTCAAATCCGTCACAAGAAATCCCCACACAATTCCTAATTTCTTCCACCTTCCTCAACACCCAGTGAGAAGAATTATTTGACCATTCGATACCAGGATTACTAGAGCACAGAGGAAAAGGATCTGGATCTTCGTCTTCATCTGAAATAAACAGCTCACGTAATTTACCAGAAATAGAGCCTTCACCTCCACCAATCACCATCTGTAAATCAGAGAGATTAAACTGAGTACAAGGAACCTTAGAGACAGACTTCTCAACCCCCTTCAACCCCTCGCAACTGACATCTTCCACACTTGCCTTTCCTGACATTGAACCTAAGGAAGACGCCTCATTCTTGTCAATCAAGTAGGATTTCGACCCCATAGAGCCCCCTTGAAGAGCCTCTAGTTTCTGTCGCATCCTTATGAGATACATCCTCTTCCTCCGTAGCCATTAAGGATTTGGACCTAACAACGCCACAAACTTGACCATGAGAAGGATTTGAATCAGTTTGTGGATTCACTTGAGACAAAACAACCATCGTGTTGCTTCCGAGAGGATCGCTGTCAACCGTCAACCTCTTCTGTGTAGGAAGAACATTCGTCAGCACCGCCACTTGAATGGCATGTTTCGTAGATGTCGTTGCGATATGAGAAAGTCCTTTCGCCAAAATAACCGCATTAGAACTCACCACCCCTAGAAGGCAAAAGGTTTGCCCATCACCGTCGACCCACTCTGTGAAGACGGGCCAGCCGTCAGAGCTGCCGCAGGAATGGGCTGAAGCTTCTCCTTTCTCGGGCTTGTTTTGCTCTGAAGCCTGCCACTGTTAAGGGCTTTCCGAAACACAGGCCTCTTAAGTGAGCCTCTAACTGGCCCATTTCCAATATTAATATTAGAATCCTTAGGCCCATAAAACCCCCCTTCTTCTCGACATAAACTTCAATACAGTGTCTAGAAACAAAGCCTAAGCCCGAAATTAGGCCCAATCCATCATCTACAATCTTCAACAATGAGTCCAGCTTCTTCTTCCACCCCAGGAGCTCTGCCTGTACGTGCCATAGTGACCCTTCGACTTCTCCTAGTTTCTGCAACTTCTTGGAATGCCAACCGTCGACCCCAGCTACAGGAAGCTTCGTACTGATCACTTCCATCGATCTTTCCTTCTTATTTTTTGCAGTCGTCGCTACCTCGTTATGCCTGATATTAAATTTTCCAGCAACTTTGCTAGGACCAGGAATGTCATGCATTGGTACCATCAAAGCTGACAAGGAGCTTCATGGGAAGAGGAATCCCCCATGTGAGAATTAGCCATTCTCACCTCGTTTCCTTTAGGAGCCTTATTATCAGCACTGTTAATAAAGTCACCTCTGTTTTCAGATTCAATAACAGAGGAACTTGAACTGACAAGATCTCTCACCTTCCTCACAAAACCTTCCCATCCACTTCCATTTCTACCTTCAGGAATTGCAATGATACCCTTTCCTTTGCCCGTGCCCAGCTTAGCCAATTTCACAAACCTACCATATGAGTTTTGACAAAGTTGGATCAGAAAAACTCTGTTTCCCTCCCTTCTGTTCTCGTAAGGAGCCCTATTGACCGTGAACTTCAAGCATTCCTCGACCGCCTTGACCAACCAAACCATCACATCTCTACTAAGGTATAGAGTCTTCATGAACTTTCTACATTTCTCCACAATGCAAAATAGATTCACCTCCCTTCTTCTAATCCCGAACAACTTAGCTTCAATCCAAACACTACGCTCCATCAACCCCTAACGCCGAAACATTTGAGAAAGAAAAGAGCAATACTAAGACTAAAAGTAGAATGGATCCAGAATGAAAAACGAAAAGAGATTAGGAATTATTCCTAGCGAGAAGCGCCGGAAATAGAAGATGAAAAGTCATAAGAGAGAAAGAGAGAAAGAGAGAGAGTTCAAATGTGTGCTCCAAATCAAAATTCAAATATTCTGTTTTCTGCTATAACTTCTTATGTAGAGACTAAATGTGTTTTCCCAAAGGGGAAAAAGAGAGTAAATGGCTACCTTCAGAGATGAAGATTCTAGTGAAGCTGATATCCGCTCCAAAAGTTGAATAAACCTTCCAAGTCGGTTGATTGAAACAAATAAACTTTAGTTGATTAGGGCATGAGGGTTGGAAAAGTAACACTTTCTGCCTCCAACTATCAAATGGCACATTGTGTGCAATGTGTCATCTTTAATAGTTTAGGGGGTACATAGCACACGCGTATCAGCTAGATGGCGGAAAGTGTATTTCCCCTATATTTATATATATTTAGGCTACAATTGACAATTATACCCTCATGGGGTATATTAGATATAATTATATCCTCTCAAACATGTATCAAAATTGTTTTGGCACTAGAAGGTTTAATTACCTATGTTTCAGGAGTAGCTAACCATTTGCCTAGCCTTCCTTCCTCACCTTATTATTTAACGTGACATATATATACATATATACATACATATAACTTTAATATGAAGTCGTTAGATTTAGTAGTAGGTTCATTTGCATAATATTTCGAATGAGAACAAACTTATAAAGCTTTGCCGACCAGTCTAACTGTTCCATGGTTAGGTTGTTTGGTTGTCGAGCACTGGCAGGAGGTAAATTTTTATTGGTGTTGTGCAAAATGACTTTCCCATTTGTATGGCTTCGCTAAATATTACCTTATGCTACTTCACATTTTGTTTCCGTTAGTATATGCGTGTGCACCTGCGCACTTCTAGATGAAGAAAGATATATATGTGCCTACATATATACTTATATGTATCTGATAGATTTGTGGCTCTTTTGCTCAGTCATCAGGGTCTAACAACAAATTCTTGATTTATGTTTCATGCATAATTTTTTTTTGAAATTGCAAAAGTTTCAGATAATAGAATTTTTTTTCATGCATCATGAAGTACGGTGGTGGAGGGATGATTACTTTATAGTCCTCGTCTCTGGAATTCCTGTATATAGGGGCAATTCTGGAGAATCAAAATTTGGGCGCAACTGCACTTGAAAGCCTAAGAGCTGAGACTTGTACAAATTTTACCCAAGAATAGAAAATTTAGTTTTGTGAAGAGAAACTTCCCCCTTGCTTGGCTGGTTTTAAGTAGACCTTTTATTAATCATATAATTGGCTGACGCAACCTTGAAACTCCTTGTTTAGACCTTTTTTAAATGGTTCTGCTTTATGTTTCTATCAAAGATATATCTATAAAAAAAAACTTAAGAAAGGTTCCTGTGTGCCATTTGTGCAGTTAACAGACTTTGGGCTTTCTAAGGTTGGTCTCATAAATAGCACTGATGACTTGTCTGCTCCAGCAGTTAGTGGGACATCCCTACTAGTGGAAGATGAACCTAAGTTATCTGTATCCGAGCAACAGCAAGAAAGGCGGAAAAAACGTTCTGCTGTGGGCACGCCAGATTATTTGGCACCCGAGATACTTTTGGGAACAGGACATGGTACATATAGCCTTTTTATAGTTTAAGGTGCTATGATTATCTTGTGTTATCTTTCTTATTTCAACTTTAGGTTTAACTTTGGTCCTCTTGAAGGAAATGAAGCTGAAGCAAGGTGGATTTTTAATGATAAGCTACAAAGTTTTCAAACTCTCAATATTGATTAAATGTCCAATACTATGTGTTAATAAAAACATGCTAGCACAAAGCGTCAATGCCGAATTACCGCACAAATGAAAAGCAAAGCTCATTTACAAAGCGCGCTTTTATGTGATTCAAGCTCACACAAAAGCGTGCTTTTGTAATTTTTTCAGAAAAAATTATAAAAATCAGTTAAGACAGAAGATGATGTAATCAAACATCTAGATGATATTGAAGATTATTTACGTATCATGGCACCACAGGCTGTCATAAGTGATGTATATGCTTTGTGCCCGATACAGTTGTCCAAATTGGCTTTCTAGATGGATTGATGTTTGATTGCTTACATTAGCATAGAAGCAATAGCCACAATTCTTGAACTTTTTTGGTCATGACCTTTCTGGTATGTTTTGATTGCACCATGTAGTTCAATTTATTTATTGCTCATTCATCATAGATGTGAATACTTTGTAAAGCACAAGAGATTATAAAAATGCTATGTTCAAATTTTATTTAATTAGTTTATTACTTGATTTTTATGTTGCATAATACTCTAATAAATTGAGTATTTATTAGTTTATTACTTGATTTCTAAAGCTGCTAGTGGTGCTTATGGGGTTAGTTTGTGGAAATTTATTAGAAANTAAAAGGGCAGGTGAATCTGTAAATCATCTTTTTCTTCACTGCGAAGTGTCAAGATTCTTGTGGACTGAGGTTTTGAGTTGGACAGGTTTACATTGGGTAATGCCTAGAGAAGTGGTGGATTTATTGGAAGGGTGGAAGGGTTTGAAGGGTTGTAAGAAGGCGGTGAGAGTTTGGAAAATGATACCTCTTTGTCTTATGTGGTGCATTTGGATTGAAAGAAATGGGAGATGCTTCGAAGATAAAGAACGTTCATTGGGAGATCTTAGGGATTTTTTCTTGAGTACTTTGAGGTTTTGGGTTAAAGTATTTGTAATGGAGGATAATTTTCTGCACTTGTTTTAGTTTTCTGGTGTTAAGTTTCTTTTTGTTTGTGGAAGTTGTTGGTGTTTCTTTTGTATACGTCCTGTGTACTTGGGCTTATGCCTATTTCTTGAATACATTATTACTTATCAAAAATAAATAAATAAATTGAGTTAATGGGCTAAATGTATTACCATTTTCCTTTTTAAAACTTTTTGTTGTATTTTATAGATTTTTGGTTGTTATACATCATTTTAAAAAATGTGTGCTTTTACTTTAGACAGTTGTGTCACTTGTGCTTTGTGCTTCGGCTCTAGACAGCTTTTGCGCTTAAGTGACAATCTACTATCATGCTTCTCTCTTTCTCTCTCTCCCCAAACACCCACGAATATAATCTACCTGGCTGATTTGACCTTTCTTCTTGGATTGAGCAGTTATTAAACTGTACAATTAATGGTCTATCATTGGACCTTTTTCCTGCAGGTGCAACTGCAGATTGGTGGTCTGTAGGTGTCATATTATTTGAATTGATTGTTGGTATTCCACCATTCAACGCGGAACATCCTCAGGTTAACATGTTGCTTATCCTGCTCACCACTGCTGTTGATAATAACATTTGCTCTGCCTCAGATTATTATTATTTGTTTAAATTGTTTCTAAAAATTAAATTGGGTGATATTTTTGTCACAGTAGTGTCTAGGATGCATAGGCTAGCCTTTATGGCAAGATTTTTTTATGATGTTAATTTATAAGTTTAAAACATAAGAATGATTAGTTGTGTTTTCAACTTCAGTTTTTGGGAGTTGACCAAAATGCTTTTAATAACGAATTTGTCAATTGATACAACGATTAAAAAAAGGAATTTGTGAGTTGATATGATGAAAATGAATTAAATCACAAGCTACTACCATGCAAGTGTTAGGCTGATGCTTGTAGAATTTGGTATGTCAAAGATTGGCTCGATCAAATCACTTAGCAGTTATGGTGTGATAAGTTGGTTTTTATTTGCAAGACCTAGTTTTCCTCCTCAAAAGTAGATGATAACAACAATACATTTTTGAACATGGAATTGATGATACCATCAAGTCACATAGGCATATACTGATCAATTTTTTTTCATGTCTCAGGAAGACTCATGACATGACTTACCACTTTTTAAAAGCATCAAATTACTTATTTGTGTTTATGTTGATAGGCTGTTAAGTGTATTTGTTTGAGTTGTTGTGCTATGGCCTTTTCTGAAAATTTTCTTTCAGACCATATTTGATAATATTCTCAATCGGAATATACCTTGGCCCCGGGTACCAGATGAAATGAGTCCTGAAGCACAAGATCTAATCGATCGGTAAGAGCAGCATCTGATTGTCATTATATTTGATTTTTATCTCAGAGGATTTAGTAGTTTTTGAAGTTAGTTTGACTATGCTACAAGTAATTGGACTAGATGGTATTACATTATTCTTGTTCTTTGTCATATTATCTTGCTAACTAGGATTTGGTTTACATCAAAATATAATATATGAATCCAGTAACAATTTTTTTTCTCTCTCCATGAACATCCATGAATGCACTATGTTTACACATGGTGATTTTGTGTTATGGATACAAAGCTGTGCATTGTACATACGACACTGTTAAGGAATATGCCAAGTTCTTCATATAGGGGTGATATTTCTGGACTTGGTACTGAAGTGACCAGGGAAGATGGTAGTTCTTTTGAATTGATGATGTTTATTTAGTAAGTTTTTAGATGCTGATACACTAGGTTTCCAGATTACTTACAGAGGACCCTCATCAGAGACTTGGAGACGGAGGAGCATCAGAGGTAATCTTGTTAATACCTGTCCTTTAAATCTTTTTCATTTTCTCATAATATGTTAGATATTGAACTAATAATTGTAGAAGTGGAATTTACGATCCAGGTGAAGCAACATGTCTTCTTCAAAAATATCAACTGGGACACACTTGCCAGGCAGAAGGTGTGATTGCCTGATCCATAAAATCGTAAAGATGTAGATGAAGTATTTCTAGATGTTTTTAGATGAATACCCACCTGTGGATAGGCCAAGTGGGAAGGGCAAACTTGTGTGCATGTGCCACATGTCATAAGTTTGATTCCCCCTAGGATCAAACTGCGATTTAAGTGGAAGGCAATGGCGATGGGTTGCTGTGCTAGTCTCCCCTGGGGTTTAGGTTCCATGGGTGAGTCCTAAGGGCTCTGCCGTGGGATGGTTCCCCCGTCATAAAAAAAAGATGTTTTTAGTTGAACTGCACGATTAAATCTTGTTTCTTTTACAGGCTGCATTTGTTCCCTCTTCAGAGAGTGCACTAGATACCAGTTACTTCACAAGTCGCTACACTTGGAATCCTTCGGATGACCATGGTTATCCAGCCAGTGAAGAGGATTCCAGTGATGCTGACAGCATAAGTGGCAGCAGTAGTTGCTTGAGCCATCGCCAGGATGAAGTGGTATTGTTTTTCTGGTACCCCTTTGAAATTTGACAAAATTATGCTCAGATTTTCCATACTTGTAAGGGACTTACAGGGTTGTTTTGATCTTGGGCAACATCGATAACAGGGAGATGAATGTGGGGGTCTTGCTGAATTTGAGTCTGTCTCCTCTGTGAATTACTCTTTCAGTAATTTCTCATTCAAGGTAATTCTTTATCTTTATGGTTTAAATTCTGATTTGACCTTTAAGTTTCACTAACTAGTACAAGCATGGTACATAGGTTAAGTAGAGCTGTTTCTTTGCAACTTTTTGGTCTTTATTATTTATCGTTGTGAATGTCAAATTTTTGAAAACTGGACACAAAATAATCCCATACAAAAAATTACAAACTGACATGTCCATCAGTTTTTTTTTTTTTTTTTT